>VZQC01002875.1:834507-1295000 GCA_009823505.1 Rhizomys pruinosus
TTCTTATATCTAAGAGATGAAATTACTATAAATTATCAAACACTCATTTGTAAGTTCATGGCTCATCATGGCATTGTGGCTTTCTATGGTATTTTCTACTGTTTGTATCTAGCTTTGATCTGCTATCTATGTCTACTCAGTCCATTAGATTTGTGGTTTCAGTCATTTTCAGTGTTTCTCTGTTTGGCTTTTCCCTGTCCATTGATGATACTGGAGTACTGAAACCTCTCAGTATTAGAGTGTTTAAGGTAATCTGTATCTTTATGTCTTGTACTATTTATTTTATGAAATTGGGTGCATTTGTATTTTTTTGTTGTGTATAAATTTTGAACTGTTCTATCCACTGATGAATTCTTTCCTTGCTGAGTCTGAAGTTACCTACTTTATCCCCACCAGCAGTGAATGAGCTTTGCCCTTTCCAGGCATTTTGCCAGCATTCGCTATCATATACTCTCATGATCTTAGCCATTTTGACTGTGGTAAGATGAAGTCTTCAAGCAGTTTTGATTTTCATTTCCCTAATTACTCAGGAACTTCAACACTTTTGACTGTTTCATACATGTGTACTGTATATTTTTTTTTATTATTTATTTTTGTATGTGTATGAATGTATTGTCTACATGCAGGTCTGTGCACCCGTGTCGTGCAATGCCGCGGAGGTCAGAAGAGGGTCTCGGATTCCCCTGGAACTGGAGTTCTCCTGGAATTGGAGTTACAGACGGTTCTTAGCCGCCATGTGGGTGCTGGGGATCGAACCCGGGTCCTCTGCAAGAGTGTCGGTGCTCTTAACCGCTAGGCTATCTCTCCGGCCCCAGAACTTCTTACTCCTATATCTTGTAGATTGCTACCAACTTTTTCTTATATTACTTTCAGAGTTTTGGGTTTTATGTTGAGGTCTTTGATCCATTTGGAGTTGATTTTTGTACAGGGCTAGAGGTAGGGGTTTAGTTTTATTCTTCTACAAGTGGTAATCCACTTTTGCCAACACCATCTGCTGAAGATGCTGTCTTTCCTCTATTGGGTCTTCTAGGCCCCTTTGTCAATATGAGGTGGCTGAAATTGTGTGTGCTTAAGTTTGGATCCTCAGTTTTGTTCCATTGGTCTACAGGTCTGTTTTTGTGCCAGTACCAGGTTGTTTTTATGATAATAGCCCTGTAATATAGATTGAAGTCTGGTATAGTGATTCCCCCTGTATTGTTTTTTTCACTCAGGGCTGCCTTGGCTATTCGGGCTCTTTTGTTTTTCCATATGAATTTAAGGATTTTATTTCCAAGTCTGTGAAGAAACTCATGGGGATTTTAATTGGGATTGCATTGAATCTGTATATTAATTTGGGTAGAATGGACATTTTTAGTATATTAATTTTTCCAATCCATGAGCATGGGAGGTTTTTCCATGTTTTGAAACCAGAAACTCTGAAGGTGATAGAAGAAAAAGTTGGTAGCAATCTACAATACATAGGAGTAGGAAAAGACTTTCTAAGTCAAACAGCAGCCACACAGGGAATAAGGACAGCGGCTGACAAGTGGGGCCTCGGCAAACTCAAAAGCTTCTGTACAGTGAAGGAAACAATCAAGGAAGTGAAGAGAAAACCCACAGAGTGGGAGGAAACCTTCACCAGTGACACATCTGACAGAGCATTAAATTCCAGAATATATAAACTACTCAAAAAACAAAGAAGTAAGAAAATAAATGACCCACTCAAAAGATGGAGTAAAGAGCTGAACAGAGACTTCACCAGTGAGGAAGTAAGATGTCTGAGAAACATCTTTAAAATGTTCGACATAGTTAATAATTAAGGAAATGCAAATTAAAACCACTCTAAGATATCATCTCACTCTGATAAGACTGGCTAAGATCAAGAAAACAAAAGATACCAAATGCTGGAGAGGTTGTGGGGAAAGGGGAACACTCATCCACTGCTGATGGGAATGTAAACTTGTACAACCACTATGGAAAGCAGTGTGGAGAACCCTTAAAAGACTCAAAATGAGCTTACCACCTGACCTAGCCATACCACTCCTGGGTATGTACCCACAAGACTCATCCTACTACAAAGATACATGGACATCTAAGTTTATTGCAGCTCTCTTCACAATAGTGAAAAGCTGGAACCAACCCAAGTGCCCCTCAGCTGATGAGTGGATAACATAAAGGTTACACAATGGAATTCTATGCAACTACAAAGAGAGATGACATCAGGAGCTTTGCAGGTAAATGGATGGAACTTGATGCCATTATACTAAGTGGAGTAACAGTCCCCCCAAAACAAACAGGGAATGGTTTACCTCATTTGTGGATGCTAGTACCAAATCCCCTAATTGAAAGGCAAGCTGAGCAATGTTATTGTCATATTTCTTTCTATCTGAAAGCAACTGTGATTTTATAATGTGAATATCTTAATGAGCCCTAGAATTAACTTACCACTTACTTTAAGACATGGTAATTAATGTATACGGGCAGAAGGTAATTCATATGTTAGAGTAATATAAAATTAAAGGGAAAAATGTGAATTCCTAAAGACATCTCAGAGTTAACATACAGTTTATTCCTGGAGGACATAATTGTGGTACATATATGACATGTATATAGGCATATTTTGGAGCAACATAATTGAGAGGGAACCACAACAACATAAGGACTGGATCAAAGAATGGACTGATATAGTTAAATTCTGCCCAAAACAATAAAACTTTGCAGAGAAAAACTTTAAAAAGCCTGAGAGAAAGATGCAGGAGATGTATGGCAGAATGCATGATCTGGGGTGGGGTGGGGGGAAGGGAAATAGGAATATATCTAAATTGAACTGAAAAATGATTTCTGAAATACACAAAACATCAATAAAAGTATTATTTATAAAGAAATACACAAAACATCAATAAAAGTGTTATATTAAAAAATTAAAAAAGAAGGGGCTGGAGAGATAGCCTAGCAGTTAAGAGCACCGACTGCTCTTGCAGAGGACCCAGGTTCGATCCCCAGCACCCACATGGCAGCTGAGAACTGTCTGTAACTCCAATTCCAGGAGCACTCCAGTTCCAGGGGAATCCGAGACCCTCTTCTGACCTCCACGGCATTGCACGACACAGGTGCACAAACCTACATGCAGACAGTACATTCATACACATACAAAAATAAATAAAAAATTTTTTTAAATTAAAAAGAAAACATTTCTTTAAGGACCAGGGAGTAAACATTTTCAGCTTTGTGGGCTGTATGGATTGTCTCTAACTCTATCATTGTAGGACAAAAATAGTTATAGACAGTGGGCAAATAATTAGGCATAGTTGTGTCCCCATAAAATTTTAGTTATAAAAACAAGAAGCTTGGGGCTGGAGAGATGGCTCAGCGGTTAAGAGCACTGACTGCTTTTGCAGAGGACCTGGGTTCAATTCCCAGCACCCTCATGGCAGCTAAGAACTGTCTTTAACTCCAGTTCCAGTGGAATCCGACGGCCTCTTCTGACCTCTGCAGCATTGCACAACACAGGTGCACTAACCTACATGCAGACAGTACACTCATACACATAAAAAATAATAAAAATTTTTTAAGTATATAAAAAAACAAGAAGCCTTACACTCTTTAATTTATGAATTGCCTCTTGTGACATTTAAGCATTGAAGACAAAATGGTTCCATACTAAATTAATCAGCTTTCTGTGTTTTTAAAACAAACTACCTGAGGTAAGCAGTCTGTAAAGTGGTTAAGGTCTATTTTTGGCTCACAATTTTGGAAGTTTCAGTCCATGGGCAGTTATCCCTATTGTTTTGGATCCTGTGATGAAACCATATCCCATGGCATGATCTGGTACCAAAACTAATCAGATGGTTGAGATATGGAAGAGGGGAAGAGGAAGAGACCCTATCAAGAGCTTGGCCCCCAATGACCAAAAATTCCCATTAGATTCCATCTTTTAGGGTCTCTACTGTGTCCCATTAGAACCAGGGCTGGACAACATGCTCTCATGGGCTTTTGAAGGAATTTTCTAGATTCAAGCTATAGCACTCAAATTCAAAAGTATAATAATCTCACTGTCTCAATTTGCATTTGTTACTTTCATTTACTCATGAATTCTTGTTCTCATACAATGTATAAGATGCCTTATTTAGAAAAGTACTACATCATTAAATTAGTAAGTCTTTTTACATTTATTTATTGGGTGCGTGCTCATGTACCTGTGTCAGGTATGCAAATGGCACATCACGTACGTGGAGGTCAGAGGACAGCTTGTGCAAGTCTGTGCTTTCCTTTATCCTTGTTGGTTTAGGGGATTCAACTGAGGTCTGGCTTAGTAACAATTGTCTTTATCCAAGGAATCATCTCTCTCTCTCTCTCTCTCTCTCTCTCTCTCTCTCTCTCTCTCTCTCTCTCTCTTCTTGAGACAGAGTTTCCCTGTAGTCCCAGCTGGCCTAGAACTTACTTTTGAGACCAGATTGGCCTTGATTTTACAAAGATCCGCCAGCCTCTACTTCTTAAATGGTGGGATTAAAGGCGTACACCACCATGCCATTATTATTTTTAATGTTGCTTTTTCATAATACTTAGGGCTATTTTCTACCATGACCAGAAAGGAAGCACTAAATATTATTTTAAAATTCATATTTTTAGAAACTTATGTAAGGAAGCCTTAGAGAGATTACTTACCCTGACACCTCAGAGTCAGTAATGGAGAAAGTGAACTCTTCTGGACCACCCAGGGTCAAGTTATGGCTCCACTATTTGCTAGCTTGTTACCTTGAGTGAGTTCTTAACCATTCATTGTCTCAATTCTTCATCTAAAAATGGCACTGTCAGTCTTATATTATATGGATATGGTGAAGACTAAATCCTAGGACTATATTATAAAGTTGAACATAATACACAATAAGCACTCCACAAAAGTTGCTATGGCCCTTTTTTTTTTTTTTAATTCTCCCTGTGCCAGGCAATCTTACCTTGTTCTTGGTACCTTACCCCACACAAGGAAATATGCTCTGAAGATCAAGTGGTCCTCCTCAGGAGGCCACATTCTGATCAGCATGCTGGGCTGACCCCAGAAGAACAAAATGGCCCTTAGTCGAATGAGAGCAACTTTAGGATAACTCTGCTATCTTGTTGAGAATGCTTCACAAAAAATGTTTCACTTCTTGGGGTCGTGTTTATCCCCCCTGGGATTTTTTTTCAAGGCAGTTAAAATGAAACATTAGAAGGTTTATAAGCATGTTAGCATAAGTCCATTTAGATTCCAGTCATCATGCTTAAAGCAAAAGTATTCTGTGACTATTCTTACAGAGATTTTCCGTCCTCTTCCTCTTGCTAATTTTATCTCGTTTTTACTCTGGTCGTCATCTTTGCAGAGATATGTTTCAAGGTCTCTCATATTTATGCATTTGGTGACATTTACTAAAGATCCAGAAATCCTCTATTTTGTACTTTCCAATTTTCCAGCAGTCACCATGCTTTGTAGACTTGAGCCAGATTAGATCTCCAAATAAAGAGTTTTGTCCAAGAGGCTATCAAAGAACTTTCCAGCTTTGCTAGATAGATAGTTCTGTAAACAAGTACCATGTGCAAGCATGCTTAAAGGCAATGAAGCAGGAGGCAATTATGTGTAAAATGTGTACTTTGCATCTGGCATGTTCTAGGATAGCATTGTCCAATAGAACTACCCTCAGGAATGGAAGTATTCTATATCTTCTGCCCAACACAGTAGCTACAAGCCCCATGAAGCTACTAAGCACTTAAATGGCTAGATAATAGATGATAGAAAGCTTATTTTATTTTATTTTAATACATCATGTCTGGTGAATCTATATAGCATGTTGCAGATATAATTCTATGTGTGTATGTGCATTCTTATGTACATGGGCACACATGTGTGTTCATGGGCGTGGAGGTCAGAGGACAACTTTGTCTTTCCTCAGGCTCCATATAAGTGATTTTTTGACACACTGTCACTGGTCTCAATCTTGCTAAATAGACTCTGCTTGTTGGCCCTGAGCTATAGGAACACACCCATTTCCATCTCCTCAGTACTGGGATTATAGAATGCACTACCACATCTGGCTTTTTTTAAATGTAGGTTCTAGATATTGAACTCAGGCCCTCAAGGTCTCATAGCAAGCACTTTTCTGACTGAGATATCTCCCCAGACCAAAAGACATATAATGCTTACAACCTTGTAAAAACAAGCAATGCACACCTGTTGTTCTTATAAACAAGGGTGGCAGCCTCTCAGAGTTCAAAACTAATCCAAGGATCACGGAGCCAACTGACAGCATTTGGTCAGATAGGGTTTTATTGATCTTTATCTATAGTGAACTTTTCCTCCATAGCAAGCAATATAGCGCTATGCTGAAGTGTGATGCTACTGATTTGAAATATAGCATAACATCAACTAAGTGTTTTGATCCGCAGATAGAATCAATATAATCTCTTCTCTCCAGCAAACAAGTTTTGCCCACATAATTTTGCCTATGGAAATGTCCTGGTATCCCCTCCCTTTTGATGATACTATAGGCACTGACTTTTCCATTCCCGTCACTGAGACAATAAATCATGACCTTGAAAGAAGGTGTCCTATATAACAGCAAACTGGTAGTTTGGGGCAGCCTCCCATTTCTTCCAGCCAAACTTATACCAAATTGATTTCCCAACACATGTTTATAGATGTACTCTCCTGAGCTCCACACACAGTGAGCCGATTTCCTTTTGAACAGCTTGTCTGGTTACATCTTGTAGTAATTTATCTGCGTGTTGCTTGCCAACTGGTTCGTGGGGAAAACATGTTTGATGCATAACAATAGATCATTTGGGGATAAATCAAACCCCTAATAAAGTCTTGCTTCTCTTCAGCAAAGCATTTCACTCAGAAGAACCTCTGTTGGGCTGTAGCGACTTGAGGAAAGGGAACATGGGTTCCCCAATAGCAAGACAAGTCGACACAGAGAAAGTTGATTTTCTCCAAGACAAGACTAACAACACAGCATCCCTGGGGTCCTTTTTCATGGAGTCCAACTGAAACCACTGAAGTTGGATTGGAGTCTAGAGTCTGGAGACTGTTCAGATTAAACCTATGTTTGGAAGAAATGAGAGATCTCTTTTGCCCAAAGCCTCACACTTTCCTTGGAGGGGAGCCATGACCGCCCACACACCCTTGTCTTTCCCAGTTCCTGTAGAGAAAAAGAAAGCTACAAGGAGATAGAAAGTGAAAAGTAAGAGAGGGGAAAAAAGAACAGATGGAACAGAAAATCTAAAAAGAAAAAAGGGAAAGAAAAGAAAGGATAAAGGGAATGTTGCAAGTGAGAAGAACGGCAGTGAGAAAGCAAACTGTCAAGCTGCCATTTAAAGCCATATGCATCATAAACACTGTGACTCTGGCTGACCACTTGCCGTGGGCTGCATGCCAAGTACCAGACACCACACACCAGACACTTAGGAACCACTTGATACCCAGAGACCTTGAGAAAACAGTAGTTTGCTTCCTACAATATCCTTATTCTGACACCCTAGAGCACACAGGTGCAACTAAGAAAAACTATCATCCATCTCATGACCATTTCACTCTGTGTATCTGGAGGTAGTGGAGTGGAAGACAGAAAGGTATCCTGAGAGTCAGAATAACTGATAGAAAATGTTTAATCACATCAGCCTGTCCTCATCTGAGGACATGCATCACCCATAGACAAGCTTAAATGCCAAGTCAAACACATACTGTGCTTTGAGCCTGAACTCATGAACTCCCCTCCGGGAGCCTTGCAGGGGCTGGTATATGATTTTTTGCTGAATTGGGGGTCCATTTGAAGCTGAGTTCTGTGATTGTTTTCTAAAGGGAAGAATGAGCTGTGCTAGTGATTTTCTTGAGTGACCGAGGAACTCTTTCATCAAGTCCACCCTTTTCCCCAGTCTTCTCTGGCTCTCTCTGCCTCCAGGACCCAGTCCAAACCCTTTGTCCTGAAATCCAAGGCCTTCCTTCCACAGTCTGGCTCCAGACGGCCTTATCAACAGTGTTTTTCCACCCCTCTCCACTGTGAGCTCTCAATCCTGTGGTGCTGGTCTGTTCCTTCCCCCCTCCCTAGACTCATGCGTGCTGCTTTTGGAAGGGGGTTCTGCCTCCATTGTAATTTTTTTTTAACCTGGAAGGTTCTTTCTACCCTCCCACATCTTTTAAATCATATCTGCCCCAAACAACAAGCCTCTGCAGTGAAAACCTTTGGAAAGACTGAGAGAAAGATGCAAGACATGTATGGTAGAAGGCATGAACTGGGGTGGGGTGGGGCGGGCTGGGGGGCAGGGAGAGGGCACTATGTCTAAATTGGACTGAAAGATTATGTATGAAATACACAAATCATCAATAAAAGTATTTAAAAACTAGCAACAAAGCCTTACAGAAGGCTATGTTTCTTGGGAGGGTGACAGCTTCCTTTTTTATCGTCATCCTTCCCATGGTTGGCACTGTGTGGTGGGGGCAATAGGATGTCCCCAAAGATGTGCCTGGGACCTTGGGGGAGGGACTATTCTCTCTGCCCCACTGTGCTTCTGATTCCCTCCTATCCCTTTTTGCCTATCAACAATGCTCCCATGGTCAGTGTCTTCAGGTAAATTTTGATTATTACCCCTACTCATTTGTGAAGAAGCCGTGCCAATCCTTCCTGCCCAGTAAAACAGATTCATTTATTCTCTTTCTGCCAAGAATTCTAAGAACTAGTATTTGTTGTTTATTTCATGATTTTGTCATAGTGTTGTAACACATGGATTTGGATTTCTGTTTTCATTAGAAGGCTCTCTAAGATTATCAACTTATTTGTCTATATTGAGGGCACAGTGGAAGAAAAGAATAATGAAGAAAATATAGCCCTTAAACATTTGTGGCTCCTTAGGTCTAAGCACTTTAGATATTCTTATTTCCATGCTGGTCTACCATGGTAGATGGAATATAGGTAGCACTCAACAGGTTGTTTTTTGCTTGTTTGTTTGTTTTATGTTTTGTGTTTTCTTTTGAGAGAAGATCTCCCTCTATCCCCAGCTGACCTGGAACTCACTATATAGACCAGGCTGGCCTTGAACTCACAGAGATCCACCTGGCTCTGCCTCCAGAGTGCTGGGATTAAAGCCATGCACCACCATGCCCAGGCTATTAATAAGTGTTTATGAAATGTGTTATCTTGATGATTACTTTTCCCCATTATACTTTTACTATAGGCAAAAAGGTTGGATGAAGATTTTGAGAGACTTTTGTTGAGTAAAACTATTGCTAAAGAAATAGGAAGCCTCTGACATATTTAGCCCTGGGTCTTCACGCCTCCTGTGACATAGGCTTCATCCTTATGTGACCTTTTCTATCATGGTGAGGTTCTCTTAAGGAAACTTGGGGCATTATTTCCTTAAGAAGTATAGATACAGGACCAACTAAGCCTGGTTCTCCTTAACTCATGAATATTGGAAAACAAGTACTTCAGAGCTAACACAGAGCACAAACATAGGTCTCCAGCCTTGCAGTGCAGTCTAGTGTTATTACTACTTCCCTGTATCCCTCCCTCTACAGACTTTCTCCATCGCTGAGCTTGCACAGGACTTTGGCACCCTGTGGTGCTAAGAGTGTTTCGTGGTCTCTGCAGTTTTCTCCCTCACTGGCTGGAAACAGTAGCTCAATTTTATTATTCCAAAATTCTGAGCAAAGAATGTATTACCCTGGCTCACTTTCCCTTGCCAAGCCAGAAGTCCCTGGCAAGCTTGGGATGGGCCACCTTCGAATCAGGTGAAGTCAGCCCTAGCTGAGAAGTAGAGGGATGGAGTGAGAAACAACCTTGAAAGAAATGATATCACCCAAGCCCTTTCCACCAATAGAGCCTGGTACAGAAGGCTGGTGTGGTTCTTGTTTTATCAAATGTATTTAGGATAACAGATACCTTTATAACAGGGTTGAAAAAACAACCTCCTAAAGGATTCAGACAAACAATATAATGTAAGTCAATAGGAATGGGTGCTCCAGCCAATGGGTAACATAAAAAGGTTGTCATATTTTTCAGTTTTTAAAGAGAACTCCTAAGCATGGGTTTGAGTATGAAGTTTGAGTTTTAAATATCATGCAAACCAAGCCAAACTTGTCTGTGGGTTATATTATACCTGCAGGCTGTCAGGTATAGGCTCGACTTTAAAAATGGAAGTACAGCCGGGCGTGGTGGCACATGCCTTTAATCCAAGCACTTGGGAGACAGAGGCAGGCAGATCTTTGTGAGTTCAAGCCCAGCCTGGTCTACAGAGGGAGTTCCAGGACAGCTGGGGCTACAGTGAGACCCTAAAAAAGAAAAAGACCAAAAAAAAATGGAAGTACAGGGGCTGGAGAGATGGTTGAGTGGTTAAGAGCACTGGGTGCTCTTGCAGAGGACATCTATTCAGTTCCCAGCATCCACATGGTGGCTAACAACCATCCATAACTTCAATTCTGGGGGATCCGACACCTTCTTCTGATCTCCATGGGCACTGCATAACACAGATACATTTACATGAAGGCAATACACTCATACACATAAAACAAATAAAACAATAAATAAAACATTGATGTACAAGAGTAGATCTCTCAAAAGTAAAGCAAAGGACATATGAAAACTAACGGAACTGATTTCTTTTCACTATAGTTATTTGAACGCAAAACACTTATTAGGTATAAATTGGGCTTCACAGCAAAAGTATTGCTTTGGATCATTTGGGGATTAGCATGTTCATCAGTATCACATCAGAACTCTGCTTACTCTTTACCCATAAGCACATGCTCCCAACTCTTCTCAACTTGGAGAAGACAATACTGGAAGGATTTTAGCTTGAGGCTTCATAAAAGGTCATTTTGGGAGATGATCCCTTGCTAATGACCTTCTCAGGTTTCTCAAAGACCACCCAGGCCTTTGGCTTGACAATGAAGCCAAGACCAAGTGCCAACAGGCTAATTCAAGAAAAAAAAAGTAAACCTCATGCCTTGGGAGCCATGGAACAAGGATTTTGCAAGGTTGGTCACAAAAGCCAGAACAAATAGACATGTATACATTTGCAGGGAGGTGGTAGATAGATGGAGAATGGAAATATTTTATCACCAGCTCACCATGTTTGTCACAAGATTATCCCTTATTGAGAAATATCCATGATGCTCAATGGTTAGGGCAGGTTTCCAGAGGCAGTGAGCCTTGGCTGTTCCTCCTAGTCAAGAATAATGCTACTCGACAGGGTTGAATGATGCTTAAGTATCTCTCCAGGGGAAGATGGATATGGCCCAAGAGCTATCTTGTACAGAATACGTAGTTTGGGAAGAAACAATGTCATACCCATTTGCCAAGTATTGTTTTTATGCCATATGATTGGGTAAAAGGGAATCCCCTGGTGCCAGACCTATCCCCAAGTTAAGAAACAGAGCCAGTATGTACTTAGTCTGGAAATACCTGTGGCTGTGCTGTTTTCTTATGTGTTTAACATCTTCTCTCTCTCTCTTTTTGCATGTAGAGAAACAGAAAAAGAGACAGGGAGAGAGAGAGAGAGAGAGAGAGAGAGAGAGAGAGAGAGAGAGAGAGAGAGAAACAATGACATACACACAGAGATACAGAAGAATGAGAGGAGAAACAAACATATAGCCATGTATGTATTAAGAGAATCAGCTATAAGAAGTCTAAGTTAAGACCACTCTAGATAGGAACAGTGCAGAAATAGGACTGGTTACTTGGATCACTCAATCTCCTGCCATTCCTGCACCATCCGCCCCATCCAAAGAATTTCAGAAGACACAGATCCTAGAGGCCACGTTTGTTAATTCTTTATAGACTTGACACCCAGAGTGTGGTCTCTGGACTAGTACCATTACACTACCTGAGTATTTGCCAGGAATCCAGAGCTCCAGGCCAGCCCCAGACTTACCAAACCAGCACCTGCTCATTCTGATAACATCAGGTGATTCATGTTCACATTGAAATTTGAAGAGCACTGTTTTATTATGAGTATGGGAGGAACTATATCAGCTATTCTAGGAAATCCTGTAATCTAACCAATGAAGAAAGGTCACAGACGTTGGAAACAGTCTTTGCTTTCGTGCCTCATACATATCATCAGAGGTGATCTGTAAGGTGGAACTAACAAGCCCAACCACACCCACATAGCGTGAAAATTAATGAAATAACCTAAAGGCAGTAACGCTTCATGGTAGATACTTGTCCATCCATGTCACTGTTCCTAGTATATAACATATACTGAAACTGCTATTACAACTGCAGGCACTGGAGGAAGTCATCCACGAGATACTACTCTTAACCTCAAGGAGTTTATGGTTTAGAAGGAGACAAAGTAAGTACACAAAAAATTGAAGGAAGGTGAAAGATGATTATTACAGGCTCTATAAGAATTATGATTCAAGAGTAGAAATATTAAAGAATTTTCAGGGTAGAGCAACTAACATATCCAAGTTCTTGGTTTATTCCAGGCATTTATTTAACATGATCTCATTTCACATACTCAATTACAAGTGATATGGAAACTGTTAAAAACTACTGCCATTTTCTAAATGAAGTAATTCTTCTCAAAGCTTTATTATGAAGAACACAGATAAACCCATTGAACACCATCCATATTGCTAAATAGACATGCCTTATCATCATACCCCCACAAAAGGCTGTGATCAATGTTACTCTTACAAGTTTCTCAGAGACAGAAGGATGTAATACATTTCTAGAGTCCACACAATGGTGAGTCAAGAAAGTGGGAGAAATACCTCACAGCTCTGAGGTTTCAGAAAAATAAATCCCTGATGCAATCATTGCTCATCTTCTTTGGCTTGGGCATGTGTGTGATACAGGAACAGAAGAAAGAAGAGGACAGACAAGGTTCCTGCTGCTTCAGAGCTCGACTTCTCAGCAGAAAAGACTCCAAGAGAATGTGTCTAAAAAGCACACTGAAAAGACTTCTTAGCCCCCAGAAATGGCGAGCATTTCTAATAATAGGAATAGTCTTCCATAACCAGGGATTGACTCATGGTTTAGGTGCCAAACACTACATGAGTCGCCAATGAACTGACCTTGGATTTCACAAGACATCGTAACAAATGTGAGGTGAATATATTATTTTAACAGCATTAAAGAATACACTTCTTGGGCACATATTCTTGCAGGTCTTATATAGTAGAACACATGGGATACAGCAGGTTAAACAATGTTATGTGATGGGTGAGGTAAGTAAATGGCAGTACATACTGGGAGGACCCTCTCATCGAGAACAAGCTGTCTTGGGACTTCTGCTCTCCTACCTCTGACCAGAGAGACCTAGAATTAAAAGTCTGAAGCCTGCAGCACAATGTTTTCCTGGGTGAAGTCTGAATGACCAAGTTCATGCATCACTGACAGCTTAGAAAGTATGCAGAAGACTTATCCTGGGACAAAGTGGAGGGGGGTCCACTGCTGGAGCTATGACTGACCAAAGCTTGGCACTCATTGACAAAATTATTTCAGATGGTTTCAACCTATGCAAGGTGTGTGTGTGTGTGTGTGTGTGTGTGTGTGTGTGTGTGAATATGTCAAAGAAAGCATGTATGTATATTCACATACTAAAGAAAATACACTATTTAAAATATTTTATTGAGCTCTGGTGGAATGGCGGGTAGGGAGGGGGACATGGGTCTAGATTTGTAACATAATCTTGTACAAAAATATATAAAACAATAAAAACGATTGAAAAAATATTTTATTGACTTTTTATTCATTTCATATGGTAAATCTCAATCAAATTTAGGCCTCCTCCTCCATAGCCCCTCCAACTGGATTTCATGCATTTTGCCATATCTGTATATGAAAAAGAGACTATGATGTTATAATGTGAATTTCTTAATGAGCCCTAGAATTAACTTACCACCTAGTTTCAGGCATGGCAATTAATGTACATGGGCAGAAGGTATATATTCATATTTTAGAGTAATGTAAAATTAAAAGAAAAATCTGAACCCCTGAACATAATAAAAAAAGAAGGGATGCGTGGATGAAACTGATCAATGAATACCAAGTTGGTTACATACAGCATGATGCTTTGGTGTACGATTTTACAGTAGGATCAATATAGATATGATATTGCATGCATTTCAAAAGCCTCAAAGAAAGAACTGTGTAATTTTGTTTAGAACTGTGTTAAAAAAATAACACATAGGAATAAATTTATTTTTTTAATTTTTTTATTAATGCTTTGTGTATTTCATAGATCATTTTCCAGTTCCAGGCATATTTCCCTTTCCCTTCCCCCTAGCCCCCCCACCCCATCCCATCCCAGATCATGCATTCTGCCATAACTTTCCTGCAACTTTCTGTTTTTTTCCTTCATTTTTTTAACAATAAGTGATAATTTATGAGTACAAGCATCCTTCATGTAAAACCAATTTGCAAGCAGTTGTGCCCAAACCCACACAGCCCATGGGTCCCACCATCCAGCAGGGGGGGCTTGTATAGAACTGTGGAATTTTTAACCACAAAGAAATTATACATGTTTAACGACCTAGACATGTTCAGCAGTTTAAGTCTTAAATGATGTATATATGCATGTGACCCTATAAATATGTATTACTTTATATTTGTACATGTCAGCCAAAATAAATTAAATTAAAAAATAAAAATTAAATATTTAGGAGTACATTTAATTAAATTGGTGAAAACTGGAAATACATGTATATTGAGGCCTATAAAACACTGATGAGAGATCTCCCGAGAACAGCTCAGGCAAGCCCAGGTAGGTGGACAGCAGCTGAGTGCTTCAGCAAGGCTGACTGTTGACTGATTTCATCTAGTTAATCCGTTAATCCAGTTGTCTTTGATTGGTTGGCTTTTGTGGCTGTGGGGGCGGAGTTATCCTCCCAGCCGGTATTAAAGGCAGGTCTGTGTGACTCTCGATCTGAGATCTCCCGAGAACAGCTCAGGCAAGCCCAGGTGCCGGAAAGTAAAGAGCCCACCCACGGTCGGTCGTGTCCCCCCCGGCCCCCCCATCCCCGTCCCCCCCCCCGTCCCCCTGTCCCCCATCCCCATGCAGTTCCACCCCCCAACTGAGATTACAAAGGCATCTGAAGGAGACAAGCAAAGCAGGCCATCAACAGAGTGAAGAGGCACTTAGGACCTACATTGGAATACAGGCAAGGAGAAGCTCACATGCCAGGAACACGAAGAAGAGACAACACAGGAAAGGGGCAGGATAATCCTACATCAAGCTCTACCAACCCTATGGAAGATTCCTACAGTGGGATCCCCATGGGGATGGCCCAGGACACAGATATCAGAAACACAATTGGGAACATATTTAAAGAACTGCAACAATATAAAGAGCAAATCAAAGAACTAAGAAAAGAGAATAAGAACTCAAGAAGGACCTAGAGAGGAGAGAATGACACACTCTGGAAGGAACTGGAACATGAAAAGATCCCATGCTGAAAAAGATAAGAAAACCAACCAGCGAAGGCAATAGAGCACAGAAAAAGATTGAGACAAGCCTCCAAAAAAGTAGAAATCACTAAGAAATCCAAAGAAGAAATGAAAAAGGGAAATCAAACACTCACCAATCAAGAGGGAAGGAGTGGGAAAAGCTCCTCGAAGCAGAATGGAGGAGTAGGAACAAAAATATTCAGCCTGGAAGACATGCAGAACATTAAAAACCTCAAGGAAGGATTATGAAAAATTTAAAAATACACAAAAGTGGATACAACCAGGAACTGTGGGACACTATGAAAAGATCGAACCTCCGCATCACTAGAGTAGAGGAAGGAGAAGAATCCCAGGAGAATGTTATTGATCAGATAATCTTCAACAGAATAATAGATGAAAACTTCCCCAACTTCTAAATAAAGACAAAACCACATACAACAAGACAGCAACATAGAACTCCAACCAGACAAGAATCACAGAAAGAGAAATTCTCCATGCCACATCATAGTTAAAAGCTAGGCACCAAAAAACAAAAGACAAAATTCCTTAAATCCACAAGAAAAGAAAAAACAAGTGACCTATATAAGGGGAAACTATCCAGAATTACAACTGACTTCTCAATGCAAACTATGAACGCAAGAAGGAACCTGGAGCCAAGCATTTCCAGTGTTAAAGACAATAGATGCTACCCCCGGTTACTATACCCAGCAAAAATGTGATTATAATTTCCCTCAAGGAGAGAGAAAAACCTTCCACGACATAAACACGATGAAAGAATACCTTGTCTGGAAAAGACCAAAAAAAAAAAAAAAAAAAAAAAAAAAAAAAAAAAAAACAAAGAACAGAAGAAAGGAGCAACCAATCCCCAGGCAACCTCGAAAGAGAAATCAATAAAAGCTAACTGCAGAAGTAGGAAGTAGAAAACCTAAACCCAAACCACAAATGGATAACAGACAAAAGGAACGAACCACAGACCTATCTGTCATAACCTCTTAAATATTAATGGACTAAATCCCCATTCAAAAGTCATAGACTTGGAGATTGGATTTAGGCATACAGAATCCATCCATATTGCTGTCTACAAGAAACACTCTTACCTTCAAGGGACAGACACCATCTTAAAGTGAAAGGATAGAAAAAATTATTCCGCAAATCGTACCAAAAGAAAGCAGGTGTTGCTATTTTACATCAGACAAAATAGACTTCACGTAGTAAAAAGAAAATCATGAGAGAAAAGGAGGGCCATTAAATCTTTATCAACGGAAAAGTTCACCAAGAAGTTCACAATCATGACTATATATGCCCCAAAACTCTAGTGCACCAAACTTTATAAAGACAAGTCGCCAGGACCACAAGTTCACACACTACCCCCCAGTACACTCATAGTAGGGGACCTTCAATTACCCCACTGAGTCCTTGGATGGCTCAACAGGACAAAGAATTAAAAACAGAGGGACATCTAATCTGAATGATATGATACACCCAATGGACCTCATAGACCTCTATGGAGTATTCCATCCTAATACCCGAGAACACACTTTCTACTCAGGCACCCCCATGGAACTTCTCCAAAAGGTCGACCACATACTGGGACACAGCAAAGAAGAAGAACCTCCACACATACAAAAAAGATTGAAAATAATTTCATGCATTCTATCAGACCACCGTTCAATATAAAAGCTCCACACCAACACTAGGATAAGCCCTACTGCCACAAGGAACACATTGAAGACTAAGCAACACTCTCTTGAATACTGAATGGGTCAAGGAGGAAGGTAAAGAAATAAATAAAAAAAGCCTTCCTTGTATGCTGAAAATGACAATACAAACCAACAAAACCTGTGGATACCTTAAAAGCAGTCCTAAGAGGGAAGTTTATAGCCTGTGTGCCTACATTAGAAAACCAGGAAAGAGCACAAGTAATGCTCTAACACTGCAGCTAAAAAGCACTTTAGAGGCAACAACGATGACCCTCTCAAAATGCAACAGCCAGGAAGAAATAACAAAACTCTGAGCAGAAATAAATGGAAATAGAAGCAAAGCAAACAATACAAAAAAAATCAATGAATACAAAAAGTTGGTCTTTGAAAGAATAAACAAGATAGGACAGACCTCTAGCCCAGTTAACAAAAAAGAAAAGAAGAGGAACAACTCCAACTCAATACAATCCATGATGAAAAGGGCAAATCACAACAGACAGGAAACGACCCTAGACAATCATACGGGAATATACTTCAAGAACCTATATTTACCAAGTTTGAAAAACTAGAAAAAATGCGTGATCTCTGAAAATCCTGGGCGTCACCAAAGCTGGACCAAGAAGAGGATCGCCAGCTTAAACAGACCCATAATCTATGAGTAAATTGGAGGGATGTAGTAAGAAACCTCCCAATAAAAAAAGCCCAGGCCCCAGGACCAGTTCACAGCAGAATTCTATAAAACATTTCAAAAAGACCTACAACCCATTATTACTGAAACTGCTTAGAGGGATTACAATCAGAGGGATTCTCCCAAATTCCCTCGATTGAAGCCAGCATCACCTATTACCAAAACCCGGGCAAGAGATCAACCCAAAAGGAGACCTATAGACCCAGCTCCTCGACCTAAGGACCACAGATGCCAAAATTCTAATAGGATACTGGCAAACACATAGTGAGACCCTACATCAAAAAGATCAAAAAAAAAAAAAAAAAAAAAAAAAAAAAAAACCACTGATGAATGTCATTGAAGATGACAGGCATAAATGGAAAAAAGCCATGTCCATACTTTAGAAGAACCAATATTATTAAAATCTCCATTCTATGCAAACCCACCTAGAGATTCAACCTAAGTAGTTCCCTAACCTAAGTATAGCTAATTACGTAACCCATACCCAAGTATGAGCTTGTGGATAGAAAGCTGATGTCTTGTGAATAACAACGTGCCTTAAATTCACTGTGTAGAATCTGTTGTTTTCTCATTATTGCATACTTGATATTAACAAAGTGATGGAATAAAATTTATTGCATTTACTCTAAGGAAAAAAAAAAGAAAGAAAATGCAGTCTGTAAACAGAGGAATTTCCTTGTTTCACAATCCTTTTGTTGAACACCTATAGTCTAAAGAGATCCAATAAATGTCAGAGAAGATAACTCCTAGATGTCCAAAGAAATGAGGGACTTTAGAATATTACCAGAGCACCTGATCAGAAGAGATTTGGTCAAGTTTGTCCTGCCAACTTTCCCTTTGGTTAACAGGCAACAGGGCTCTGCTGGATCTTGAGAGAAACAAGCAGCCATAACCCCTTCTCCACATGACACACCCTTCACACAGTGGAATCTAAGTAAACAACTGATTTCACTAATCTCAGAGGCCTGTCTCTGGTGTCTAGTAAGCACGGGCTCCCCTCAGCATTTGCCTCTTCTGCGTGGCTTCCTTACGAAACGTGATGCCAGCTGTACAGTTGGAAGGACAAAGGAACTGAGTAAGTGTGGCTTATTATCCAGGATTGTTTTCAACCTTTTTCCAATTATACACATTTTCTTCTGGCTTTGGCAGACCTGAGTTTATGAGGCTGTTCTGGTCACTAATGGGCCAAGACAATGGGCCCCATGTATTTCTTAAGAGATGCGTTACTGGCTTTAGTAATTTGCTATGGGATCAGTTCTGTTGAATGCAGTTAATTGAATGAGAAAATGAACACTGAGCCCCACTGTCTGCTCTCCTGCCCTTCATGTAGACCAAGACTTAATATAGAATTATTTCATTAGGGAACAAAAAAAAAGTGTCAAGCGCAGTGCAACAAAATCCAGGGTGGGTTGAAGCCTTCTTTTTAGAATTTATTTATTCTTACGTGCTGTAACGAAAACTAGGAACTTGGAAAAATATAAGTATTGTTGTGTGGAAAAGACAAATGGGGTAGGGGGAAGAAGGCCTGTGTTATGGTCTCAGGGTGGATGCTTATTTGGGTGTGACCTGAACTAGTTATTCATCTACCTGAATTTCTGTTCCCAATCCATAATGATGGGTGATATACCATTTGTATCTTAGCTCAGTGATGGATCAGAAGCTTGTTTCTTTCTTTTTTCTTTCTTTCTTTTTTTTTTTTTTTTTTTTTTTGAGACAGGGTTTCCCTTTAAGTTCCAGCTAGCCTGGAGCTCACCCTATAGACTAGGCTGGCCTTGAACTCGTAGAGATCCGCCTGCCTCTGCCTCACCAGAAGCTTGTTTCTTAATTCTGCCCACTGTTAACCTTAGATAGATAGATGGTTTGTGTTCTATTCTTCTCCTGTCATCTTTTGTGCCTCCACTTCTTCTCATCCCTATAGCCAGGCATCTATCGCTGTATCGTTATGTGTAGCTTCGATTTCTCCCCTAACTTCTAATATATAACCTAACTGAAATGCTTATTGAACATTGGCTATCTGGGTCTTTTGTTCTATACAATTTGTTATGTTCCTATCAAAACTAACATATAACATGTTTTGGTCTTTAGAAAAAGACACAGCATAAAACAGAATATAAACTTTGAGTCCAAATCTAGCACCTCTGTGACTTGAGTGAGCCATGTATGCCCAGGAAGCTGGAAATGGTGATGGTCACACTTGTGTAAAAATCAGAGATAGCCTATGGAAAACTTTGGCTGACCACTTGGTATGTGATAGACATTTACTAAATAATATCATTTGTCTTATTCTTGAAACATCCTTGAGATTTCTGCAGTTTCTTGCTCTTCTTTTATCTTGAGTTTATTCCACATGTATTTTTATATAGCTATAAAGAAAAAACGGGACAAAGGAGTACTCTAAAAGTTTACCTGAAGGAATAGAGCTATAGTTCAGGACAGAGCACTTGCCTAGAATGGATGTTCAAGGCTCTGTGTTTAATCCCCACCACCATGAAAAAGAAATGAGTTATAAATATTCCATAGAGGGAGCCTATTTCCCGCCAAGTTCTACTAATAGTTCAGAGACAAGACCTTGTGAGGCGAGAAAAAAATATTTTTTGGTCTTTTCAAAGTCAGGGTCTCTCTGTAGCCCCAGCTGTCCTGGAACTCACTCTGGAAGCACTGACCACAACCCTGTAAGGACTTTCTGTTTTCATCTGGTCTTCCTAAAGCCAACCCTAGGGACAAATGTCTGCCCATGCTGCCTTTGTTACTGTTACTGTTATTTTATTTATGTGCGTGATTTTTGCAAAAATTTAGCACTTCAGCATAGATAGTGAGGTGAAAGTGAACATATTTCTTTGGAAGTAGACTGTGTATTGCATGCATGATGTTGTGATAGGAGTGGGGTATGTGTGTGTGAGTGTGTAAACTTTGAAGTAGGGCTGGTGATAATCTTATGGTAGAGCTCATGTCTAGCAGGCATATATCCCTGGGTTCCTGGGTTGCATCCCCAGCATCACAAAACACAAATAGTCTTGATTTTGAACTAGCATGACCACATGGTAGAGAAATTATATATTACTCATTTTATAGCTAATAAAACCATAAAAGATCAGATACATCTTTTGGTCACAAAAAATGAACATTAACGAAAAATATAGATCTGTAGAAATTTGCACTAGAAACCTCCTTTTTGTCTTTGGGATGGGTACCATTATTGGTTACTCGGGAATCTATGTGACCAGTAGAAGAAGAGGACCAGAACCCATAATTTCAGTTTTAAATTAAAAACCATAAAATTGGAGAAGTGGGGACCAAAATCAGTTGCTATGTGAGGAACCACGTCTCTGGTATTTGTGTTCCAAAGTTTCCTCAGAGAGCTCATATTGAACTCACCTGATCAGTTGACATTAGTTTACAGACAAAGTTCCAGCTTGCACAGACTGCTCATCACATATACCTGTTAAATTAGGCGGTGTCCTTAATACAGATGAAGGAAAATAGGCAAGTGAATTTCGGCGTTATTTATGTTCCATCCACAAGATGGTAGTGCACTTTCGTTTAATGTAAAGCTGGCCCATGATCCTAGTTTCCCGTAAACTGCAGAATGGTTGGTGTTGAATCAAGGCCAGGAATTCTGGATACCATTCAGAATTTTTTTTTATCATGATGAATTGTTGATTTGGAGAATATTTAGTTGTGGGAGAGTAAGGTAGGGATTCATGAAATAAAGACAATTTAGCAGTGCATTGCATTCCAGCTTCTTAAAGGCAATTCGAGAAGTGGGAATACTTTGGACATCTGAAAACCACACACTAAGGATCAGATACTGACATTTTTCAAAAACACTACCTTAGTACATCATGCAAAAGACATTCAGGATGTCAAGTCCAATTAATCTTGGGTGAAATTTTGCACAGTAACAAAATTCCTTCCATGAAACTAGTTTGAGTGGGTTATAGGTGATTTTCCCTCAAATCCAGGGGGAAAGTTAGGCCTTAGATGCTATGAAATTTCCATGAGCTAAATGAAAGGGCAGCATCAACAAGTTGGCCTGCTCTTCTGTCTGCTGTGTACCTCTCTCCCTTTTCTTGCCCCACGCCAGAGGGGACAATACATCGATGGGAAAAACATCTGGCCTTCTCTGCCTCCATCCACCAGAGGGTCTTCTTTGAGGTTCAGGTCTCCAGCCCACTTCGATTATTTTTTCTGAGATCTTTTTAAAATGAGAGGCTAAACTGGGATTTTCTTTCATTTTACTACATTATTTTCAAATTAAATTAGGTCTAATGTCCTGTGTCAGAACCACAAAAATAAAGCTTCAGGGCATCCGGGGACTTTTCATTGTGCTACCCAAAACAAGTGAACTGCCCACTGGGACCGAGAAAGGCAGATAAGACAGGAACAGAAGTGGATCCGTGGTAGTGGCAGATGGACAAGAGTAGAGGCTCTACTGCTTTCTTTTCTAAAGGGCTCCAGAATGACGTCAGGATTCCCATCTTCCATACTCCGTCTTCATCCCAGCTAGCCACTTTATGTACTCTATTTTCAATCATGCATCTTCTGATGCCTCAAATGTTCCTGAAGAAGCAACGCAAATGGTAGGTCTAGTTCATTTCTCAGCACGTAAAATATATAGAATGATGATTAAGAGAAAATGAAGAGAGAGGGGACGAAAGGAGAGAGAAATTTTTTAAAATTTTATTTACTTATGTATGTATATGAATGTACTGTCTGCATGTAGGTTTGTGCACCAGTGTCATGCAATGCTGAGGAGGTCAGAAGAGGGTGTCAGATTCCCCTGGAACTGGAGTTCTCCTGGAATTGGAGTTACAGACGGTTCTCAGCTGCCATGTGGGTGCTGGGAGTCGAACCTGGGTCCTCTGTAAGAGTGGTCAGCGCTCTTAACTGCTAGGCCATCTCTCCAGCCCGAGAGAGAGAACTTTAAAGAATGGTCATGAGCAACATGGAACAAAGCTTTGATTACAATGGGGTAACTTCTATTTTCCCTAAAAATATGGGTATTTTCTTTTGTAGATTAAGGTTTATCATCATTAGGCCTGTTCAAGTACATGGGAATTATAATAAAATGCAAGAGTTTTCTCTCTTCCTTATCCCCAATAGGGTGCTGGTGACTTTAAATTATATATGATATGATAAATAATAGCAAGTATTTATTCTGAAAACACCTCGTGTAGCAATACCTGGAAGCACTGAGCATGACCCTGTGAGGACTATAGCAATCATCTCTGGAAGCACTGAGCGTGACCCTGTGAGGACTATAGCAATCATCTCTGGAAGCACTGAGCGTGACCCTGTGAGGACTATAGCAATCATCTCTGGAAACACTAAGCATGACCCTGTAAGGACTGTAGCAATCTCTGGAAGCACTGAGCATGACCCTGTGCAGACTGTAAGCAGCAGCAACACCAAGGTGGGTTCCACTGAGAAGCTGGAGAAATGTAATGGCCTGAATAAACTGTGAGGATGAAGAGCTCAAGAGTATCACTGCCTCTGTGAATAGACTGAAGGCAAATGCTTGGGTGTTAATCTCACACTCTGGATGCTGTGAAGCTCAGAAGAGAACACTTCAGTCAGAAAAGAGAAATGAATCATGCTTAGCCCAGCTTCTCCATTTTACACAGAATCCCTTGCCCAGGGAATTGTGCTACCCACAGTGGGCAGCTCTCCCCAACACGCAGGCTCAGAGGAATATCTCTCAGCCGATTCTTAATTTTTATTAATTTGACAGCACTAACCATCACAAGTTTCATTTGACCGATGATGTCTGAAGGTGGAGGATAAATAATCTCAAAGATAGTGTCATCTCCTTGACGATGGAGAAGGCAAGACATGTTTTGAGGTCCATTAGCCCTTGGCTAGAGGTTAAGTCAAACCTTCATAATGAGAATCTGAGGCTTCAGCTGACCAAATGGAATTTCAGACACCCAAGCTGGAACTACATGAGGGGAAAAGCAGAGAAAAAGTATCTTGAGCATGATCAGTTATTCACCCTTACCAGTTGGATTCTCTTTCCTGTTAGAAAAGGGTTCTTCACTTCATACTCAAAAGTGCATCATGTGCTTGGCCTGAGTCACCTACAAAAGTGATGACCCAGTGAACAACACAAACACAAAGCCTTATATGTGGATAAGGGCACAGCCAGGGTCTGACATTGAAAATTCAAAATGTCTTTCCCTTAATAGTATTCTTCTGTGGGGTGGACAGGAAGAAAATGTTCTGTTCCTAGTGAACAATGGAGGCCCCCTGGAAGAAACACATGGGGGAAAACTCCAGAGATATGGGAAATGAACTGAGCCGAGACACCATCACATAAAGGTTTTGGTACTACTTGGAAGACAAAGCCAATTATACATTTTATTAGTCTATTAGATATCTCCCTTTCTTCTTTCTTAATTTTTTTCTTTTATAATACCACATAAATTTTCTGCCATAGGGTTTAAGGTAAGGTAAACTAATAGGAAATTAATAGATTTTCATAAAACCTACTCTCTCCTCCTCTGAATTGTGATGAGCCAAGACAGGAAACCAGTATGGATTAATGGGATATTTGCACTTACCTGGGAATAGAAAGTGCTGGGTTAAAGTACAAAGAAGAATCTACTAAAGTGTGCTTCTCATTTTCTTGCCCCTCCCCTACCTGTTAACTAAGAGTTTCAATTCAAATCAGTTTTTACTGAGCACCTGTGCTAAGCATCTGTACTACAAATACCAAAAGATAAATTTGTTTGTTTATTCTTCAAATATTTATTGACAACATTATGAATGGCACTGGAGAAAAGACTGAAACAAATGGAAGATCCCTGCTTTTATGAGCCTTCCAGACGAGGAGATACAGATGTTACATTTAAGCTAATTTATCTTTTTAAGAAATCATATTATATCCTTCTTCTTTACTCAAATTCTGAATCACCCAAATGACATATAGGAATTGGAATAATAGAGATAAGGGGCTAGTTTTCTGACTGAGGGGACTGCTTGGAGCCTAGATTCACTTAGTCAAGTGTGCCTTCTTTTATGCTTCTGAGTGAATTTTCTCCATTAATCTGCAGGTTCCTTTCACTGGTGATTGGTACATTCATCTGAGTTAGAGTCATTACAGTAAGATAGAGCTCAAGATTGGTCATCGGCCACCAGCATCCAATGCCAGATAACCTATGTCTGGGGTCTTTCACCTTCCTTATTTGACCAGAAGCCAGCACAGGAAGGCCAGTCAATGTGTTTTCTCTACTGAGAGAGAACACGCATCCTCCTCAGTTTAAGCTCAGTTGTTTAAAAGAGCAAATGTTGGAATGGGATGAGACCAGCACTGTTACTCATCGAAGAGCCCTCTGTACAAAGTCAAGATGATGAGGGTTGGGTACATGCCTTTCAGTGGAGAATGCTTCAGGAAGGAAAATTCAGGGATACTGGGAGAGCTGAACATAGGGGACCGATTGCAGGAGTGGGGCAGCATGTGAGCCAGGCATAGATCCTTTTCTCAGGCAGTTTGTAGACACTGTAGAGGAGATGGGTGATCTTAAAAGAGGAAGAAGCTGTTAACATTAATGAATAAGACACTTGTCTTATTCATTATACAGAACAACACTCATCGGAAAAGCTCTTTTTGTATTATATGGGGGTTCCTGCAGAGTTCCACAACTGGTCACACACAGAAAAACAGACATCTAAGAGATGCCCAGTCCTAGGTGACATATATACAGTGGAACCTCTACACCTAAGGCTCAAGGAACATAGCAGAACAGGGTGACTAAAGAAAGCCAGTGGATCCCTCAATGAACATAGAAAGCCCAAACTGGCCAAGTTTTAGACTGTAGAGTGTGTGTCCTTGGATAGGACTCTTCACCCACCCAAGTTTCAGGGACAATTATGGAACAGGGGATGGAAAGATTGTAAGGGCCAGGGTTGGCCCATGAACATAGGAAAACAGAGGCTTTCAGGCCTCTGTGAATGTGAACTAGCAGCAATGTTCACGCTGAGCATAAGATCCATATCAACTCAATCAGACAAGGGCCAGAGAGGAGGGAGAGAAATTCACGGCAGGCTAGCCCTAGCCTAGGCACTGTTGGAGACTGATTACTTCTGGATGAGGTAGAATAGACCTTATTTATGATCTCTAGATAGGCTAACTAGACTCCAGTGGATGAATTTGCCTTAAAGGACATCTGGGTGCAGTTGCTTGTCTGGATATGACTTAACACAGGTAGTAGAATGCATGAGGTTCGGTGTGAGGGTTCAGGTATGGATGAGGACCGGGGCTAAATTTGATCAAGAACTGTTGTATAAAGTGTACGAAATTTTTTTAAAAATTCAGGTAACTAGCTACATGGACTTATATCTAGATCTGTTTTATGACAGTAATTACTATTGCTCTTGTGTTTGAAACCATGTATGGTGATACCTCTCACAGAATTATTTTTATTCAGGATTGCTTTGGCTCTTCAGCGTCTTTTATGTCTTCATATAAAATTTTTGATTATTTTTCTATAACTATAGTGTTAAATTTTGATTAGGATAGTATGGAATCTATAGATTGATTTCAGTAAGATGGTCATTTTCACAATATTAATTGTTCCAATCTGTTAGCATGGGAGTCCTTTCCATCTCCTAGTGTCTTCCTGAGTTTCCTTTTCCCATCACTCTTAAAATTTCATTGTTAGAGATCCTTTGTTCTTGGTTAGGTTTATTCCCAGTTTTCCTCTCTCTCTCTCTCTCTCTCTCTCTCTCTCTCTCTCTGTGTGTGTGTGTGTGTGTGTGTGTGTGTGTGTGTTTGTTTGTTCTGAATGAGATTGTTTTCCTGGTTTTTTTCAGTTGTTTCTCATTGGTGTATAAGAAGGCTACTGATTTTGGGAGTTAATTTTGTATCCTGCCACATTTCTGAAGTTATTGGCCTTAAGAGTTTTTTGTTGTTGTTGTGGAGTCTTCAGGATCTCTAATGTAAACAATAATGTCCTAGGCAAATGAAGATATCATAACTTCTTATTTTCCTATTTATATCCCTTTTATTTCCTTCTCTTGGATTATTGCTTTAGCCAGGACTTCAAGGATTATATTGAAAAGGACTGGAAAGTGTGGCAACCTTGCCTTGTTCCTGATCTTAGTGAAAGTTACTTGAGATGTTCTCACTTTGGCGTGTTTCTATAGGTTTGTTGTTTATAGCCTTTATTACAGTGAGGTTTGATATTTCCAGCCCTAGTTTCTCCATGACATTTATCAAGGAGGAGTGTTGGATTTCTCCCTGGCTTCTGCTCTATCTAATGAAATGATCATTGATTTCTCTCTTTTGAGTGGATATATGTAAATAGTATTGGTATTACTATTTCTTTGAAGTTGTGGTAGAATTTAGCAGTAAATCCCTCTGGTCCCAGGATTTATTTTTAGTTGAGCAAGGGACCACTTAGTGATAGTAGGGACAGATTCTTTTTTTTGCTTGATTCCATTTGTATTTTTCTGTTAGGTCTATTGGTTTTTAAAGACACTATTCCATCAATAGAGCTTTATCATGAAAATAAATGCTAAAATCTATGCAAGTGTGCTAAGCCATCTGAAAACAATTCTAAAAAGCTGCTTTTTGTATAAAACAAGTTTTTGTGTGGCAAATGTTTTAGAAAATGTAGCAACATCCCACTATTCTGATTGAGCTTAGTGCCACTATGATTACACTACTTCATTTGCTTTTAAGTTTTTGCCCTTTACATGGTATTATCTTTGGTTTCTTGTTAAGTTTTATGCATAAGCAATTCTTATGGATTTACAATGGATTAACTGATTTGTGGATTAGCCATTACTAAATATCTGAGAAAATATAACAACCATGACAAATAGGTGAACACCTTCATTCCCCGGTATTTGTTGAACACTATGTGGCCTAAGGAATTAGTGATGAAAAAGAATTAGTGATGAAAAAGAAGCTACTTCCATTTACTCTTAGCTTTTGTTTCTCATCCCTGCATTAGAAAACATCTATCATGACGAACTGCAGTGACCTGCTGATGCTACTCATCTACAACATAAGAATAGGCTTTCACATCTTTCACCTACCAGGAGAGCAGCCGTCCCTGAGCAGAGTGAACTCTGCCCACCCTGGTCTAGCCAAACCATGGAGACAGGGATTGGTGAGAAAGAAGAAGGGGTGTGTGTGTGTGTGTGTGTGTGTGTGTGTGTGTGTGTGTGTGTGCATGCATGCGTTAACACACACCAACCTTTAATAACTGGATATGTATGTGTACACATTAACTTTTTGTATCTAGCAACTAGAGGGGGGTGTGTGTGTGTGTGTGTGTGTGTGTGTGAGAGAGAGAGAGAGAGAGAGAGAGAGAGAGAGAGAGAGAGAGAGAGAACTCAATTCCACTCCTATAATTGAAGAAAGCCAAAAGCCATGTAACCCTATTATTTCACATTTTGGCAGGCCCACCCAAGCAATTAATATGATATAATTTTAAGTTTATTTTATACTGCTTAGGGTTTCAGATTATGTTCCCTGGATCCCTAAATATAGAGTGGAATTTTAAATAAACATCTTTATACTTCCTCCATTTCCTATAATCTGTGCCTAGCATAGTTTTAACCATAATTTTTACAGTTCTATGTGAGTTTACCCCAGATCCTCAAAATGTACTTTTTTTGGAGTGACAATAACAATGACTTCTAACAATTATTCTACCAAAATATCTTCCCAAAATAATATAAAAAGTTCTATTAATATGATTTCTGATTCAAAGATATTATAGATATTTCAAAGTTAATTTTGGAAAATAAAATATAATGGTATCTTCAATAAGATAGAAGGTAGTTTTATTACATGCTTATTTTTTGAAGAGAAAAATGTTAATATTTGGAACTAATGCACACATGTAGGAATTTCCTACTGAAGCTCAAGATTATCAAGAAAGCGAAAATCATAAGCCCTTAGTGCTTTCTCCCAGAGATTATGATAATTTATGACAGTGGCCCAGAAAGACCACATCCTACCCCACAGTGGAAGAAAATGGAGATTCCAGATTAAGGACATTGTAAGAGACATGATGCCCATGGCCTCTCAAGATTTATGCACTCTAGGCTTGGGCAGTAGTTCAGTGGTACAGCACTTGTCCTTAGGGTCAGTTCTCAGCACTGCCCCCTCCCCAAAATAGGAAAGGAAGAAAGAAAGATTTATATCCTCCACATGAGTCTTGGGGTCACTTTGTCAATCTACCCTCCCTATCATATTTCCCCAAATCCTGTTTGAATCAGTTTGATTTATATCAGTTCTATACTTTAATTTATAAAGCATCACTATTATTTTACTTTTTAATAAAACTTTTGCAAATGTCAAACCCTATATTTTGATCATTTTTAGGTCCCCTCCCCTATCTGCACACCAACTACCATTCCTACCCAATTTCATGTGCTCCATTGTACACATAAATATATATGTAAACAAGTCTATATTTCAGCCATTTCTTATAACCCGTTCCTCACATATCACATAATTTTACCCATGACTTAAGGCCTATAGAGTCAAATCAAATTTGCATCCCCAAATTCCTTTGATATGGGTTTATCCACTGAAGCCTGGATAATCTAACAGAGTATCAACCTTAAAAGAGTCTGGCTCCCCCATTCCCAGAAGCCATTAGTTTCCAAAGTTCATCAGATAGAGCTGGGGTTTCTTACCCCCTTCCTCACATCTGTGCTGGGATTTTGTCTGGCTGTACTTAAAGGGACTTGTGCATGTTCTCACACTGATGTGAGTTCAAATGAGTAAGTGGCCAGCAATCTGGAAAACTCCATTTATTTATGGTCATCCACCATCCCTGGCTCTTCCAATCTTTCTTCAACCTCTTTGGAGGCAGAACTTGGCGAGGGTCGAATTCAAGAATAGTCACTCTGCAGCCTTTTCTTCTCTGCGTGTCAGCCAGTTCTGGCTTTCTCCTAGGTTAATCACCATCTATTGCATAAGCAAATGTCTCTGGTGAGAACTGAAAGATGCATTAATATATGGGCATAGCAATAAGTAACTAGGAGTCACTTTAGTACTTATCTATTTAGCAGAATAACAGAACTTTGCTGTCTCCTATGGCTGTGGCCTATGTATATACCAGGTATGGGCTCCATCTGCCTTATGAAGCAGGCCTTAAGTTTAATTAGAAAGTGATTGGTGGCTCCCATAATATTCATGTCCTATCTTCCAGGCAAGTTGCTGAAGTGTGTAGGATTCATATCTAGGTAAGAAAAATATTTATATTTCTGCCAGGTCATAAGTCTTCTATTTATTTATTTTTTTTTATATATTTGAGATAGGGCTTTAGTCCAGCTGGCCTGCAGCTTGCTCTGTAGACCCGGCAGGCCTTGAGCTCACAGAGATCCACCTGCCTCTGCCTCCTGAGTGCTGGGATTAAAGGCATGCACCACCATACTTGCCACAAATTAGAATCACCCCAAATAGGAAGCCTCAACTGAGAAATTTCTCATTGCTTTTGTTGATGTGGGAAGACAGATCCCAAATGTAGTGGAACCTTTTGGTAGCAGCCCAGATTAAAAAGAGCGTGGCAGGAGGGAGATGATTTGCCTTTTGCTTGCTTTGCCTTCCTGCAGCTGAGCTGACTTGTCCTGTTGTTGTTGCTACTAATTCCTTCACTGACATCAGAACCAACATTTCAAGTCTTTCATTGTCAATTAAGGACTAGAGAGGCTCTTTAGGAAACTTCCAGGTTTTCAACACCAGATTGAGACTGCTGAGCTTCCCAGCCTTGTAAACAGAGAAACTACCAGGTTCTCAGCCTCTCAGGTGTGAAATAGCAGTTGTTACCATTTCAACATAAGTGGATTTAATAAATTATATATACATATATATGTATATATGTATAATTCTGTCGCTTCTGCTTCTTTATAGAGCCCTGTCTAAATCACTGTCTTATTGTCTTTAATACAAATCTAAATTATCTTTAGTACAAAACATAAAATGATTGATAGTGGTGATAAGTATACTCTCCTGTTGATCTCAGTTTTAGTGAAATATCAGATATTTTAAGTGATGTTTTTGATATAGAAGGCTTTAAATTTTTTATCTAATTTATTGAATATTATTGTGTGTCTGACTAGGATGTGTATGAAATAAGTCGGTGCACATGTGACATGGCACATATATAGAGGTCAGAGGACAACTTTCAGGAGTCAGTTCTCACCTTTCACCAGGGGTTCTGGAGGTCAAACTCAAGTCATCAGCTTATGAAGCAGGTGCTGCTGCACCATCTCACTCACCCTAGAAAGTTATTTTTAGCATGCTAAGAAAATAGTTTTCTGATATTGATGTTTTACATTTTCACAGGAATACGTATTGTGAAAGCTTAAATAGGGTTGGTTCATTCATTTAATGATCAGTTTTAATATTTAATTTCATAAGTAAATGGATCCCCACTCTATAATTATTTTATAATTGGACGTTTTTATTTAGATGCTGCTTAGTCAAAGTGAAATTTTACTCTAGAATTAAGTTGGAAATGTTTTATATAGACAGAAAGAATTCCATATTTATGAGAATTTAGTTCATAGTTTTACTATAGCAATTTTATCAATGTTGAGCCACAGGTTTATGAGACTTTACAAGTCAAATGGAAAAACTGTCCATTCTTAGTATGTATAGAATTTTTAAAAATATTTTTAAAAATCATAGATATCATAGATCTTCTCCTTAAAAAGTTTAAGAACTTATGGTATTGTTTGAATTTGAAATGTCCCCCAGGCTCATGTGAATGCTTAGCCCCTACTTGTGACACTGTTTTGTGAGCTGTGGAGCCTGTAGGAGACGGGGTCTGGTTTGTGGGAGAAACTGTGAGAGAAACTCTCTAGAGATGGACACTTGAAGGCTCTTCCCACTGTGGGTCCAGTTTGATTTTCCTGCTTCCTGGTCTGGCTGCCACAAACTTCTACCTTCTGCCCTCTCCCACCATGATGGACTCTGCCCTCTCCCACCATGATGGACTCTGCCCTCTCCCGCCATGATGGACTCTGCCCTCTCCTGCCATGATGGACTCTGCCCTCTCCCGCCATGATGGACTCTGCCCTCTCCCGCCATGATGGACTCTACCCTCTCCCGCCATGTTGGACTCTGCCCTCTCCCGCCGTCATGGACTCTGCCCTCTCCCGCCATGATGGACTCTGCCCTCTCCCGCCATGATGGACTCTGCCCTCTCCCACCGTGATGGACTCTGCCCTCTCCCACTGTGATGGACTCTGCCCTCTCCCACCGTGATGGACTCTGCCCTCTCCTGCCATGATGGACTCTGCCCTCTCCAGCCATGATGGACTCTGCCCTCTCCAGCCATGATGGACTCTACCCTCTGAAACTGGGAGCTAAAATGAACCTTCTGCTCTTAAGTTGCTTCTGTCAGGTATTTTGGCCATGGTGATGGGAAAAGTAAGGAGTTAACTGACAAATGGAACCACTTCAGTCTCTATTCATTAGTAGCTCTTTAAAAGCCATTGTAGATGTGAGACTTTTTACAATTTCGTGAATTAAGCATGTTAGCTGACATTTTTACAGAAAATTGTTCATAATTCATTGAGGCAATTAAACATTTTACTTAAATTGATTTAATAATAATGGTTTAGCCAACTCACTGCTTAACTGATATCAATTCCTACCTACAGTGTTTAATGTTATAGTTACCTCATGATTGAAATTTGACTTTGGACAAGCCCTTACTGTGTAGCCTGAATCGGCCTAGAACTTGCTATATAAACCAGGATGGCCTTGCACTCATAGAGATTTACCCATCTCTGCCTCTCAAGTGCTTGGACTTAAGGTGACTACCACCATGTCCAGCACATGATTGAACTTTTAGTTTAAATAAATTTCTTACCAAATCTCATAGTTATTAAAGATAACATTTTAAATAAATACACATAAATGTCTCTTTTCTAAACCTCTGTATATTAGAAAACCTTTTCTTTCTTCTCATTTGAATTATCACTTCATGATGTATGAAATTATGGGTCACAACCTTCTTCTCGAAAACTTAGAGGCATTGTCTCACGAACTGATGTTATTTCATACCCAAGAATAGAAGCCAAAAGTCAGCGTGACTTTCTTCATATTTGTACATTTGGCAGATACTGCCAGATGCTGAACCAATATCTGTTCTTCTCTCTTTTCTTACTAATTAAATCCTGACTTAATTGAGCATACAAATCTTCCCAGTTAAAACTAGACTTTCCAAACTACCTTTCAGAAATAGCAGCTATGCATCATGGTTCTGGCCAATAAATTAATTTCAGGTAGATGATTTCAAATGACAAGTCTAGCTGTACAGATTTTAATTGGCTTTATTTGTGATTCTAGAACCAGGCAGTAGTCTAGACCACAGATATTGAAGAATCTCCCACCCTACAGGTTGTTTCCAGCCAGATGATAGGAAGTGACATTCATAAAAATCAGTGATCTGCCAGGTGTGGTGGCTCACGCCTTTAATCCCAGCACTTGGGAAGCAGAAGCAGAAGGATCTCTGTGAGTTCGAGGCCACCCTGGTGTACATAGTGTGCCCCAGACCAGCTGGGTCTAAAGGAAGACCCTGTCTCAATAAAACCAGAAAAAAAAAATAGCAGTGATCTACAGAGACAGGCCTCCTTGGTTACAGACCTTGTCTATTTAAACAGAATGCTTCTTACAAAGGTCCTTGAAGGGGAAAGAACCATGCTACATGAATCACATTTGTTCTTCCTGCCTCATACCTGGAAACAACGGCAGGAGTCCTGGTAGCTGATTCAAGTGGATTACATTAAGGCTGGCAGAGGGGAAAGCTGGAAGGAACCACGAGATGATAATGAGGACCTTTTGTGGCTTTGACCTGCTCTCCAGACTTGTTTTACACATGAAAACAATAGCCTTATCTTCTTCAGATCCTCACTATTTGAACTTTCTGTTTAAAATAGCCAAATATTTCCCTCACCGTGTAATTAATTTATTGTCACGATTCTTGACAGATTTATATTTACACTTGTACTTTTTAAAAAAATGCTCGTAATCTTGGAGCATGCTATTATATTTGTTTACTTGGCATTTAGTAGGCTTAGGATTTAGTAGACTTTCTGGAATGATGTGCTGAAGGCTATTTCTAGGCAAAGAAAACATTATTTTTAGTGTAACCTCTGTTCTCTGACTTTCATATCTATCATCTTCACTTTAAAACATAACTAGAGTATAGTTCATTTACACAGCTGCTAGCCACTGTCTACCAGGCATTTACCCCAGACTGTTTCCTGCCTTTTGCTAAGTTGAATGTCTAATGCTGTCTTTGTCATGGTTTGTGTTTGGTCTAATGGTCCCTTGTACATAGTGGACTGCAACCTAACTTGATATGTAAGCTGAAATATAACCTCTTTTTATAGAAAGTACCTGGGTATAAACAATTCCAAGATGGCCAACTGTTCAAAATTTATCAAATAAGAGAGGTGAGAGTTGAAGCCAATGAAGGCTGTCTCTATACCTCACTTCCTTTTCTGAATGCCACTTCCTATCCTCTAGACAGACAGACACACACATGTGTATTTCCCACTTCTTTTGTTTGTCTTCTTTCTTTTCTCATTAAGACATCAGGCAGCTTGATCCACCCTCACCTCTGTTCAGAGTTCAAGGAAAGGAAAATCAGTAAAACATATTCCAAGCACAAAAGAAAACTGAGGTGAAGCTTTCCTAGGTCCCAAATGAAGACAATTTGTATAGTTTTCTTGTTAATTAAGAGCGCCGACCGCTCTTGCAGAAGACCCGGGTTTGATCCCCAGCACCCACATGGCGGCCGAGAGCCGTCTGAAACTCCAATTCCAGGAGAACTCCAGTTCCTGGGGAGTCTGACACCCTCTTCTGACCTCCGCGGCGTTGCACGTCACGGGTGCACAGACTTGCATGCAGACAATACATTCATACACATACGGAAATAAAATTAAAAAAAAATTTTTTAATCTGTTTTTAGAACAACTCTTCCTACAAAAATATTTTTTCCAATTTTCTGCCCCAAATTCATTTAGTTATCATTTTATATGACTGTTGAGGTCTGGAGACATTTCTCTTCCTGTCTTTGTACTCTCTCCTTTGTGATATCCATATTATGCTCTGAAAACCAAGGTTCTTATTGCAATGAATGGGAAGCAATTCCAGAGAAAGTGTTTTCCGTTTCCTAAGAATAAAATATAACTTTGGCATGACACCACATTTACAAAAGCATAAATTAGTATGCTAATGTCATGGTGACCAGATCCGCCCCTGTGTTCCCCCTTTCTTCCACGGTTATAGATAACTGTACGAGTTATAAAAGTGTGAGTCATCCCAAAAGCTGCCACAGCTCTGACGAAGCCTCCAGTGATGGAAAGGGGACTCCCCAGTCATAGATTTATTTGTAGTTTTTCTCTCTCTAAGACACACCTTACTCCTCCTTTCTCTATATAAAACATCAAAATTTTTGCCTGCAGTAGGTAACTTAGAATGTGATTTTCTTACTTTCTGTTTATTTTTCCAGCTTCTTTGGCCCCAAAAGGTCCTGATGTAAAATACCTTTTACTGACCCATTGTACAAATCTTTTACAAAATGACACTCACCTTAAATTTGTCTCCTCTTCCAACAGCAGCTAGTATGTAAACAAATGGATACGGTTATGTTCTGAAAATATTTTGCCTCCAAAAGCAGGTGTGGACCAACTTCTGACCCAGTGTGATGGATGGAACATGGATACACACACATGCTTAGTAAGTTATTGTAAGAATGAAACTTTGTCTGGCTTGAGGCAGAACCTGCAAGTTCTGTCCCAGAACTTCTGCGAATTATCTGATATCTCCATGGGCATTCAAGTTGCCTCTGTGACTCTGTGAGGTCGGGATATTGCGGTATATCCTGCCTTGCCTATCTCTGCAAAGTTCCAGACCCTAATGGCCTCTTCCTTTGAGGTATTGAGCAAAATGTCACACCTCTAGTTTACTGGTTGTACAAACAGGAGCTCTGCAGCCCCCGGTTGGAGCCAGGATGGCCCGCACTTCCCTTCCCCTCATTCACACCCTTCTGCCTCCACTTCCTTGCCCAAAGCACAGTAGCTTTAGTATATAAGCACATTGCTAACATGAATAAAACTGAGTCATTTTTCTCTCAGACCTTCTCTTTGAGTCTGTTTCATTTCTCATCTGGTGACTTCTCGCAGTTCCCTCCCTCCTCCTTGCCAGAAGCTCAGCCTACGAACCATTAGCCTGCCAGCAGGAGACAGCTCTGAAGCTTGTAGCCTTGTGAAACTGTGAGCCTGGTTCTAGGAGGGAAGAACATTATGTGGATTGCGGCCATACGTGATTAAAGGAACAACAGATGATATATATGTATATATTAGACAACAACCCACAAGTTATTAAATCAAATACTCCTTAATAGTCTCATTAGATATGTGACCAAGAACATATTTAAATTCTATCATATAAAATTGTTGTGCAGTTATTCCATATGAAATCTGTAGGATTTTATAGCTACCTGGGAAGTCATACCAACCCCTATTTATCATTTGGGCTTGTGACTTGTAGACAACACTACCTTATACAAAGCAGGTTGATAAAGATTAACTTCACATTAACATTCTCTTATGACTATCATTACAAAATAATTTGAAAGTTCATGTACTAGTTTGGTTTCTGTTGCTGTGATAAACACTATGACCAAAAGCAGCTTGAGGAGGAGAAGGTTTATTTTATTTTAGAGCTTACAGTCTACCATTGAGGGAGGCCAGTGCAGGAGCTCAAGGCAGGAACCTGGAGGCAGGAACTGAAGCAGAAACCACAGAGGATCTCTGCTTACTGGCTTGTTTTCCCTGGCTTGCTCAACTACTTTTCTTATACAGCCCAGGCCCACCTGCCTAAGGATGATACTCTCCACAGTGGGATGGTCCCCCCTATATCAATTAGCAATCAAAAGTGCCCTACAAACCAATTTAATGGAGGAATTTCTTAATGTGAGGAACCCTCTTCACAGGTGTGTCAAGATGACAATGGGTGCTAGGATATTTAGGAAGAATAAAATTGTGCCATTATGGTGACACTAAACATTCTTGCTTGAGTTGAAGGAAGGTTGTGATACCATGATGCTGAGAAGGAGTGTGGTAAGACTCCTAAAAACAGTGAGATAAGAGTTATGTCAGGGAAACCATGTCCCATATTACTGAGCAGTAATAATGATAAGAATGATTTAAAATACAGCAATATCTACCGAGTATTGACTATGTGTTGGTTAGGTACTGTTCTAAGTACTTTTTATATATAAGTTCATTTTCACCCTCCTGGGAGCTCTTTCAAGAAAATACTACAGAGATCTCCTGAGCCCAGCGGCAGGAAGACGGGGAGACAGGTAGGGACTGGGTGCCTTGGCGAGCTGACTGCTGATCGTTTGGTCCTGCTGTCTTTGGTTTGATTGGCCTTTGTGGCTGTGAGGTTGGAGTTATCCCCCCAGCTGGGATTAAAGGTGTGGTCTTTGGCTTGATTAGATCTAGTGGCTGTGGGGGCGGAGTTATCCTCCCAGCCGGTATTAAAGGCACGCTTGTGTGACTCTTGAGATTTGAGATCTCTTGAGCCCAGCGGCAGGAAGAGGGGAAGACAGGTAGGAACTGGGTGCCTTGGCGAGCTGATTGCTGATCGTTTGGTCCTGCTGTCTTTGGTTTGATTGGCCTTTGTGGCTGTGAGGTTGGAGTTATCCCCCCAGCTGGGATTAAAGGTGTGGTCTTTGGCTTGATTAGATCTAGTGGCTGTGGGGGCGGAGTTATCCTCCCAGCCGGTATTAAAGGCACGCTTGTGTGACTCTTGAGATTTGAGATCTCTTGAGCCCAGCGGCAGGAAGAGGGGAAGACAGGTAGGAACTGGGTGCCTTGGCGAGCTGATTGCTGATCGTTTGGTCCTGCTGTCTTTGGTTTGATTGGCCTTTGTGGCTGTGAGGTTGGAGTTATCCCCCCAGCTGGGATTAAAGGTGTGGTCTTTGGCTTGATTAGATCTAGTGGCTGTGGGGGCGGAGTTATCCTCCCAGCCGGTATTAAAGGCACGCTTGTGTGACTCTTGAGATTTGAGATCTCTTGAGCCCAGCGGCAGGAAGAGGGGAAGACAGGTAGGAACTGGGTGCCTTGGCGAGCTGATTGCTGATCGTTTGGTCCTGCTGTCTTTGGTTTGATTGGCCTTTGTGGCTGTGAGGTTGGAGTTATCCCCCCAGCTGGGATTAAAGGTGTGGTCTTTGGCTTGATTAGATCTAGTGGCTGTGGGGGCGGAGTTATCCTCCCAGCCGGTATTAAAGGCACGCTTGTGTGACTCTTGAGATTTGAGATCTCTTGAGCCCAGCGGCAGGAAGAGGGGAAGACAGGTAGGAACTGGGTGCCTTGGCGAGCTGATTGCTGATCGTTTGGTCCTGCTGTCTTTGGTTTGATTGGCCTTTGTGGCTGTGAGGTTGGAGTTATCCCCCCAGCTGGGATTAAAGGTGTGGTCTTTGGCTTGATTAGATCTAGTGGCTGTGGGGGCGGAGTTATCCTCCCAGCCGGTATTAAAGGCACGCTTGTGTGACTCTTGAGATTTGAGATCTCTTGAGCCCAGCGGCAGGAAGAGGGGAAGACAGGTAGGAACTGGGTGCCTTGGCGAGCTGATTGCTGATCGTTTGGTCCTGCTGTCTTTGGTTTGATTGGCCTTTGTGGCTGTGAGGTTGGAGTTATCCCCCCAGCTGGGATTAAAGGTGTGGTCTTTGGCTTGATTAGATCTAGTGGCTGTGGGGGCGGAGTTATCCTCCCAGCCGGTATTAAAGGCACGCTTGTGTGACTCTTGAGATTTGAGATCTCTTGAGCCCAGCGGCAGGAAGAGGGGAAGACAGGTAGGAACTGGGTGCCTTGGCGAGCTGATTGCTGATCGTTTGGTCCTGCTGTCTTTGGTTTGATTGGCCTTTGTGGCTGTGAGGTTGGAGTTATCCCCCCAGCTGGGATTAAAGGTGTGGTCTTTGGCTTGATTAGATCTAGTGGCTGTGGGGGCGGAGTTATCCTCCCAGCCGGTATTAAAGGCACGCTTGTGTGACTCTTGAGATTTGAGATCTCTTGAGCCCAGCGGCAGGAAGAGGGGAAGACAGGTAGGAACTGGGTGCCTTGGCGAGCTGATTGCTGATCGTTTGGTCCTGCTGTCTTTGGTTTGATTGGCCTTTGTGGCTGTGAGGTTGGAGTTATCCCCCCAGCTGGGATTAAAGGTGTGGTCTTTGGCTTGATTAGATCTAGTGGCTGTGGGGGCGGAGTTATCCTCCCAGCCGGTATTAAAGGCACGCTTGTGTGACTCTTGAGATTTGAGATCTCTTGAGCCCAGCGGCAGGAAGAGGGGAAGACAGGTAGGAACTGGGTGCCTTGGCGAGCTGATTGCTGATCGTTTGGTCCTGCTGTCTTTGGTTTGATTGGCCTTTGTGGCTGTGAGGTTGGAGTTATCCCCCCAGCTGGGATTAAAGGTGTGGTCTTTGGCTTGATTAGATCTAGTGGCTGTGGGGGCGGAGTTATCCTCCCAGCCGGTATTAAAGGCACGCTTGTGTGACTCTTGAGATTTGAGATCTCTTGAGCCCAGCGGCAGGAAGAGGGGAAGACAGGTAGGAACTGGGTGCCTTGGCGAGCTGATTGCTGATCGTTTGGTCCTGCTGTCTTTGGTTTGATTGGCCTTTGTGGCTGTGAGGTTGGAGTTATCCCCCCAGCTGGGATTAAAGGTGTGGTCTTTGGCTTGATTAGATCTAGTGGCTGTGGGGGCGGAGTTATCCTCCCAGCCGGTATTAAAGGCACGCTTGTGTGACTCTTGAGATTTGAGATCTCTTGAGCCCAGCGGCAGGAAGAGGGGAAGACAGGTAGGAACTGGGTGCCTTGGCGAGCTGATTGCTGATCGTTTGGTCCTGCTGTCTTTGGTTTGATTGGCCTTTGTGGCTGTGAGGTTGGAGTTATCCCCCCAGCTGGGATTAAAGGTGTGGTCTTTGGCTTGATTAGATCTAGTGGCTGTGGGGGCGGAGTTATCCTCCCAGCCGGTATTAAAGGCACGCTTGTGTGACTCTTGAGATTTGAGATCTCTTGAGCCCAGCGGCAGGAAGAGGGGAAGACAGGTAGGAACTGGGTGCCTTGGCGAGCTGATTGCTGATCGTTTGGTCCTGCTGTCTTTGGTTTGATTGGCCTTTGTGGCTGTGAGGTTGGAGTTATCCCCCCAGCTGGGATTAAAGGTGTGGTCTTTGGCTTGATTAGATCTAGTGGCTGTGGGGGCGGAGTTATCCTCCCAGCCGGTATTAAAGGCACGCTTGTGTGACTCTTGAGATTTGAGATCTCTTGAGCCCAGCGGCAGGAAGAGGGGAAGACAGGTAGGAACTGGGTGCCTTGGCGAGCTGATTGCTGATCGTTTGGTCCTGCTGTCTTTGGTTTGATTGGCCTTTGTGGCTGTGAGGTTGGAGTTATCCCCCCAGCTGGGATTAAAGGTGTGGTCTTTGGCTTGATTAGATCTAGTGGCTGTGGGGGCGGAGTTATCCTCCCAGCCGGTATTAAAGGCACGCTTGTGTGACTCTTGAGATTTGAGATCTCTTGAGCCCAGCGGCAGGAAGAGGGGAAGACAGGTAGGAACTGGGTGCCTTGGCGAGCTGATTGCTGATCGTTTGGTCCTGCTGTCTTTGGTTTGATTGGCCTTTGTGGCTGTGAGGTTGGAGTTATCCCCCCAGCTGGGATTAAAGGTGTGGTCTTTGGCTTGATTAGATCTAGTGGCTGTGGGGGCGGAGTTATCCTCCCAGCCGGTATTAAAGGCACGCTTGTGTGACTCTTGAGATTTGAGATCTCTTGAGCCCAGCGGCAGGAAGAGGGGAAGACAGGTAGGAACTGGGTGCCTTGGCGAGCTGATTGCTGATCGTTTGGTCCTGCTGTCTTTGGTTTGATTGGCCTTTGTGGCTGTGAGGTTGGAGTTATCCCCCCAGCTGGGATTAAAGGTGTGGTCTTTGGCTTGATTAGATCTAGTGGCTGTGGGGGCGGAGTTATCCTCCCAGCCGGTATTAAAGGCACGCTTGTGTGACTCTTGAGATTTGAGATCTCTTGAGCCCAGCGGCAGGAAGAGGGGAAGACAGGTAGGAACTGGGTGCCTTGGCGAGCTGATTGCTGATCGTTTGGTCCTGCTGTCTTTGGTTTGATTGGCCTTTGTGGCTGTGAGGTTGGAGTTATCCCCCCAGCTGGGATTAAAGGTGTGGTCTTTGGCTTGATTAGATCTAGTGGCTGTGGGGGCGGAGTTATCCTCCCAGCCGGTATTAAAGGCACGCTTGTGTGACTCTTGAGATTTGAGATCTCTTGAGCCCAGCGGCAGGAAGAGGGGAAGACAGGTAGGAACTGGGTGCCTTGGCGAGCTGATTGCTGATCGTTTGGTCCTGCTGTCTTTGGTTTGATTGGCCTTTGTGGCTGTGAGGTTGGAGTTATCCCCCCAGCTGGGATTAAAGGTGTGGTCTTTGGCTTGATTAGATCTAGTGGCTGTGGGGGCGGAGTTATCCTCCCAGCCGGTATTAAAGGCACGCTTGTGTGACTCTTGAGATTTGAGATCTCTTGAGCCCAGCGGCAGGAAGAGGGGAAGACAGGTAGGAACTGGGTGCCTTGGCGAGCTGATTGCTGATCGTTTGGTCCTGCTGTCTTTGGTTTGATTGGCCTTTGTGGCTGTGAGGTTGGAGTTATCCCCCCAGCTGGGATTAAAGGTGTGGTCTTTGGCTTGATTAGATCTAGTGGCTGTGGGGGCGGAGTTATCCTCCCAGCCGGTATTAAAGGCACGCTTGTGTGACTCTTGAGATTTGAGATCTCTTGAGCCCAGCGGCAGGAAGAGGGGAAGACAGGTAGGAACTGGGTGCCTTGGCGAGCTGATTGCTGATCGTTTGGTCCTGCTGTCTTTGGTTTGATTGGCCTTTGTGGCTGTGAGGTTGGAGTTATCCCCCCAGCTGGGATTAAAGGTGTGGTCTTTGGCTTGATTAGATCTAGTGGCTGTGGGGGCGGAGTTATCCTCCCAGCCGGTATTAAAGGCACGCTTGTGTGACTCTTGAGATTTGAGATCTCTTGAGCCCAGCGGCAGGAAGAGGGGAAGACAGGTAGGAACTGGGTGCCTTGGCGAGCTGATTGCTGATCGTTTGGTCCTGCTGTCTTTGGTTTGATTGGCCTTTGTGGCTGTGAGGTTGGAGTTATCCCCCCAGCTGGGATTAAAGGTGTGGTCTTTGGCTTGATTAGATCTAGTGGCTGTGGGGGCGGAGTTATCCTCCCAGCCGGTATTAAAGGCACGCTTGTGTGACTCTTGAGATTTGAGATCTCTTGAGCCCAGCGGCAGGAAGAGGGGAAGACAGGTAGGAACTGGGTGCCTTGGCGAGCTGATTGCTGATCGTTTGGTCCTGCTGTCTTTGGTTTGATTGGCCTTTGTGGCTGTGAGGTTGGAGTTATCCCCCCAGCTGGGATTAAAGGTGTGGTCTTTGGCTTGATTAGATCTAGTGGCTGTGGGGGCGGAGTTATCCTCCCAGCCGGTATTAAAGGCACGCTTGTGTGACTCTTGAGATTTGAGATCTCTTGAGCCCAGCGGCAGGAAGAGGGGAAGACAGGTAGGAACTGGGTGCCTTGGCGAGCTGATTGCTGATCGTTTGGTCCTGCTGTCTTTGGTTTGATTGGCCTTTGTGGCTGTGAGGTTGGAGTTATCCCCCCAGCTGGGATTAAAGGTGTGGTCTTTGGCTTGATTAGATCTAGTGGCTGTGGGGGCGGAGTTATCCTCCCAGCCGGTATTAAAGGCACGCTTGTGTGACTCTTGAGATTTGAGATCTCTTGAGCCCAGCGGCAGGAAGAGGGGAAGACAGGTAGGAACTGGGTGCCTTGGCGAGCTGATTGCTGATCGTTTGGTCCTGCTGTCTTTGGTTTGATTGGCCTTTGTGGCTGTGAGGTTGGAGTTATCCCCCCAGCTGGGATTAAAGGTGTGGTCTTTGGCTTGATTAGATCTAGTGGCTGTGGGGGCGGAGTTATCCTCCCAGCCGGTATTAAAGGCACGCTTGTGTGACTCTTGAGATTTGAGATCTCTTGAGCCCAGCGGCAGGAAGAGGGGAAGACAGGTAGGAACTGGGTGCCTTGGCGAGCTGATTGCTGATCGTTTGGTCCTGCTGTCTTTGGTTTGATTGGCCTTTGTGGCTGTGAGGTTGGAGTTATCCCCCCAGCTGGGATTAAAGGTGTGGTCTTTGGCTTGATTAGATCTAGTGGCTGTGGGGGCGGAGTTATCCTCCCAGCCGGTATTAAAGGCACGCTTGTGTGACTCTTGAGATTTGAGATCTCTTGAGCCCAGCGGCAGGAAGAGGGGAAGACAGGTAGGAACTGGGTGCCTTGGCGAGCTGATTGCTGATCGTTTGGTCCTGCTGTCTTTGGTTTGATTGGCCTTTGTGGCTGTGAGGTTGGAGTTATCCCCCCAGCTGGGATTAAAGGTGTGGTCTTTGGCTTGATTAGATCTAGTGGCTGTGGGGGCGGAGTTATCCTCCCAGCCGGTATTAAAGGCACGCTTGTGTGACNAAAAAAAAAAAAAAAGAAAATACTACAATTTTACTGATGAAATTGAGCCTTGTGGAGAAGAAATAATGCTGCAGAGCAATCCAGCTAGCAAGTGATGATGCTGATAAAATGTAAAATTAAAGAAACTGTGAATGTACTAAGCTTGTGGTTGTTAAATGCAGATATATCCATTAGCTATTTAATCTCCCAAGAAGCTGATAAAAGCAGCTAGACTTTATTCTCAGAGATGATGAATAACACCTGGAGCAAAATCAAAAAATTGCCTTTTTAAAAATCATTGTCCAGCAATGCTTATGTAGCTGTAGTGAGTTGAATATTGATGCCTCATAAAACATCCCTGTGTCCAGATCTCCAGAATCTGTTACCTTATTGCGGAGAAAAGTTTGTAACAGATGTATTAAGTTAGGGATCTTGACCTAAGGAGGTCAGCTTGGATCATGTCATTGAGCCATATATCCAACCATAAGCCTTTTGATAAAAGACATATAAAGAAGGCAAAGAAAGAAGGGGAGGAGGCAGTGTGATCACAGAAGCAGAGATGGACTCCCATGCAGCCACAATTCAAGGAACACCAGCAGACACCAGAAGCACTGAGTGTTTGCCAGAGTTCTCTCTGAAAAGAGTATGGCTCTGCTGACAGCTTAACGTCTGGCTTATGGACACAAGTAATGTAATAGAATAAATGTCTGTTGGTTTAAGCCACTCAGCTTATGGTACATTGTGGAAGCAACAGGGATCAAAAGCAGAGACACTCCTACCTCGACCTTCTAATTCCAGACCCATGTGAGCCGACATTGGCAGTATACAGTAACTTCTTATTTGAATCATATGCCACATCATGGAAATCAGAATCTATCCTTGCAAACTTCATCTTTTAGATGAAGTTAATAATTGGGTATGATGTTCTACTGAGTACCGTGATAAAAGATAAAACATTAATGTTGATTTATGGATGATGTTACCAATATAACAGGCATAGAAAGTAAACTTATATTCACAATCTATGTATTTTCCACCAAAGGTGAATATTCACCTTTTCCATGATGGAAGAAGTCCAATGTAATCAAAACTACCACCAACATTCCATCTCAACCCCCTCAATGTTAATCTCCTTTAATGGTGATTTGACTGCAATAGTATGAGCTAGGTTAACTTTGCCAAGAAAACCATGTCTTCAAGTCCATTCCTGTCACGTGCTCACTTTTGTTCTATTGCCCAATCAACAAACTCTAGAGTGGCTGGAGAAAAAAATACGATTGACGCGTGACTTATTTTTTAGATTTATTTTTATTATTTTAAATTTATATTTATTCATTTTTAGTTTATGTGTATGAGTATTTTGCTTGAATATATTTAAGTGCATCCATGTGTGCAATGCCTGTGGAAGCCAGAAGAGGGCATCAGATCCCCTGGAACTAGATTCATCACCTGTCTGTTGTCAGTCACATGACATAGGTGCTGGGAACCAAACTGCGGTTCTCTGCAAGAACAGCCAGTCAGTACTCTTAAGTGCAGAGCTAGCTCTTCAGACCCTATTTTTATTAGTTTTAAATTATGTATACTTGTGTGTGTGGGGGGGAATGATATGTGCACATGAGTGCAAGTGCCCACAGAGTCCCAAGACTTTAGATACCCTGGAACTGGAGTTTTAGGCTGTCTGTTGTAAGCTTCCTGACAGGGGCACTGGGAAACAAACTGGGGCTCTCTAGAAGAGCAGTAACTTAACCACTGAGCCATCTCTCCAGCCCCTAGAGTGCCTTATTTTCTCTACCTGACTAATAACCTTTTCTGCACCAATAGCCTTTGATGAATATTCATATGGAATACAAGTATATTTGCCATCTGTGCTTCTTCAAAGAAATCTTACTTCTTCTTCAGATTTCCTTGTCTCTAACATTCTAGTTTTGTTCTCTTAAGCCTCTGATGGTGCAATTCCCCAGAAGTCTATATAGATCTGTATTTATGGGAGTCTTAAGTTCATGTAGAGTAGACAATCAATGTGCTATTCAATATTCTTATTGGGGGGATTTTTCTTCACTACTTCCCTAACATAAAGGCTGTGGAGTTTCACTGGTATGTCATACAGAAGCATAGAAGATATTAAACAAGGAGATTATTGAGTAATTATCTTATAATAGCAAGTAGCACTCCCAACAAGCAACTTGCTTATTTAAGAAACAATCCTGTGAAGAGATTTCTTACATATTTACTTCTTCTTAATACCATACCCAGATGGTAGTAACAAGTAAAATCTATTAAGGTTGACCAGAAAGGACTTAACATATATGATAGAATGCATGAAATTCTGTGTGTGTGTGTGTGTGTGTGTGTGTGTGTGTGTGTGTGTGTGTGATTATGGGGGACATGGATAAGGGAGAGGGTCTAGATTTGATTAAGATACATCATATGAAATACACAAAACCTCAATAAAACAAGGACTGGCGAGAAAGCTCAATGGGTAAAGGCTCCTGCTACCAAGCCTGATAACCTATTCACAAGGAGAGAACTGACTCCTAAAGGTTGACCTCTGTCCTTGACACGGGTGCTGTGGTGCTGAATTGGTGGTATAGTTGGTGAGATGTCTTAGAGGCACAGCTGAGGAACTGGTTATCAGGTCAGATTAGCTTCTGTGCATCTTTTGCTACAATGTTTACTTCTTGTTTTTGGAGCCTTGTAATAGTTTCCCATTAAAAGATATAATGAACTCCGGGGCTTAAAACAAAAGACACCTAACTGTCACACAGTCCTTTACTAAGCCTTGAATCAATTCACTGGGCTGAAGTCAGGATGATAGAAAGGTTGGTTTCTTCTGGAGGCTGTGAAGGAAAATTTAATTCCTTGCCTTTTCCAGCTTTTAGAATCCCCCCTCCCCCCCGCCATTTCCTGGCTGATGGCTCCTTTCTTCATGTTCAAAGCTAGAAATAAAATGCCTTAAAGGCCTTTGCTATCACATCTTTTTTTTTTTTTTTTTTTTTTTTTTGGGTCTTTTGAGATGGCGTCTCCTCTGTAGCCCCAGCTGGCCTGGATAACTCGCTCTGTAGACCAGGCTGGCCTTGGAACTCACAAGAGAAACCCGTATTTTTCAAACCCAGACATGGATACTTTAACAAAGACAGATGAAGAGACTAATTATTTTTATTAGAGGGCTTGGAACACAAGGGAAATAATATATATATTATATATTATATATATATATATATATAATTATTTGGTCTTTTGATCAGGGTCTCCCTGTAGCCCAGCTGGCCTGGAACTGGCTCTGTAGACCAGCTGGCCTTGAACTCACAAAGATCCGCCTTGCCTCTGCCTGCCCAAGTGCTAGGATTAAAGGCGTGCGCCACCAACGCCCGGCTTCCTGGCTCCCTCACTCCCTCTTGTGAAGACTCAGTGACGACACTGGGCATTCTGGGGGATCTGAGATAAACTCCCCCCTCAGCAGCATTAATCACATCTGCAAATCCCCTTTGTAGAGTAGCATTATCACAGGCTCTGGGGATATAGATATCTTTGAGACCTTATTCAGTTTACCAATGTTAGTTCTTAATACTAATTTCTGAAGGGACTTAATCTCTGTTTATAGGTTGCATGTAGTTCATTTTTTGTTGTTAACTGACTCCTACAAAACATACTGATTATTGACTGTGAGTTCTCCCTGTCAAGGAAAAGGTCTGTATAGGGCTTCAGTCCAGTATTCCAAGTGTCATCTACGTCTGAGGGCTCAGGGGTGACTTTTTCACTGTTGAGAACTGACCTTTTTTCCTGGGGACACTGAACTGGAGTACGCATTTTATGGAAGAATACATATGTACCTTTCTTTTGGAGGTAAGAGCCAGAAACAGATTCCCTGTTGTACAAAGCATGAGTACCCTCATACTTCCTATGAAAACACAAACACTTTCTTCCTTCCCCCACATTGCTAGAGTCACAAAGGCCCAGTAAGGAGGCAACTAAGAAATAAGACCCAATAGGAAAGTATAACCAAAGACTTAAATGGCCAGCATGTTGAACTGTCTGAGGAATCATACTCCCTAGACCTTAGATTTAAATCAATATGATATTTTTATTTAGACAACTAATTCTTACTAATGGTTTTCTTCTTAATTCATAGGACATCATGATATTGACTCATTTCAATTCTACAGTGCCTATGTATAATCAAAGGGAGAAAACCATGAAAAGTTAAATAACGGTAAAATTTTGTCTCTTTCCCCATCTCTACAACATCTGGGAGGGACCCCTGCCTGTGATTCTGGTCATTCCAGCAGCTATAAAATTGCCTGAAAACACCCTGGGTTCATCACTCTTAAGTCCAGCTAGGTGGCAAGGAAAATGAGAAAGAGTTTCATGGATAGATTATCTTGTGAGTCCTTCAAGGGATTCTAATATGATTTTACTCAGACATTCAAAAAATATCCTCTGTTCTGGTTCTTGCCTAATAATGCTAATAATGCTAATAACTCTTGCCTTTTCTTCTCCCTCACATCTTCATTCAGGTATCAGTCAAATTTAAATATTTAATTTAATTATATTTAAATATTTTCAAACATTTATTAATTTATATAGGTACTCTGGAGGGGTACCCTAACTCCCACACCTAACATCCCTATTCCTCATGCTTTCCTTAACAATCTGGGCTTCCTTATTCTTTCTCTAAAGCCAGATCAATCATCACCCCAATACCATAACAACAGTTAAGGTTATCTCTTCAGACGGAAAATGATATTTATAGGGGGTAGAAACTGATTAAGCAGCTTAGGCTAAAAACACCCCAAAGAACTCTTATTTGATCAATATGGCTTGTACATACACCCCTCAAGCTGACAATGGCGGCCTTGGGCTTTATAAGTTTGGGCATAGCTGCTTGCAAATTGTTTTTACATGAAAGATGCTTGTATTCATTACTTATTATTTTATATTAAAAAATAAAAAAAATAAAAATGCTGACCTTCTAATAAAAGCCCAAAAAACAAAAACTCCCAAAGAAATAGTAAGTGCATGAATCAAACATGACAGTAACTGAAATTCTTTTCTTTTCCTTCTCCTCCTCTGGCCAGCTACTGAGATTTACAGCTTGCCTATGCTGGGGTGTTTTTCTTTTAAACCTAATAAATTGTTTCTTTGAACTTAACAAAAAGAAAAATGAAAGAAAACTAAAAGAAAGAATGAACAAGAAACAGAACCTACTATCTATATATATTGTTATATATTTGAGACTATTGTCTGAAACACTATGGAAATAGGCTTCCAAAACCAAACTTCAGAGTAAGAGATGGGCCCACCTCACGACAAGCAACATGGGTCCTGTAGAGTGTCCTGTGAGCAGTCTTACCCCAGGACAGTTGATGATGTGGAGCCATGGATCAGAACATCGCCATTCCTGCAGTGACTCGTCTTGAAACCCAATGTCTAAATCATAGTACCCTGTTCTTCTTCATGTTTCAACTATTAGATTACTTACTCTAGTGTCATTGGGAGAAGAAAGAAATGAGACAAGATCTAGGAGTGTACAATTGGTGGCTCTTCCCCTACATTCTAGGTAATGACCAGGAAGTTGGAAGAAATTCAGTTTTGCCAGTAGCCAGTCCATTCAGCCTAAGCAGGTAGAATAGGACATCCAGTAGGGAAAACGAGAACACCACCATCTAATCGAGGGAACCAGCAGCCACTTGTGGTCATGAATGATCTACCAGGAACTCTGCCCTGATTGCCTAAGGGGCACTGACTTCTATCTCACTTCCCCACACCCCCCAACTGGCACGATCTCTTTAGTATGGGTAGATCTTGCAATTGGTCTCTGTAGCCAGGCATTGAAATACACGTCTTTCATAATTCTTTATTGTTGTCAAAGCTATGACATAACATGAGATGTCAATTAGAGGACTGAGCCAAATCACAAAAACATGCTTTCATTTTATTTTTAATACTTTAAATATGTGTATAAATTAATTTCATTTTTTAAAAGACAAAAAAAAGAAAAAAAAAAAAGGACAAAAAAAAAACCAAACATAACAGAATGGTGATTTTTAAATCAAAGAAAAGTACAGCAAATGACACAACATTTATTCATTTTGATCACCATCTCTTCCTTACTAATCAGATTCATTCACTTGAAACAATTTGCTCATTTCAGTCACCCGTACATCTCCCTACATTGTCAAACACAAACTCTTGGCTTGGAACTCAAGGTCTCAACATCCTGCTAGTCTATTTCTCAGCACTTTTCTTCAATACTCTTTGCTTTCAACTGTAAAGATATTACTGTATACAAAAGAACAAGTTCTGTCCCCTTTACAAGTTGTCAACATAATTTTCTCTTCCCAAGACCATCATCTCTTCTCATATTTTCACATATTCCCATCCTACATCCATCTTAGCACTGACTTCAATGTCTCACCCTTCCCAAATAAAAGGGAATTTTCCCTCCCAACCTCCATTCAGCTTCTTTCCAGCCTTGAATGCTCTCCTAAGAACAAGGACACAAACCTGTTTGTATCTTTCAGTTTCTTGAAGACAGACTGCCATGGAATGTGCTCTGCAAGTTGGTAATATGGGCACACTGCCCCACAACACTTATATTATTATATCTTATATTATATATTTATTATTTATATATGATTATCATACATAGTACATATATATAAATTTCATAAATGAGAAGCATTTAGTCAATAAATTTTAGTAAATGAATAAATGACTTCGAATGAGTGGATAATGCCACTATTCTTAATGACCAAGATAATGAACCCAGGTCTTAAGACAGTGAAAAGCTTAAGTNTTTTTTTATAATGTGTATGAGTGTATTGCTTGCATGTGTGTAAGAAGTGCAGCCAGTGTAAGCAATCCTGAGGTGGTCAGAGAGAGCATTAGATCCCTGGAACTGGAGTTACAGATAGTTTTTAGCTGCCATATGGGTACTGACAACTGAACCCTCTCCTAAGTCCCTCTCCTCTACCCTTCTGTGGAGTGCAATACTTGTTCAGAAAAAAATGTTCTGCTGAAGAAGCAAACTGAGTTTCCTAGCAGGCATCCAGTTCCAGAAGAGTCCACCTATTCAGAATCTGATCTTGGCAATGGGATTATTCCCATGGTTATACTGTCTAACTTGACAAAGCAAGAAAATGTCCATGAAAAGCCATCAGGGAACTAGATGCTGTTTCTAGTAGCACTTTTTCTAGTTCTGGCTACAGGGACTGAGTGGTAGATGGCACACACAGAATAGGTTCAGACAGGTGGTGGGCTAAGTGGACTAGTGGACAGGAGTGGGCTTCCCTAGAAGCAGGTTGGGCACCTGTGGTAGATAAAGAGCTAGTCAGTGTAGTCATTAGCCTGACTGGATCCCCTCTCTGATTGGGTCTAGGGAGCATAAGGCATCAAAGCCCTTACTGGCTTACTTGGTGAACTTACAAGCTCACCAAGAGCCAAGAAAAGGCTTCTCATCTCTACAGAACCTCACATCAGTAAGGGGAGAGTGAAGTTACAGATCTGCCATCGCACTGAAAGCAAGGTCACAGATGGTCCTGACAGAAAATATCTATACGACTAAGAAAGTATATCTTGTGTGCGTGTGTTTTGTGTGTGTGTGTGTGTGTGTGTGTGGTGTTGTGCAGGGTTTACCTGATGAATAGCCTTATCAATGCTGTCTCTTTCTTTTATTTTCTTCTCTGAGGTTCTGACTTAAGCTTTTCACTGTCTTAAGACCTGGGTTCATTATCTTGGTCATTAAGAATAGTGGCATTATCCACTCATTCGAAGTCATTTATTCATTTACTAAAATTTATTGACTAAATGCTTCTCATTTATGAAATTATATATATGATATGATATGATATAATATATAAATAATAATATATAATATAAGATATAATATATAAGTGTTGTGGGGCAGTGTGCCCATTACCAACTTGCAGAGCCATCCATGGCAGTCTGTCTTCAAGAAACTGAAAGATACAAACAGGTTGTGGTCCTTGTTCTTAGGAGAGCATTCAAGGCTGGAAAGAAGCTGAATGGAGGTTGGGAGGGAAAATTCCCTTTATTTGGGAAGGTGAGACATTTGAAGTCAGTGCTAAGATGGATGTAGGATGGGAATATGTGAAAATATGAGAAGAGATGATGGTCTTGGGAAGAGAAAATTATGTGACAACTTGTAAAGGGACAAGAACTTGTCTTTGTATACAGTAATATCTTTACAGTTGAAAGCAAAGAGTATTGAAGAAAAGTGCTGAGAAATAGACTAGCAGGATGTTGAGACCTTGAGTTCCAAGCCAAGAGTTTGTGTTTGACAATGTAGGGAGATGTACGGGTGACTGAAATGAGCAAATTGTTTCAAGTGAATGAATCTGATTAGTAAGGAAGAGATGGTGATCAAAATGAATAAATGTGTGTCATTTGCTGTTACTTTTCTTTGATTTAAAAATCACAATTCTGTTATGTTTGGTTTTTTTTTTGTCTTTTATTTACATTGTGTTTTCAAAGCAAACTGTTCAGAGTGGCCAGGCTTACAATTAACCACATTAAAACTTAAAAATAAAATGAAAGCATGTTTTTGTGATTTGGCTCAGTCCTCTAATTGACATCTCATGTTATGTCATAGCTTTGACAACAATAAAGAATTATGAAAGACGTGTATTTCAATGCCTGGCTACAGAGACCAATTGCAAGATCTACCCATACTAAAGAGATCGTGCCAGTTGGGGGGTGTGGGGAAGTGAGATAGAAGTCAGTGCCCCTTAGGCAATCAGGGCAGAGTTCCTGGTAGATCATTCATGACCACAAGTGGCTGCTGGTTCCCTCGATTAGATGGTGGTGTTCTCGTTTTCCCTACTGGATGTCCTATTCTACCTGCTTAGGCTGAATGGACTGGCTACTGGCAAAACTGAATTTCTTCCAACTTCCTGGTCATTACCTAGAATGTAGGGGAAGAGCCACCAATTGTACACTCCTAGATCTTGTCTCATTTCTTTCTTCTCCCAATGACACTAGAGTAAGTAATCTAATAGTTGAAACATGAAGAAGAACAGGGTACTATGATTTAGACATTGGGTTTCAAGACGAGTCACTGCAGGAATGGCATGTTCTGATCCATGGCTCCACATCATCAACTGTCCTGGGGTAAGACTGCTCACAGGACACTCTACAGGACCCATGTTGCTTGTCGTGAGGTGGGCCCATCTCTTACTCTGAAGTTTGGTTTTGGAAGCCTATTTCCATAGTGTTTCAGACAATAGTCTCAAATATAACAATATATATAGATAGGGTTTTCATTTTTCTTTGCTAGTTTTCTTTCATTTTTCTTTTTGTAAGTTCAAAGAAAATTTATTAGTGTTTAAAAGAAAACACCCCAGCATAGGCAAGCTGTAAATCTCAGTAGCTGGCCAGAGGAGAAAGAAAAGAAAAGAATTTCAGTTCTGTCATGTTGATCATGCACTTACTTTTCTTTGGGATGTTTTTGTTTTTTGGGCTTTTATTAGAAGTTCAGCATTTTATATTTTTTTTTAAATTTTTTTATAATAAATAATAAGTAATGAATACAAGCATCTTTCATGTAAAACCATTTGCAACAGCTATGCCCAAACTTATAAAGCCCAAGGCCGCCATTGTACAGCTTGAGGGGCTTGTATGTCAAGCATATTGATCAAATAAGAGTTCTTTGGGGTGTTTTTAGCCTAAGCTGCTTAATCAGTTTCTACCCCCTATAAATATCATTTTCCGTCTGAAGAGATAACCTTAACTGTTGTTATGGTATTGGGGTGATGATTGTCTGGCTTTGAGAGAATAAGGAACCCGATTGTTAAGGAAAGCATGAGGATAGGGATGTTAGGTGTGGGAGTTAGGGTACCCCTCCAGAGTACCTATATAAATTAATAAATGTTTGAAATATTTAAATAATTTAAATAAATATTTAAATTTGACTGATACCTGAATGAAGATGTGAGGGAGAAGAAAAGGCAAGAGTTATTAGCATTATTAGCATTATTAGGCAAGAACCAGAACAGAGGATATTTTTTGAATGTCTGAGTAAAATCATATTAGAATCCCTTGAAGGACTCACAAGATAATCTATCCATGAAACTCTTTCTCATTTTCCTTGCCACCTAGCTGGACTTAAGAGTGATGAACCCAGGGTGTTTTCAGGCAATTTTATAGCTGCTGGAATGACCAGAATCACAGGCAGGGGTCCCTCCCAGATGTTGTAGAGATGGGGAAAGAGACAAAATTTTACCGTTATTTAACTTTTCATGGTTTTCTCCTTTGTTATACATAGGTTAGAATATGGAAATGAGTCAATATCATGATGTCCTATGAATTAAGAAGAAAACCATTAGTAAGAATTGTTGTCTAATATAAATATCATATTGATTTAAATCTAAGGTCTAGGGAGTATGATTCCTCAGACAGTTCAACATGCTGGCCATTTAAGTCTTTGGTTATACTTTCCTATTGGTCTTATTTCTTAGTTGCCTCCTTACTGGGCCTTTGTGACTCTAGCAATGTGGGGGAAGGAAGAAAGTGTTTGTGTTTTCATAGGAAGTATGAGGGTACTCATGCTTTGTACAACAGGGAATCTGTTTCTGGCTCTTACCTCCAAAAGAAAGGTACATATGTATTCTTCCATAAAATGCGTACTCCAGTTCAGTGTCCCCAGGAAAAAAGGTCAGTTCTCAACAGTGAAAAAGTCACCCCTGAGCCCTCAGACGTAGATGACACTTGGAATACTGGACTGAAGCCCTATACAGACCTTTTCCTTGACAGGGAGAACTCACAGTCAATAATCAGTATGTTTTGTAGGAGTCAGTTAACAACAAAATGAACTACATGCAACCTATAAACAGAGATTAAGTCCCTTCAGAAATTAGTATTAAGAACTAACATTGTAAACTGAATAAGGTCTCAAAGATATCTATATCCCCAGAGCCTGTGATAATGCTACTCTACAAAGGGGATTTGCAGATGTGATTAATGCTGCTGAGGGGGGAGTTTATCTCAGATCCCCCAGAATGCCCAGTGTCGTCACTGAGTCTTCACAAGAGGGAGTGAGGGAGCCAGGAAGCCGGGCGTGGTGGGCGCGCCGTACACTTATAAATCCTAGCACTTGGGAGGCAGAGGAAGGCGGATCTTTGTGAGTTCAAGGCCAGCCTGGTCTACAGAGCAAGTTCCAGGCCAGCTGGGCGCTACAGGGAGACCCTGATCCAAAAGACCAAATATATATATATATATATATATATATATATATATATATATATATATTCCCTTGTGTTCCAAGCCCTCTAATAAAAATAATTAGTCTCTTCATCTGTCTTTGTTAAGTATCCATGTCTGGGTTTGAAATACGGGTTTCTCTTTGTGAGTTCAAGGCCAGCCTGGTCTACAGAGCGAGTTCCAGGCACAGCTGGGGCTACAGGGAGAGACATCTCAAAAGACCAATTGATTACTATATATTTTCTCAAATCACACCCCTGATATACTGCTTTTAGAATTTTAGAGACAGTTATCTGCTTCCTGGGAAACCCATGGGAACAGAAAAAAGCAGAAAATAGTTACACACAGTCTGATTATCTAGATTTACCCACTATTAACATTTCGTCATTTTCCTTTTGAATTTCTATTACTGTTTTTTTTGGGGGGGGCTTTTTGAGACAGGGTCTCCCTGTATCCCCAGCTGTCCTGGAACTCACTCTGTAGACCAGGCTGGCCTTGAACTCACAAAGATCCGCCTTCCTCTGCCTCCCAAGTGCTAGGATTAAAGGCGTGCGCCACCACGCCCGGCTTCCTGGCTCCCTCACTCCCTCTTGTGAAGACTCAGTGACGACACTGGGCATTCTGGGGGATCTGAGATAAACTCCCCCCTCAGCAGCATTAATCACATCTGCAAATCCCCTTTGTAGAGTAGCATTATCACAGGCTCTGGGGATATAGATATCTTTGAGACCTTATTCAGTTTACCAATGTTAGTTCTTAATACTAATTTCTGAAGGGACTTAATCTCTGTTTATAGGTTGCATGTAGTTCATTTTTTGTTGTTAACTGACTCCTACAAAACATACTGATTATTGACTGTGAGTTCTCCCTGTCAAGGAAAAGGTCTGTATAGGGCTTCAGTCCAGTATTCCAAGTGTCATCTACGTCTGAGGGCTCAGGGGTGACTTTTTCACTGTTGAGAACTGACCTTTTTTCCTGGGGACACTGAACTGGAGTACGCATTTTATGGAAGAATACATATGTACCTTTCTTTTGGAGGTAAGAGCCAGAAACAGATTCCCTGTTGTACAAAGCATGAGTACCCTCATACTTCCTATGAAAACACAAACACTTTCTTCCTTCCCCCACATTGCTAGAGTCACAAAGGCCCAGTAAGGAGGCAACTAAGAAATAAGACCCAATAGGAAAGTATAACCAAAGACTTAAATGGCCAGCATGTTGAACTGTCTGAGGAATCATACTCCCTAGACCTTAGATTTAAATCAATATGATATTTTTATTTAGACAACTAATTCTTACTAATGGTTTTCTTCTTAATTCATAGGACATCATGATATTGACTCATTTCAATTCTACAGTGCCTATGTATAATCAAAGGGAGAAAACCATGAAAAGTTAAATAACGGTAAAATTTTGTCTCTTTCCCCATCTCTACAACATCTGGGAGGGACCCCTGCCTGTGATTCTGGTCATTCCAGCAGCTATAAAATTGCCTGAAAACACCCTGGGTTCATCACTCTTAAGTCCAGCTAGGTGGCAAGGAAAATGAGAAAGAGTTTCATGGATAGATTATCTTGTGAGTCCTTCAAGGGATTCTAATATGATTTTACTCAGACATTCAAAAAATATCCTCTGTTCTGGTTCTTGCCTAATAATGCTAATAATGCTAATAACTCTTGCCTTTTCTTCTCCCTCACATCTTCATTCAGGTATCAGTCAAATTTAAATATTTAATTTAAATTTATTTAAATATTTCAAACATTTATTAATTTATATAGGTACTCTGGAGGGGTACCCTAACTCCCACACCTAACATCCCTATTCCTCATGCTTTCCTTAACAATCTGGGCTTCCTTATTCTTTCTCTAAAGCCAGATCAATCATCACCCCAATACCATAACAACAGTTAAGGTTATCTCTTCAGACGGAAAATGATATTTATAGGGGGTAGAAACTGATTAAGCAGCTTAGGCTAAAAACACCCCAAAGAACTCTTATTTGATCAATATGCTTGTACATACAAGCCCCTCAAGCTGTACAATGGCGGCCTTGGGCTTTATAAGTTTGGGCATAGCTGCTTGCAAATTGGTTTTACATGAAAGATGCTTGTATTCATTACTTATTATTTATTATTAAAAAATAAAAAAAATATAAAATGCTGAACTTCTAATAAAAGCCCAAAAAACAAAAACATCCCAAAGAAAAGTAAGTGCATGATCAACATGACAGTAACTGAAATTCTTTTCTTTTCTTTCCTCCTCTGGCCAGCTACTGAGATTTACAGCTTGCCTATGCTGGGGTGTTTTTCTTTTAAACACTAATAAAATTTTCTTTGAACTTACAAAAAGAAAAATGAAAGAAAACTAGCAAAGAAAAATGAAAACCCTATCTATATATATTGTTATATTTGAGACTATTGTCTGAAACACTATGGAAATAGGCTTCCAAAACCAAACTTCAGAGTAAGAGATGGGCCCACCTCACGACAAGCAACATGGGTCCTGTAGAGTGTCCTGTGAGCAGTCTTACCCCAGGACAGTTGATGATGTGGAGCCATGGATCAGAACATGCCATTCCTGCAGTGACTCGTCTTGAAACCCAATGTCTAAATCATAGTACCCTGTTCTTCTTCATGTTTCAACTATTAGATTACTTACTCTAGTGTCATTGGGAGAAGAAAGAAATGAGACAAGATCTAGGAGTGTACAATTGGTGGCTCTTCCCCTACATTCTAGGTAATGACCAGGAAGTTGGAAGAAATTCAGTTTTGCCAGTAGCCAGTCCATTCAGCCTAAGCAGGTAGAATAGGACATCCAGTAGGGAAAACGAGAACACCACCATCTAATCGAGGGAACCAGCAGCCACTTGTGGTCATGAATGATCTACCAGGAACTCTGCCCTGATTGCCTAAGGGGCACTGACTTCTATCTCACTTCCCCACACCCCCCAACTGGCACGATCTCTTTAGTATGGGTAGATCTTGCAATTGGTCTCTGTAGCCAGGCATTGAAATACACGTCTTTCATAATTCTTTATTGTTGTCAAAGCTATGACATAACATGAGATGTCAATTAGAGGACTGAGCCAAATCACAAAAACATGCTTTCATTTTATTTTTTAAGTTTAATTGGTTAATTGTAAGCCTGGCCCACTCTGAACAGTTTGCTTTGAAAAGCACCAATGGTAATATAAAAGACAAAAAAAAAACCAAACATAACAGAATTGTGATTTTTAAATCAAAGAAAAGTAACAGCAAATGACACACATTTATTCATTTTGATCACCATCTCTTCCTTACTAATCAGATTCATTCACTTGAAACAATTTGCTCATTTCAGTCACCCGTACATCTCCCTACATTGTCAAACACAAACTCTTGGCTTGGAACTCAAGGTCTCAACATCCTGCTAGTCTATTTCTCAGCACTTTTCTTCAATACTCTTTGCTTTCAACTGTAAAGATATTACTGTATACAAAGACAAGTTCTTGTCCCTTTACAAGTTGTCACATAATTTTCTCTTCCCAAGACCATCATCTCTTCTCATATTTTCACATATTCCCATCCTACATCCATCTTAGCACTGACTTCAAATGTCTCACCTTCCCAAATAAAGGGAATTTTCCCTCCCAACCTCCATTCAGCTTCTTTCCAGCCTTGAATGCTCTCCTAAGAACAAGGACCACAACCTGTTTGTATCTTTCAGTTTCTTGAAGACAGACTGCCATGGATGGCTCTGCAAGTTGGTAATGGGCACACTGCCCCACAACACTTATATATTATATCTTATATTATATATTATTATTTATATATTATATCATATCATATATCATATATATAATTTCATAAATGAGAAGCATTTAGTCAATAAATTTTAGTAAATGAATAAATGACTTCGAATGAGTGGATAATGCCACTATTCTTAATGACCAAGATAATGAACCCAGGTCTTAAGACAGTGAAAAGCTTAAGTCAGAACCTCAGAAGAAAATAAGAAAGAGACAGCATTGATAAGGCTATTCATCAGGTAAACCCTGCACACACACACACACACACACACACACACACACAAAACACACGCACACAAGTATACTTTCTTAGTCGTATAGATATTTTCTGTCAGGACCATCTGTGACCTTGCTTTCAGTGTCGATGGCAGATCTGTAACTTCACTCTCCCCTTACTGATGTGAGGTTCTGTAGAGTGAGAAGCCTTTCTTGGCTCTTGGTGAGCTTGTAAGTTCACCAAGTAAGCCAGTAAGGGCTTGATATGCCTTATGCTCCCTAGACCCAATCAGAGAGGGGATCCAGTCAGGCTAATGACTACACTTGACTAGCTCTTTATCTACCACAGGTGCCACACCTGCTTCTAGGGAAGCCCACTCCTGTCCACTAGTCCACTTAGCCCACCACCTGTCTGAACCTATTCTGTGTGGTCCATCTACCACTCAGTCCCTGTAGCCAGAACTAGAAAAAGTGCTACTAGAAACAGCATCTAGTTCCCTGATGGCTTTTCATGGACATTTTCTTGGCTTTGTCAAGTTAGACAGTATAACCATGGGAATAATCCCATTGCCAAGATCAGATTCTGAATAGGTGGACTCTTCTGGAACTGGATGCCTGCTAGGAAACTCAGTTTGCTTCTTCAGCAGAACATTTTTTTCTGAACAAGTATTGCACTCCACAGAAGGGTAGAGGAGAGGGACTTAGGAGAGGGTTCAGTTGTCAGTACCCATATGGCAGCTAACAACTATCTGTAACTCCAGTTCCAGGGAATCTAATGCTCTCTTCTGACCACCATAGGTATTGCACAACATGGCTGCACTTACACACATGCAAGCAATACACTCATACACATAAAATAAAAATAATAAATGCAAATATATAAAATGCTTTTTAAGGCTGAAGAAGTAGCTCAGTAGGTACTTACCTTTCACACTTGCACATCCACCCATGCACATAGACACCCACAGGTATGTGTGCATAGACCACACACACACACACACACACACACACACACACACACACATGAACACATACATACATACACAAATACTTTGTTACTTCACTTAATCCTTTCAGCAACCTTATGATGTAGCTATTATTGTAATCTCTGGTTATACTCTGAAGACACTTTTTATTTATTTTTATTTTTTTATGTGTATGAGTGTACTGTCTGCATGTAGGTTGGTGCACCCATGTTGTACAATGCTGCAGAGGTCAGAAGAGGGCATCAGGTTCCCCTGGAACTGGAGTTAAAGATGGTTCTTAGCTGCCATGTGGGTGCTGGGAATCAAACCTGGGTCCTCTGCAAGAGCAGTCCAACCCCACTCTGAAGACACTTAAGCACATTACACATCTTGAATAAGGACACATCTGCAATTCAGGCACAAGTAGCAGAAATTCTCACCCAGGTTTTACTAAAAATGCAAGAAAAGGCCCCTTAGCTTTGTTTATCTTTTCTTTCATATGATGTATTTTCCTCTAGAATTCAATAAAATTTGTAATAGTATAATAATGTAAGTTAGGGCTTAAATTACTAAACTCACCAAACTATCAGAACAAGAATACCAGCCAATCCATTCTCTCTGGCATAGAACTCATTTGATTTGCAACTAGTTATTCCAGAAGTTCACATATGTGAATTTTTCCTTGCATGTAAAAGTTTCACTTTTACTACCATGGTGAAAAAGGAGGGGTTTTCTTTCTTTCCCATAGTAAAGGATCATGGTCAAAATCCTCATAATGAAGACAAGTTAATATTCAAACCATAATACTTAACCCCAGAAGAGAAGTGAAGAAAATTATGGAAGAAAATTAATCCTCAAAGACAGCTATAATTAGGAACTTCCATCATGTAACTTCCTCTCAGCATTTCAAAATGAAACCAAGTCCAGAGGGCCTTGGTCCCCCTGACCAAAAGGATGCTAAAATATTATCCCTTGAATTGTGAAGGTAACTTTTTTGGGGGATGGCATGGGGGACTTTTCGGAAATAGCAGATTTAGCAGTTCCTGAAGGTGTGAAGAAGCTGCCAGTTTACAGAAATTTTAAGGCACAGAGGTGAAGAGGCCACTCCTCATTAACCAATGGACGCCAGAAGCAGTGCCTTGTCAGATGGATTCACTCACCAAAACACAGTTTAGACTCCTGAAAAATAACTGATTATAATACTCACAGAAAGATGTTATATTCCCACAAGATGAAGCCCATTTTTCTTGAGAGGAATCCTGAGCAGATACACAAACACTTCAACTGAAATGGACCATTTAAACCCCCATTGCAGTTCAAACAACCCAGCCATCAAAGCAAGCCAGCCAAACCCAGCTGCTCACTGTCCTCCTTTGAGGTTCATTGAACTGGGGCTTTGTTAGAATAGGAATGAGAAAGGATTTCAAAGACAAGGGCCCTCCCTGGGAACTGATTTCCTGGTGACCCTCTGAATGACATGCTTTTTCTCAGAATACAATTAACTGCAATCCCTCTTCCCTCCACCATGAGCACTTCCTAAGACCCTGGCTGAAGCAGAGCTGGAGATCACACACACACATATATATATATATATATATATAGATATATATATATATGGCTAAATTTCCCCAACCCAAGACAAAACTTCACTGATTAACCTTGTTCCTCAAAATATAAAGTATGCAAGAGAAAAGACATCCTTCTTTGACTCTGCAAATTCTAGATAACTTGATTCTTTGTCTTTCTATCATGGTTTAATAAAAAAGTATGATAAATAAGCCTTGTGATTCTAGCATTTTAGACAGACACTAGCCATATCATGACTGTTTAATAGCTCCATATTCTCCTGTTCATAATTTCTTTAATTATGTGTGAATTAAAGTAATTCTGTATGAATTTTTCATCTAAAACAAACACATATTTAAATTTTATAATAGTTTTCTTCATTACAGTTAATGTCATAAAAGGATATATTCAGAGGACAAATGCCATTAATTTAGCTGCCTGGTTCTGACTTAAGACTAATATTATTGTTCAGAAACTTATGCAAAATTTTTTATCTAGAGAATTAATAGCATAATACTAGGAAAGAAAGGGATAGGAAATGAATGCAAATGAATCTAGCTCTCAGAGGAAACACACAAAATGGGATTTAAATATTAATTAGGTTGAGAATATTTATAATAATCTATTGAGTACATGTTTTTAAGCTTGCTTGGGAAAAGGGGTTGGGAGTGATCTGTTTTCTGACACCTAACTAGCTGGATGACCCCAGGAAAATAACTTTGCTCACTGTCTGCCAGACATTGTGTGAATCAGCTTTTATGAATGAATTCACTTCCTTTCAGTCCATAAACTTTATGTCAAGTATTGTTGATGAAGCCAATTTAAGAGATAAGGAATCTGGTGCTCAGACTTGCTAAATAAGCTCCTCAGGTCACAAGTTTCAAGAGCAGTTCCTTTCCCTTAACTCTCCAGTCATTGTACAGCCATACAGGCTTAGCATTGTTGGACCTCAAGTCTAGAGTTCAAAAGCTGTGCCCTACTGTTCCTTTTTAAATTATGTACAAAACAGACCTGTTGACCAATGGAACAATAATGAAGATCCCAACTTGAGCACATATAATTTCAGCCACCTCATATTTGACAAGGGGACCAAGAAGACACAATGGAGGAAAGACAGCATCTTCAGCAAGTGGTGTTGGCAAAACTGGATCACCACTTGTAGAAGAATAAAGTTAAACCCCTACCTCTCTCCCTGTACAAAAGTCAACTCCAGATGGATCAAAGACCTCAACGTGAAACCTGAAACTATGAAGGCAATAGAAGAAAAAGTTGGCAGCAGACTACAACACATAGGCATAGGAAAAAACTTCCTAAATCAGACAGTAGCTGCGCAAGAATTAAGGTCAACAATTGACAAATGGGACCTCATTAAAATCAAAAGCTTCTGTACATCAAAAGAAACAATCAATGAAGTGAAGAGAAAACCCACAGAGTGGGAAGAAAGGAGGAAACCTTCACCACAGATGCATCTGACAAAGCATTGATTTCCAGAATATATAAACTGCTCAAAAAACAAAGAAGAAAGAAAACAAATGACCCACTCAATAGATAGAGCAAAGAGCTGAACAGAGACTTCACAAGTGAGGAATTAGAGATGGCTGAGAAATATCTTAAAAAGTGTTCAACGTTGCTAATGATTCAGGAAATGCAAATTAAAAAGAACTTTAAGATATCATCTCACTCTGATAAGACTGGCTAGGATCAAGGAAATGAATAATACCAAGTGCTGAAGAGGTTGTGGGGAAAAAGGAACACTCATCCACTGCTGGTGGGAATGTAAACTCATACAGCCACTATGGAAAGCAGTGTGGAGAACCCTTGGAAGACTCAAAATGAGCTTGCCACCTGACCCAATCATACCACTCCTGGGTATATACCCACAAGACTTATCTTACTGCAGAGGTACATGCACAGCCATCTTTTTTGCCGCTCTCTTCACAATAGCAAAGAGCTGGAACCAACCCAAGTGCCCCTCAACTGAGGAGTGGATAGAGAAAATGTGGTATATCTACACAATAGAGTTCTATGCAGCAGTAAAGAAAGATGACATTATGAACTTTGCAGGTAAATGGATGGAGCTAGAAGATATCATGCTAAGTGAAGTAACACAGTTCCAGAAAAGCAAACAACAAATGGTATCCCTCATCTGTGGATGCTAGCATCAATTACCTAGTTGTATGGCAAACTGAGAAATGTTAATGTGATCTGAAAACAACTCTGCTCTTATATTGTGAATCCCTTAAAAATAAGTAAAAATAAATAAAATAATAAATTATGTACAGTGAACTCAACTCTCATAGAATGTTTGTACTTGAAAAAGTACTTTCTTTTGAAAAGTCTGTCAAGAACTTACAGGGTATATTTGTCTTTGATGGAAATTTTAAAAGAGGGGATGAAAAATTGGGAATAAGAAAAAGACCACCAACTGTATTTTTGAGCATTTGGTGCCAAACAGTGACTTTAATCTACAAGCAAAGTTTTATGGATTTTTCTGAAGGAGATTGAGGCCTCACCAATCCAAAAGGAGCTAGATACTGACATTTGAACTAACTGGGAATATAAAATGCTAGTTGTTTTATTTATAGTTTGTATTGGGTTGGTCTCTATATTTTTCTGAATTATACAACATCACAGTGTAACACTTTCTTTTACTTGTAGGACAATTTAAAGGAATTAAGCTTAAATTTTACTTCCCAAATAAGTAGAAGTCATAGTCCAGTCATATAGCATTAAAGAGCAAAGTGTTTATTGGGTAAAATTTATTTAGCAGGTACTCAACTCTGCCCAAGCTTTATCCACAAAGTATAGGATATTTTAAGGCTTAGTGAATTGTTTAGATTAGTTAAATTTAGGTGTAGATTTTGGTGGAAATGGTAATACAATTGAACTAATTGGGAATATAAAATGTTAATTGTTTTATTTATAATTTGTATTGGGCTAAGATACACAAATGGCCTATATATTTTTCTGAATTATACAACATCACATTATAACACTTTCTTTTACTTGTAGGACAATTTAAAGGAACTAAGCTTAAATTTCCTTCCCAAATAAGTAGCATACAGTCAATGAGAAACAGTTTGGGTAAATTTAATGAAAGCTTATGCCTTGGCTCCTGTTTATGGGTATGTGTAATACAACTTAGGCATCTATAGGTCAAAACATAAAAACCTAAAAAAAAAAGAGGGAGGTGGGAGGTGGGGTACTATCCTTTCTGGGATACAAATGGAAAACTCTGTGTTCCAATCCTATTGATAAATTTTCAATTTTTCTGATCTTGAAACTAACAATGGGAGGAGAATTTTATGTTCCCACAGGTAAAAATCACCAATCTAAATGCCTGAAAACATACAACTTATGGATATGCAGGATGGACTGGGAAATTTCAGCAGAGAGGTTGACCCATCTGAACATTAAAGAAAGAGGAACCTCAGACTGCCTGAGTCACAGACACTGAGCATCTCTCTGAATAATATTGGGGTTAACTGTTTATAATGGGCCCTAATGAAGTTTACCTTCCAGATACTGAGAAACCTTCCTGCCTCTCCCCTTTATAGGAAAAAGAAAAACATGATGGTAATGAAACCATTCCCTAACTGTAAATTAGAGCCAAATGTTACAGTGGTAATTTCCTATAAAACAGGCATAACTACCCTTTTTTAATTGACTGATAGGCATAGGAACTGTGAAAGGATAATTCTCTATCTAGAGCCAAATTCAATAGTAAAGTGTTTATAAGTTGTGTAATTAAGCAAAATATATTACTACAGGAAAGCTCTGACATCAACAATGAATTATTCTGCCAAGGAGATGTTGGCTAGGGGATTCAACTCCCCCCAAAATTATAAAGGCCTTTTGCCTATAAGTGGGATATATGCAAGGAGAAGGGCAGTAAGTCCCTGTTGTCGAAGACCTGGTGTGAGCATGAAAAATGTTATGAGACGTCACTTGCTAGCGTACAACTGGCCTCTGAAATGCCAGAGAGCATTACCAAAGGCCACTAAAGCAATACAACAAAATATTGGTCTCCCCGAGACAAGCAAGACTCCTCTGTCAATATCAGCTACACCTCAACAGCCTGGAGATACTGTGCAACAGTGGCAGCCAAGTGTCTATATATATCCCAAATCTATTTGGCTATTAGCTCTCTCCTTGGAGGAATAACTCACAGCAGATGCCACAAACTTATGTCCTCTAGTGGTTAGGAGATGTTATAAACCACAATAAGAACTTGTCACCCTTTATAGAGAAACCACAGTTTGTGGATTAGCATACCATCCAAGCATCTGTGTCTATGCTCACAGCTTAGCTTGACATAATAATTAGTACTGCTTAGATGCCTGTACATCCAATAGCTTGTGCTTTGTTAGTATGACTAAAAAGGGTATCACTGGAAAAGCTGTCATCCCATGAAGGGAAACAACCTGAACAGACTGGAGTCCAAAATGACAACTCCAAAGAAATTAGACTGTTTTCTTCTCAACCACTTGTGCCCCTTTCTCAAAGCCCAGGGAACAAACTGCGGAAGAGGAGGCGTGGTAGATTGTAAGGTCTGCAGAGAGATAGGGGTGAATCATGAGACTACAGGAATATAGTCTGGACTCCTAACTGATCAACATGCCTGTGCATACAAGCTTCTCCAACTGGACTATGGGAACCTTGGGTTGTTCAAAGTTTGGATATAGATACTTGTAAAATGCACCAATTACCTAATTGTATGACATACTGAGTAACATCATTGTTATCTGCAAACAACTGTGTCATAATATTGTAGAATCCCTTAAAAATAAACAACAATTTGCATGAAGGATGCTTGTACTCATGGATTATCACTTATAGCTAAAAATGAAAAAAAAAAAAAAAAAAAAAAAAAAGAAAAATAAAGAAAAAAAAAAAAACAAGGAAGGGGTGGGGGGGGGGAGGGAAAGGGAAATAAGCCTGACCTGAATTGGAAAAAATGTATGAAATGCACAAAGCATCAATAAAAACTAATTTAAAAATAAATAAATAAATAAACAACAAAAAAAAGATATAAGAAAAAAGAAAGTTATGTATTTATTCCCTTGCAATCTTCTTGTGTTCATATAGTGCCATTGAAGTCAGAGTGATGTAGGTCCCTAGAAATTCTATTATTTTCTTAAAGAGAATGCAAGTTCTTTTCAGGCCACAAAGGTCATGGAGTCAGTGCAAGAATGCTAGCGGCAGACAGTATACAGGACAGCTGACCACAGATTTGTTGCCTCTGATGGTCATGTTATGAAGCACAGGGGTAGCACCTGCTTGTCGAGGTCGTGCTAAGGTTAGCACAGGGTCCTGAGAATATGCTCAAGAGCCAGACACAGCCACACAGTAGGAGAAGGATTTTCAAAATCAAATAGTTAAGAATGTGTTTTAATTGGGTCTGGAGACCTGGCTCAGCAGATAAGAACACTGGCTGCTCTTTGCAGAGGACTGGGGTGTGATTCCTATCACTCAAATGGCAGCTAACAACCCTCAGTAACTCCAATTCCAGGGGAATCCAACACCCTCGTCTGATTCCACAGGCATTTCAGGTGCAGGCAAGTAATATGCTCATACACAGAAAAATAATAGAATATTTTATTTTTTATTTTATTTTTATCATATTTATGTGTATGAATGTATTGTCTGCATGCAGGTCTGTGCACCTATGTCGTGCAATGCCACGGAGGTCAGAAGAGGTTGTTGGATTCCCTTGGAACTGGAGTTCTCCTGTAATTGGAGTTACAGAAGGTTCTCAGCCGCCATGTGGATGCTGGGGATCGAACCTGGGTCCTCTGCAAGAGCAGTCGGCGCTCTTGACTGCTAGGCCATCTCTCCAGGGCCTAGATAGAATATTTTAAAAGAATGGGTTTTAAGGGTATTTGAACTCAAACCCAAGTTCTGCCAAGTTTTGTGAGCTCGGCAAGTCATTCAGCTTCTGTGCCCCTCACTTTCCTTACATATTAAATGGTGTTATGCACGCAAGAAACAAAGAAAAAAAAAACCTTAGAAATATGAGAGTCAAATGTTGATATGTAAAGTATGTAGGACTAGTTTACCCTTAAGAAGAAAGTCTTCTGTTACTGGTCTACTCTTACAGAGCTTATATTCTGGTGGCAGGAGGGAGAAAGCCCACGCATATGCCATCACCATCTAGTACAAGAGGATGAAAAGATATTTGGTTAATGATATAAAATTTGCATATTCATTGGTTGAAATGGTTAGGAAGAGGCAATTTTATATGGTAAAATATTAAAGGCTCAGGAAATATGTTGAAGGTAATGACTAATTCTGTTGGGAGAAGTAAGTCTTCTAAAGATGGTCAACCATAATAGGGCTCTGTAAGGTGGACAAACAGTTACTGGACAGAAAAAAGAAAAAGTCCTCTGAAAGAGAGTCACAGCAAGAATGGAAATAGTGGGCATAAGGAGGCAGAACTGTTAGATTAAAAGCCAGAGCTTACTATCCAGTGTAAGCATTCTAGAACTGGAGACAGACTGGAGCCAAATTATCACCTTTGCTCTAAGCTCCTTCACACACTGGTCTGTTATTGGAGATATTAGTATTTTTTAAGGAGTACATACAGCATTATGACTTAAGAAAAATTGTGTGTGTGTGGATTCAAAGCTGGACAGACCTGGTCCAAATCTCAACTCCACTAGTTGCTGAGTGAGGAATTTGGCTAACTCCCTTTATATTACATAAGTTTCAATGTTATCTGTTAAGGCAGATAAACTGTAAAGAAAATACACACTTATAGATATGAGATTACCTGACACATTAGTCATTTTCAATTGAGTGTAGTAGCCTTTTTACTAATAGTCTTCATGTATTTGAGGACTAAATGCTTTATAGAAGTGATTCACTAGTCACTAACAACCATTAGGGACTCTCCAGTCAAATTACATTAAATCCAAGCAACTAGAGGTAAGAACTATGGTTTCCTACCCAGTTGGAAGTATAGTCCATTGGCAGAGCTCTTGACTAGCAGGCATGGGTTCACCTTCTTGCACTGAAAAAAAGTAGAACTCAAAACAGAAAAGAAAAAAAAAGTGGAAACAGTTTACCAAAAACATTTTAAAAGACTTATGCTGAGATGCATAATCTAAAAAATAACTATAGTAATTAATATGTGCACAGCAAATTTCCATATGGGAAGCCTTTTTCTATGGATTAATGTGTCTGCTCCTCACATTGGCTTTAAGAGTGAAATGTATATCATTGTTCTCAGTTTAAGAGTAATAACCTTCAGAGAAGAATTTACTGAAGGTCATCTTATGACAAGTAATTGAGGCTCCATACAACTGAGAAGGTAGACTACCTCTTTGTATATTCTTCAAAAGGCTGAAATCAGAATTTATTTTGAAGGTTTAGAAAGTTGTTACCTGATAATCTCTGTTAATGATGATAATGTGGGAGATTAAACAAACATGAAATTTTTGTGTGGAATCCATCAACAGCCATGTCCCTTAATCTTCTCATTTTACAAAAGAACATTGAGGAAAGAATTAAATGACTCTCCTGCAGTCACTTTGAAAATTCATGGCTATGCTTCTAGTTAAAGATGGCAAATTTAGCATATGGTTTGTATTACATTCTATCCCCCAAACCCACTAAAAAAGACAGTAAAGGGATTGATTTTAAAGGCATTAACCCATAAGGACAAAAAGAAACAGGAGGAAAACAACAACAACAACAATATTCGGGTAGACGGAAAGAAGATGATTGGGTGGTGAACATCTTAATAGACCCATGAGGGGTGAAGTTTAAATTGACAGTGGGAAAAAATCTCACTGAAACAAAACAAAACAAAACATAAAGTTTCAGGAATTGTCAGCAAGAAGTACCTGTGAAAGTCAGAATGTAGCTGAAGCAGAAAGAAGCATGATTTGCTAGCAGTCTGATTAATCAGCTTTGTTTGCCTGTTAGACATCCTAAAAAAACTGTCTCTGTAGAGAATTTATCAGAAGGATCTTATACAGAAGTTTTCACTCAGAGCAGGGTATTGAATTGAAGGCAAAGAAAATTAGTAAGTGATACATCCTGACTTACCTTGACTCCTCAAACACTGAAAGCCAAGTTTTGTCCCCTCAGCTAAAGACTTAGAGAAAAGAAAAGAAAAATTAACAAAAGCACACAATAGGGGCCTAGTATCCATTTGTTTGTTTTGGTTTTGGTTTTTATTTGCATAATTTTATTAATTTTTATACATTTCATACACAGCATCTCAACCAATGTTAATTGCCTTATACCCCCTTATCCTTTGGCAGCTTTCCACCCCCCCCCACCTCACTGGAGTTCATACATTCTGTCATTTGTGGTACAACCTATTGTGCCACATTAATGACCCCAGTCATTCCTCAGTGCAAGTTCATCCACTGAGCTCTAGTCAGCCTATCCAGAGTCCCTCTTGCTTTAAGAAGGCGAGTTCCTCCTCATGCAATGGTAATCAGGTACCAATATTTCTTCAGCTAAGATTAGGTTCTGCTGCCCATTTCCTGGATTTTTGTCTAATTGATGTTGCATAGGTCTTGAGTATGCTCACATCATTGCTTCATGATCATATGACCTGGGTCCCAGGAGCTTGTAAAATGCTGCTTCCATTTGGTCTTGCATCACCTCCCTGGCTCTTAAATGATTTCACACTTCTAACTTGCTTTTAATAGAAGAAAAAAAAGAAAGAAAAATGTATGTATAAAGTAACCACCAGGGGGAGTGTGTACTTCCCCAAATAGCAGAAACATTTACCTTGGCAAAGATAATTGGCAGGAAAGAAAAAGGAAGGGGTGGAGAGGGAGGAAGGTAGGAAAGAAGGAAGAAAGGGAAAAGGAAGGGAAGGGAGGGAAGGAAGAAAGGGAGGGAGGGAGGGAAGAAAGGAAGGGAAGGTAAAAAACTTTTAACTGAACAAAGTGCTTTCTCCAGTTTATACAAAAAAAGTTTCATGAAATGGAATTGGCAACCTTATAACAGACCCTTTGTTATGTGTTTGAGCAGCCATCTGTCTATGAGACTCAGCTATGGTCAGTGTCCTGACTTTAAGACTCAACTCTGTTAAAAAAATAAAACAACAATACTGAGATTGGTTCCTCTAAAGTAAAGTGCAGTGGAATGAAAGTAGAAATATTTCCTAACAAGATTCAAGCTGTATATGCTGGAAAAAATATTTTTTCTACCAAACTCTGCTGTTTTGAATTTCATTGAACTTACTAAAATATAAAATTTGGGGAGAAGAGAATTCTGCCTGTGGCAGAAAATGGTTCAAATGGTTATAAGATTTTACTTATTAAAAAGAGTTCCAGTTACCCAAAATAAGATAGGACTACCTGTTTCCATTCTGCAACCTGGGCTTTAGTAAACACAAATATATTAGGAAATAACCATACATACACACACACACATATACAAACACACATGCTCTCACACATACACATATACTCTCACACATACACATACACACAGACATACACACACACACATACAGACACACACAACACACATATGTACACACATACAATGCACACACATATAATACACACATACAACACATGCATATGCACATACAACACAAGCACTCACACACATACAACACAAACACACACACATATAACAGATACAATACATGCACATACAACAACACACACACACACACACACACACCATAAAAATGGTTTCAAGGAGTTGGATTCTACCTGTCAACTACATTTTCCCTATCTAATAAAGATTAAATTTTGTCTACAACCAGTTGTTGGACAAAATTTGGTTTGGTCAATCTCAGCTAATACATGCTCTAAAAACAGGTTTGCTCTGTGAATGTCAAATTTCACTTGAGTTGAAGGGTCAAAGAAAAATTACAGAAATTATCCCCCTATTATATAGTGGGAACTCTCTAAAACTAGTTAGCTGTGGTTGGTCGGTCATTTACTAAGTACTCAGAGTCAAACTTAATCCTGTAAGAAGAGCAAATAAAATATTAAGATATGGACCCAGCACCAATAACCAACTTTTTATTGTTGCTGCTGTTGTTAACCTTTGATGACACCTTTATATTGCTGGTTGGCTTTTTTTTTTTTTTTTTGAGGCAGGGTCTCACTTTGTAGGCCAAGGTGACCTCAAACTCACAGAGCTCTACCTTCCTCTGCCCCCTGAGTACAGGGATTATAAGTGCCTGCTACCCTGTCTGGTTTATTTATTTATTTATTTATTTATTTATTTATTTATTTATTGTTTTGACTTCAAACATCCAAGGACTTGATTTCATTTGAAAGATTCCCCTGCCCCCAGATGTGTAGGGTCATTAAAGAACATGAAAATATCATTGAAGCCTCTTAGGGTTATGGTCAAATATATTTCCTTTTGTTATCTGCCATTCCTTGAATCCTCTTATAGGCAAAATGAAGGGGAGAGAGGTTGGGTGTTGGAAGAGGGAAGGAAACTTTGTCCTCAGTACTCAGAATATCTCACTTTTACAAAGCTTTTGAAGAAGAAGTAGAAGTAGAAGGAAGAGGAGGAGGAAGAGGAAAAGGAAGAGGAAGAGGAGGGGGGAGGAAGAAGGAGAAGGAAAAGGAAGAAGAGGAGAGGGAGGAAGAGGAGGAAGAAGGAGAGGAGGAGGAGGAAGAAGAAGAAGAGGAAGAAGAAGAATAGGAGGAGGAAGAGGAGGAGGAAGAGGAAGAGGAGAGGGAAAAAGAAGAGGAAGGAAAGGAGGAGGAGAAAGAGGAGGAGGAGAAGGAAGAGGAGGAGGAGGAGGAAGAGGAGAAGGAAGAGGAGGGATAGGAGGAGGAATAGGAAGAGGAGGAATAGGAAGAGGGGGAAGAGGAAGAGGAAAGGGAAGAAGAAGAAGAAGAAGAAGAAGAAGAAGAAGAAGAAGGAGAGGAAGAGAAAGAGGAGGAGGAAGAAGAGGAGGAGGAGAAAGAGGAGGAGTCATTTGTTCTATAACATGATGACCCAAGAGCATCAGTATTCATTATAGTCAAAGATTTATTTCTCCCTTCCACTAAATTACTTAAATAAGAAATCATGAGTTATTTGGAGTAAAATTAAGTTTGGTATGAGAATGTTTATGTGAGGCTGACTAGTTATTAGTATTTTCTAGGTGTTAACTAAAATAAAAACAAACTGAAGAGAAAATCAAATCCTTTCCAAACACAAGAAACAGATTACAGGTTTTCTGAAACTATCTGATTTCAAATATATATTAATATACTATATATATATATATATTGAAATATATATATATATATGATTAGGGTCTTCAACACAGGAACTATGTAAGTTTCTAAGAAGGCTCAGGACACATTCTTTCCCTTCAAAGTTTCAAGAAACTGGAAGGGACAAAAGTAGAGAAAGAAAACTTTCAAAACGGGCAATATCAACCCAACAATGATCAGTGTCACATTAAAGTGCAAACTAGGTTCAGTATGTTTGATATTTGGATCTTAAATGTCCACCAAAGGACCATTTTGTAAAGACTTGGTCCCCAGTTTGTTTTCTGGGAGGTAACAGAACCTTCAGAAATGGAACCTAGCAAACAGGGGGGATGATTGCTTACATATGTAGGAGAATGCAGCTAGGTCATCAGGGTATTCTAGGCCTGCCTTTCCCTCTTTGCTTTCTGTTGTGGGATGATTGGGCTTCACCTGCTCCATCATGTTGAACTGTGCCATCACAGGCCCAAAGTAATAAGGACAATCATCCAGAGTCAAAATAAGCCTTTTCTCTTTTAAGATGATTATCTCAAGTATTCTGTCACAGTAATGGAAAACTAACATAGTAGGGGTTTGAAGGAGAAACAGATTTTATTGCCTCAGAGCACAAGTGGGTCATCAAGCAAAGAACAAAGAAAAAACCAAAGTGGCAAAAACTTCAGTCACTGGGCCTACCTGGGGGAACGGTAAATTATATCATTTGGATCAGAAGTTGGTTAATTATAGGACAGTACTGAAAATTAAGCCTGACAAGGAGTCGTAGGGCTTTGAATCGCATTGAGTAATGAGGTAAAACCAAGAAAGACTTTCATCAGCAATCCACTGTAAGACTGGATTATCCAAGTAAGACAATTGGAGAAAGAGAAAGCAAGGCCACAGAGATAATAGCCAACCAGACTCTTGCTAAAGTACAAGCAAAAGGGACACACACAAACTTGAATGCCAACAAGCACAGCAGAAAGGGCTGGGTAGAACCAAGGGGGAATTCAGAAAATTACTGAACAAGTATAAAAAATTAAGTAAAATGGGCAGAAGTAGTGTAAACAGTCAAATAACAATGTGGCTGAATGATGAACACAATGTTTGTACTATTTACAAAATATTCAAAAAACAGAAAAGCACAAATAAACCATCTAACACTGCAACTAAAAACACTTGAGAGAAAACAACAAATAAACTCTAAGACCAGTAGACAGGAAGAAATAACAAAAATCAGAGCAGAAATCAAGAAATAGAAACAATGAAAACAATACAAAGAATCAATGAATCCAAAAGTTGGTTTGAAAGGGTAAACAAGATAGACAGACCTCTAGCCCAGTTAACCAAAAGAAAGAAAGAGCAACTCCAAATCAATAGAATTCATGATGAAAGGGGAAACATCACAACAGAGAATTAAAAGAGTCAGAGAGTCATACAGGAATACTTAAAAAGCCTATACTCTAATTAATTAGAAAACCTAAGAGAAATGGATGAATATCTGAAATACTGGAAATCAACAAAACTTAACCAAGAAGAGACTGACACCTTAAACCGACCCATAATATTGGAGGAAATTGAAAATGTAACAAAGCCCGGGTCCAGATGGCTTCACACCAGAATTCTATAGACCATTTAAAGACTTACAGCCATTACTACTCAAATTGTTCAGAAGGATACAAACAGAGGGAAATCTCCCAATGAAGCCAGCATCACTCTAATACCAAAACCAGGCAAAGATACAACCAAAAAAGAAAAGTATAGACCCATCACATTAATCAACATAGATGCAAAAATTCTCAACAAAATACTTGCAAATCGAATACAGACCCACATCAAAAATATCATCCATCATGACCAAGTTGGATTCATACCAGAGATGCAGGGATGGTTCCACATACATAAATCACTAAATATCATAAAACATATAAATGGACTGAAAGACAAAAACCACATGATCATCTCCATTGATGCAGAAAAAGCCTTCAACAAAATCCAGCATCCCTTCATGCTTAAAGTCCTAGAGGGAATTGGACTGGAGGGATCATTCCTCAATGTAATCAAAGCCACATACAAGAAACCCACAGCCAACATCATCCTAAATAGAGAAAAGTTAGACACATTCCCTTTAAAGGCAGGAACCTGGCAAGGCTGCCCCTATTGCCACTCCGCTTCAATATAGTGCTTGACATGCTTGCTAAAGCAATAAGACAAGAAAGGGAAATTAAAGGAGTACTAATTGGAAAAGAGGAAGTCAAACTATCCCTTTTTTGCAGACAATATGATAGTTTACTTAAGGGATGCTAAAAACTCCACCAGAAAACTCCCAGAAATAATTTAAGAATTTCAGTAAAGTGGTGGGATACAAAATTAACCTAGGAAAATCAGTAGCTTTCTTTATACCACCAACAACAAGCAAAAGAAGAAGGAATATAAGGAGACCTTCCCACTCACAATAGCCTCAAAAATAATAAAATGCCTAGGAACAAACCTAACCAAAGACATCAAAGATCTCTACAAAAAAAAATTGAACCCCTGAAGAAGGAGATTGAAGAAGACATCAGAAGATGGAAAGACCTCCCATGCTCATGGATTGGAAAAATTAATATAGTAAAAATGTCCATTCTACCCAAATTAATATACAGATTCAACACAATCCCAATTAAAATCCCCAAGAGTTTCTTCAAAGGCTTGGGAAAAATCCTTAATTTTATATGGAAAAACAAAAGACCCAGAATAGCCAAAGCAACCCTTAAAGAAAAGAGCAAAACAGGGGGGAATCTCTATATCAGACTTCAAACTATATTACAGGGCTATAGTCATAAAAACAGGCTGGTCCAGGCATAAAAACAGACCTGTAGACACACAATTTCAGCCATCTCATGTTTGACAAAGGGGTCAAGAAGACTCAATGGAGAAAAAACAGCATCTTCAGCAAATGGTGTTGGCAAAACTGGATCACCACTTGTAGAAGAATAAAACTAAATCCCTACCTCTCGCCCTATACAAAAATCAACTCCAAATGGATCAAAGACCTCAATGTGAAACCTGAAATTCTGAAGGTAATAGAAGAAAACATTGGCAGCAACCTATAAGACTTTCTAAATGTAGTAGGAGAAGACTTTCTAAATCAGACTGCAGCTGCACAGGAAACAAGGTAGATAGTTCAAAAGTGGGACCTCATTATATTCAAAAGCTTCTGTACAGCAAAGGAAGCTTCTGTACAGCAAAGGAAACAATCTGTGAAGTGAAAAGAAAACTTACAGAACGGGAGGAAACCTTCACAGCTGATACATGTGACAGAACCTTAACTTCCAGAATATAAAAAATGCTGAAAAAAAGAAGAAAACAAACGACTCACTCAAAAGATGGAGTAAAGAGCTGAACAGAGACTTCACAAATGGGAAACAAAGATGGCTGAGAAACATCTTAAGAAGTACTCAACATCACTAATAATTAAGGAAATGCAAATTAAAACAACTTTAAGATATCATCTCACTCTGATAAGACTGGCTGAGATCAAGAAAACAAATGATACCAAATGCTGGAAAGGTTGTGGGGAAAGGAGAACACTCATCCACTACTGGTGGAAGTGTAAACTCGTACAACCACCATGGAAAGCAGTATGGGAACCCTTCAAAGACTCAAAATGAGCTTATTACCTGACCCAGCCATACCACTGTTGGGTATATACCCACAAGACTCATCCTACCACAGAGAAACATGCACAGCCATGTTTATTGCAGCTCTCTTCACAATAGCAAAGAGCTGGAACCAACCCAAATGCCCCTCAACCAATGAGTGGATAGAAAAAAAATGTGGCACATACACAATGGAGTTCTATGCAGCGGTAAAGAAAGATGGCTTTGGGATGGAGAGATGGCCTAACGGTTAAGAGCGCCGACCGCTCTTACAGAGAACCCAGGTTCGATCCCCAGCACCCACATGGCGGCCGAGAACCGTCTGAAACTCCAATTCCAGGAGAACTCCAGTTCCAGGGGAATCTGAGACCCTCTTCTGACCTCCGCGGCATTGCACGACACGGGTGCTCAGACCTGCATGCAGACAGTACATTGATACACATAAAGAAATAAATAAAATAAAAAAAAAGAAAAATGGCTTCATGAACTTTGCAGGTAAAGGAGTAGAACTAGAAGGCATTATGCTAAGTGAAGTAACACATTCCCAGAAAAACAAAGGAGGAATGAGATCTCTCATTTGTGGATGCTAGCACCAAGCACCTAGATGTAAGGCAAACTGAGCAATGTCAATGTTATATTCCTCTTTTTCTAAAAGCAACTGTGCTATAAATCCCTTAACAAGCTCTGGAATTAACCTACCACTTATTTTCAGACTTTGTAATCTTGGTATATGGGTGGAGGGTATGTAGGCATATTTTAGAGTAATATAAATTTAAAAAGGAAAAATGTGAATCCTGAAATATGATATGAAAATAACATACAGTTTATTTTCGGATGACATAGTTTTAGTATAGGTGTGACATAAATATATGCATATGTTGAAGGAATACAAATTGGAGGGAACAACACCAACAAAAGAACTGGGGCAAAGAACCAATGAAACAGTAAAGTTCTCCCCCAAACAATAATCCTCTGCTTTGAACAACTTTAAAAAGCCTCAGAAAAAGATACAAAGCACGTATGGCAGAATGCATGATCTCCTGTGGGGTGGGGGGTATGGAAAGGGAAATGAGTCTAAATTGGACTGAGAAATGATGTATGAAATGCACAAAACTTCATAAAAATAAACAACAAAATAGAGGTCAAAGTCGATGTATGTGTCAAGGAGAAAAGAATGTTTTGGTTATGGACAACTCTGGATTGAGATCCCAGTGACAGCCGTGGGATCTCAGAGGAAAAATCCAGTTATAGGATTAGAGGGTTTGGAACCCAGAGGAATAAGGGTCTGGAGAATATTTGGAGTCACTCTGTATTGACCATGGGTAGACAGTGAAGTGGAATGTTGAAAAGAAGAAAAAGAAAACAGGTTTGGGGAGGAAAGAAAAGAAGTCATTCTGAGCCGAAGAGGAGCCACTTTGGTGATCTGAGAAAAACTACTCATTGTTGCAGAACATACTACTGTAGCCTTTATGGGAAGGTCAAGAAGAAAGGAATATCAACAAGGCTGCATGTACTGGGAGAAGAGAATGGTGAGATGAGCTGAAAAAAAAAAGAGAAAATTGATTTTGATGGCCTGAGAGTCAATGGGAAAATTGTATTTCTACAACTATTAAGATAATGGTATCACTTAACTAGAAGTCAACTTCAAGGGCAACGGGTGTGGGATTTTTCTGGAAAGTCAGTGAAGACAAGAAGAAAGGAGCACACTGCCTTACGGTACCAAGTCAGCATCTGCATGGGCTTCACATGCTGAGAAGGACCGAGGGTCCTTTTTACATAAAGCAGAAAGGAGCTGGTAGAAAAGATGAGACTGGGGTCTGGAGAAATGGTTCAGTGGTTGAAGGACCTCACTGCTCTTGCAGAAGTTTTTGGTTCAATTCCCAGCAGCTACATGGCAGCTAAAAACCATCCATAACTTCAGTTTCAGGCGATCTGATGCCTTCTGACCTCCACGGGCAATACATGGCGTGGGTACACTTACACAGAGGCAGGCAATGCCCTCATGCACATAAAATAAATATATTAATAAAAAATATTTTAAAAAAGAAAGGATGAGACTGACACAACCCAAGAGTGGGTGGCTGAGTGGGTGATCATCATCCCAGGAGTGGAGACATTCAATTTGACAAGGACAGACCCTTCCTCAGGGGCCAAAGGAAAGGGAAGGTAGTGACAAGAATAAGAGAACATTCAGAGAACAAACTATGGGCAGGTAGATATTCCCAGTGGCACCGTTGGAGAGTCAGGTGACGATCTGGTATCTGAGCATTTGGGAAGCATAGAGAATTTTTCAGTACTTTTTATTGAATTTATGTGTATTTTATATAGAACATCTTAATTTTTATGCCCATTTTCCTATTGGTACCCTCCTGTAGACCCCATACACACTGGATTTCATGCATTCTGTCATTTGTGTTAAAGGCTGTCAAGTTAGTGTCCTCAAATGTCCCTCAGTCCAAGTTCATCCACTGAGGTCTATTCAATCTATCTAGAGACCCTCCGTTTAAGATCAGCTGTTCCTCACCCAGGAGTAAGCTCTTTGGCTAAGGTTGGGACCTGCTGCCCCTTTCCACAGTCCTGTGCCAATCTACTGTCTGCTTGGGTTTGCCTAGATCTTGTGCATGTTGACACCATTGCTGTAGTTTCATATGAGCAGGGTCCCAGCATCCTCAAGACTCTGTTTCAATATGATCATGCACCTTCCTCCCTGGCTCTTATAATCTTTATGGCTCCTCTTCTGAAATGGTCCCTGAGCTCTGGGTGGGTAAAGTTTAGTATATGAGTCCTGTCCAAGAATCCCCCCACACACACTCTGAAGAATCTTATTCCCTATACTTTGGCCCTCTCTGTCCTTTTGTGTTCATGAACCTCTGTTTCATGAGGGAGTTTCACTGATGAGACTTAAGAGATGGAATGTTTTTCTCTCTACTCCTTGTTCTAATATGTTCTATGAGCCTTGCTTGACTGTAGAGGTTCCATTGTAGATGTGTCACTCAGATAAGGCACTTCACAGGAAATCTCTGTAGGTAACCAGTTGTGGAACTCTGTAATAGTCCCCATCTGTGGGAAAAGAAGTTTCTTTGATGAGAGATGACTGGCATATTCTGAAACTTCAGTTCCAGGAGAACTCCAGTTCCAGGGGAATCTAACACCTTCTTCTGACCTCCGCGGCATTGCACGACATGGGTGCACAAACTTGCATGCAGACAGTACATTCATACACATACAGAAATAAATAAAATTAATAAAAAATAATAATAATCCATATTTAGCACATAGTAAAAAATTATATTAGTCTAGGGATGCAACATCCTTGAGATTTTCTGTAAGATCTATGACCTCTCCAGCCACGTGCATTTGCCTATGTTTACAGCACCACACATGAGTTCCATCTCATTGGGTGGGCTTTAATTCCAAATACGTAACTGTTGATTATATGCAAGATAAAAGTCCCACAACTGCACAGATATAGTTTGCTGTGTCGGTTACTGCTGTAGTTATGAGCTCATGAAGCTGGGGTTCAATGGCTGGACCACTGATTGATGCTCTCCCTTAGCAGCTTCCATAGTGTTCTCTAAAACTATGAGAGTTAGCCTCCAGCGAGGTGGATTCCAGGTCCATTCCAGCTCTATTGCTCCAAGTCCTGTAGCCAAATTATGTCCTGTCTTCAGCAGTAGAGACTTACCTTCAAGTTCTGTAAATTAATCAAGTTCAGTGGCAATAGTCTGTAATTTGGGGAGTCTCTTGGTCTACCCTGGCCAGCAACTCAAAGGGAGGTTTTTCTTGTCTGGCACTGTTTCTTGTTATATAGCCTTTAGCCATACCTGTAGACTCATGCAGAGATATTGTATGTATAATTTTTCAGTAGGTTTTTTAACTAATATCTTTCCCTCTGGTTTTTTCATATCAGCTAAGCCTTAGTTATATGTTCTCTCTCTTTCTTTCTCTCTCTCTCTCTCTCTCTCTCTCTCTCTCTCTCTCTCTCTCTCTCTTTCAGTCTGACTCCCCTCCCCAGTTTTTAAGCAACTCAAGGCTGAGGTCAGAATACACAGTTTAAGTAAAAAGCAGGAAATGAAAAAAAAAAAAAAACCAGTAGTATAGGTTTTTTCAATCTGTTTTGTCTTCTCTGAGTGATGTATACTCTAACTTCCAGTCCAGTGACTGATCATAACAAGCCGAGACTTTAAAGCCAGGGGGTTGGAACTCTACAGTTGGGAGTTCCAGGCATGAAGGGCATAGTACCTGAGAGTGCCCTTAGAGTCTTTTCCAGGCTCCTCCTGCAGGAAGAGATGCCAAAGATACAGCAAAGAAGTATCATTGAAAAACATGATTGGCCCCTGGCCATCTTTTTACTACTAGTCCACTAAAATGTCAGAACCAGGAGTGAATAGAGGATATATCAAAATACATAAATCCTAAAAAGCTCATTGTGAAGGGCAGGGTCCTAATAATTTGTATTTTGATAGCTTTAAAATATTTTTAAAGTTGGTGCTTCCAGGAGTAATGTAAATAGCCTCATTTTGAAGGGCATTTGATTAAATTCCAAACATATCAATGTTCGGGGGGTGTGCCTAGTGACTCTAATACCTCTCTGCAAGTTTGCCAAGAAACTGCAAATGTGAGAAGAACCTCCAGAGAAACAAGGGAACCATTCTCCCAGGAGTGGGTTGCAGGGCTGTGCAAGGGAGAAATGCTCAGACTTCTGTCTGCATGGTACAGAGATTAGAATGGAATAAATTAATGAAGTGTGTACATAACAATATCGCTTTGTGCTCCACTCAAAGGACTCTGGGCTCTTTGACAAGCCTGAGCTCTTCTCTCTGGGCTCCAAGAAGACATACACTAGTAACACTTCCTTCTCACCCTCTTCCTACTCCCCAGTCTCTCCTCCTTATTCAACCCCTGGCCCTCTTCTCTTTTCCATCCATCTCTATCCACCATCCTCCATCATGAAAAAGCCCACCTTTGCCTAATAATAATAATAATAATAATAATAATAATAATCTACTGAGAATGCACTGAGACAACCTGGGATTCTTACCAAAGTTATATAGGCAAATGATGTTCAAGCATATTTAATAATAAGTAGGCAACCCATCACAAACTGCTTGAAATTACACTGGAGTAAAGGTATTTGCTGGCTGTGTGAGGTCTGATGGTCTCAGGACTGAATAAAATGCTAATGAGCAGAATAGCAAGAATATGGGGCACTTGGATGACCAAAACTTTTACCAGGTAAAATAAAAATATTTTACTACTTCAACCCTCAGTATTGCAAATTTTAGCCCTGATCTATCTCAATTTTAAAGAGTAGAATGGGACTACCAAAGTTTGAAATAACTCACCTGTGGCCATCCATTGGGTACAGGGTTTGGGATACAGTAACTCACTGCAAGGCCTTCTCAACTCTCTACCCCACCCCCCATTCTCTGTGGCCTCTGGTGCTTTCCCTTTGTGCAACACTTTCTACTTAGAGAAAAGAATATGAGATCATGTGCTGAGGATTTACAAGGGGATCCCTAGGCTCTCAAGGGAAGCTCCTGACCACTGTTTTGTCTGCCGAATATTTTCTCAGCAACAGTGTAGTGAAGGTAGGTGACTGAAAAGAAAAGCTGTAATTTTCTTCTCTTACTCAGTGGCAAGAACCTTATTTAGTTTATTCTTCATAACATCCACAGAGAACAGCACATGATTGATTCTAACACCATTTTACTAAATCAAGGAACAAAGGAAGGAAGAGGGAAATATAAAATGCCTTCAGACTTGACTTGATTATACACTCAGGAAGTTCATGGAGACTACAGGGAAGTGCTGTAGTCCTTGTTTAAAAGGTGGACAAGACCAGAGAGCTAAAGTGACTTGTCCAGTATTACCAGAGTAACCACGGTGGAACCAGGGGGTGCTCTTTCTCCCACATCTACGGTATCTCCAGAATATGAATGAAAGTTACCATAACTGAAAAAAAATACAGTAATGGTTGATTCATGATCTGCAATGCTCTTCCTAAAGATTTATTCACATATTTTTATTTATGTGTATGTGTGTGTGTATGTGTGTCTGAATGAGAGTATGCCACATATGTGGGAGTTCCCATCTGAGACCAGAAATGGGTATTGGATTCCCTGGAGCTGGAACTCCAGGCAGTTGTGTGCCATCTGACATGGGTACTGGGAACGGAACTTGGATGAACAGGAAGTTCTCTTAACAGTTGAACCATATGTCTAGCCTCTGTAATATTCTGAGTGATCCAGTGAAGGAGTAAAGGTGAACAGGAGAACTGTTCTGCTCATTCCTCTCACCTCCTTTGCCAGACCCCAGCAAATCCCTCCCTGCTTCCTGGACCCAGCCACATCACCTGATATAACACTGAGCTTCATCGCTGCGGATTTTAGAGAATTCCTGCAGGGACTCCTGGTTGTAGCCTATAGTAGTAGGTGCAGACTGGCTCAGTGCCTTCACTGACTTCAAATATGACATTTAATGGAGAGACAAGACCAACATCCAACTAAAGGCACTGCTTACTCACTAATTTCCTCCCTAAGGACTCTACAGAATACAGAAATAGTTGACCTGGGACACCTCCTTACCCTCTTTTTATGTGTTACAGAAGTGTGCAAAGTGAAGCATCACCACAGAGCTTGTTAGAAATGCAAATTCACAAATCCTACATCCACTGAGACTCCAAGTGAGATCCTGAAATCTGTGCTTTTGAAGGTCTATGGGCAATTCTGGTGTCTGAGGAAGGTTGAGGAGGTGGCTTGTTTCTTGTTTGGTTTTGAAATCTGAGTCTGATAATCCCTTCCTGTTCCCAGCCATCTTCCAAGGACCTCCCCCCACCCCCACCACCTCTACTCTGTCTTCTGACCTTTCTTCTTTCTGCCTGTGAGAGTAGTAGTAGTCGTGTTAATTGCAAAGTTCGCTTACCCTCATGAATTTATGCCTGGGCCAGACGATCTACTGAGAATGTTTTCATAGCTCAGAGGATTCTTTGGGCACTGCAGCTGAGCAGATGGCCCTAAGGAAGGCAAAGGAGGACACTTGCTCATGAGCTTCCTCCCAGTGCAGACCCAGGGCTGGAGTGAAGTGAGGACACAGGCTATTTGCCAACTCTGGGTTCCAGCTCTAGGAGGTCTTTGATGTTCCTTCCTTGCCGCCTGGGGTCCCTGTTTTCAAGAATTTATCAGAATGACCCAGACTTAGCAAACTTCTTCTATGTACCTTGGACAAAATACCCGCCAAGTCAATCCTGTGAGGAGGCTTGGATTGTCAGCCTAAAAAACTGTTTATAGTTGACTTCCTCTGGCAAGCTGCTATCGGATGCAAAAAATAACATCATCAGTTTGGCACATACTGGATCTTTCTCAGCAATTCGCATTAGGTACGCAGCCAATGCAAGAGAATTTAGCAAATATCGAAAAAAATAACAATTCTGTCCCCAAATCTCGGCCTACCTCCCCTCTCCCTAGCCTCTGTTTTTCAAACTCCCACCCTTCCAAAGAAGAATTGAGGAATCCACAGGAAGATGACTTCTCCACATTCTGGAAATTCTGACATGGTTAAGAAAGAAAGAAATACCAACATCTGTTTAGTAGCCAAGTTCTGGTACATGTTCCCTGTTTAAGTATCTATATAGTCTACTGCTCATTGAGATTAGGTGCCAACCACAAAAATTACTTAACTCCTGACCTCTGTACCTTCACTTTTCTCCTCCTTCTAGGTTTCTTCAGGTTACAAAGGCACAATAAATCAGCAGAAAGATGGTTGAGGAGGATAAGACCAAAATGTTACAGTGTCCATTGAAGACAGCAGGCAAAGGTCCTGGAATTGATGTCATGAGACTTGGGTTCCTGCCAGGGCTTTACCACTGCCGGCCTGCCGGGGAGGTTGTAGCAGGCTACCTCCTACTGTGGGTCAATGCAAAACAAAGGTTGAAGCAAAACAGATCTCTGGGCTTTTTTCCAGTTCTTTGATACTGTAACTTAGCAGACATGACACAGTTATGTCCTAGTTGGGGACGTTAGTGTCTTTGTTTGAAAACTCAGGTTTGGGGACAGCAGGTAGACTTGAATTTGCTGTGGACTGGAATGTGGGAAAGGATGTCATGACTGACTGTCAGGTCAGCCATGGGTCTGATAGGGAGAAATGGGAAAGTCAGTTGGTCATAGCCCCAAAGTTTTCTTTCTTGCTTTTATGATTCTTTCATCATTAGCAATAGCTTTATGTATGTCTGTTTACTGTGCTTTAGTTGCTAAATTGCAAGTGTTATCATATTGTATCACAAAGTGTAAGCCCTTGAAACCTGGTAGAGATACCTGCTAACAGTTTCTGAATAATAGAATGCTAGCTTTAGGGCATGTCCAGAGCAATGGGGCAGCAACAGCCTAGTGACTCCACTAGTCTTAGACATAGGAGGAGTAAGGAGCTTAATTCTAGGTGTCCTCTAAATGTAGCTCTCTGATTCTTATTTTCTCTAAGACAGACAGACAGACAGACAGACAGCAGCTCCTAACACTGATGGAGAAGGGGACAGCAGCGGTAGGAGGTAGTCAGTGAATACTTCTTTTGAATATTCCTTTTTAAAAATGATTTTTTCATCTGAGTGCTTAAAAAAGGGAAATTAGCTTGAGAAACGGGCTTGGAAAGGATTGTAACACTCCTTATTTCACTGATTTTACAACCACCAGGTGAATTTCCTTGAGTCACGAGGACCTCATTCTGCTCCCTTTCTTCTTCATTTATATCGGAGGGTATGCAGTGCTGGGGTTGGGTATTAGGCTTTACAGAAGGCTGGCAGACAGGAGGTTTTCTTGGTAAGCCTGGCCTGGCTCTGTGGTTTGGCAGTTGCAGAATAAAATGACTTTATTCCCAAACCAGATGTTCAAGTTGTTTTAATAATATCTTACGATCCCTCCTCTAAATAAAATAAAATCTCTATCAGAACATTCTCCAGGATTAGAAGTTTGATCTCTGCTATCTGGTTTACCTCACAAGAGGGAGGCACCAACATGAATCAGGAATACACCACCAGTAAAATTCAGACTGGGTTTGAGGTGCCTAGGGGTTTGATTCTGGATTCTGTATAAAGATATCTTAAGCAGGTCATCAGGATAGGTCCCTAAATACCTCATACAGGTTCCAGAAAGACACTGTCTTCTCCTTGCTCTCAGGAATTATTTGGAAGCATCAAGAGACTCCTTCTAAAGTGGCTCTGATTCACATTCATCTCACACAGCCAGTTCAGCAGGAAGCATCCTGAGTTTCTTCAGGATGTGTAAAGCTGGAATCAGTAACTGATGAGATCTCTTTAACAGTTTGTCTTAAGAAGTTTTGTGGTAATAAACTGACTTTCTCAGGCTTGTCCAAATCTGTATTCAATGGACCTGCTATAAACAGTGGTTACAGACAGTGGTTATATCTTTCACAATGTAAAGATGACCCACTTAACTGCTTGGTGGGATTGGGAGTTTTCTCTGGAACCAAGGATTTTTCTTTGTTTAGTTTTCTATTTTGCCCCATACTACCTATAATTTTATCCCATACCAATATCCCAACTAGTAATTGGACAATTTTGAAAACTGTCTAGACTTCTAATAGTAGACTGTAAGTATCTTATGAGAATAAGTTTAATATGGGAATGTCTTTTTTTTTTTTTTTTTTTTTTGTCTTTTTTGAGGCAGGGTTCCCTATAGGCCCAGCTTGGCCTGGAATTTACTTCTGTAGACTAGGCTGGCCTTGAACTCACAGAGATTCGCCTGCCTCTGCCTCCCAAGTGCTAGGATTAAAGGCCTATGCCACCACACCTGACTTAAAGACAGTTCTTAGGCACCATGTGGGTGCTGGGAATTGAACCCCAGTACTCTGCAAGAGCAGTCAGTGCTCTTAACCACTGAGCCATCTCTCCAGCCTCGGAAAGTCTTTTCTTAATAAGCATCTACTAAAAGAATGAATAAAGGACTGAGTGAAATGAATGAATGAATAAATACAACAATAAACATTTTTATATGAAAGCTTTTGAGAAATTGGAGGTAAATTATGTTTTCTCTTAAATAAATTATTCCTTGAGTATATGAGCTAGACACTGACAGATAAAAGTAGCTGTTCTTCAAAGACTTGTGGAATAAACAGCCAATAAATCAGATGATTATAGTTGAGGGCCCATGAAAAAGAGGAATACAGGGATTTAGAACACCTCAGAGAGCAATGTTTGGCTTGGTATGCAGGGAACTGCTCAAAGGAGAAGACAGCATACCCTGAAGGACAGGTAAAGAAAACTCAGTTCTGGGACTGCTCAGCAGCAGATTTCCAACACAGGAGGTAACACATGTTCATCTCTGCAGTGCATAATCATTCTGAAAAGTCAACAGATAGACTGCCTAAGCAAGAAGTCTGCATCTACCCCACTCATCAGATATGCGACCTTCAGCAAATTATTTAAAAATTTTGTGTCTATTTTTTGGTTGTTAAATTTCATATTGAATTTTTGTGTATTTCATTCATAACATCTCATCAGTTATTAATATCTTTATAATTATCTATTGGTGCCTTCTTATAGTCTCCTCTCCACTGGAATTCATACATTCTGTCATTTGTGTTAAGGCCTATTACGCCAAATTAGTGTCCCCAGCTGTTACTCAGTGCATTTAAAAATGATATTAATGCAGCCAGGTGTGGTGGCGCATGCCTTTAATCCTAGCACTTGGGAGGCAGAGGCAGGCAGATCTTTGTGAGTTCAAGGCCAGCCTGGTCTACAGAGTGAGTTCCAGGACAGTTGGGGCTACAAGGAGACCCTGTCTCGAAAAAGACCAAAAAAAAAAAAAAAAACCGAAATAAAATAAAATAAAATAAAATGATATTAATGCTATTCCCAGCCTCGTAGGCTTGCATGAAGACTCAAAAATACTAATGATTATCTTTGTCACTGTGGTTGAATATTTCCTAGATGTGACACGTTAAGGACAATATGAGAGGGAACAACAAGTTAAGGAAGGTCCACACTGATTAAAAACCAAACCATATCATTATGCCTAAATAATGACATTAATTTTAGCCCACCACTGATCTTCCATGGGATGGTTCTCATAATGTTGATTGCTTAGAGAATGAAATTAAAAATCCGTGAGGCTTACCATCTTGTTTTCAAACTTACCTTCTCCATTACTAGAGCAGATTGGGAGATGGACCCATCAATAATAACTTTGTCACCATCATCATCAATTTCATTGTCATTATCATATTTATAAATAGGTAAAGTCTAGCCTACCTTCTCAAGTTAAATGTTGGTTGTCAGATACATTTAATCAAACTTTGCTGAGTGCCTTCTATACCCACAGAAGCCAAAACGACTATAGCATAATCATGGCCTGCAGAACTCAGAGCCCTGGCAAGCAGGCAAATATGCACATAAAGAAATAGAATATGATAATTGCCGGGTGTGGTGGCACACGCCTTTAATCCTAGCACTTGGGAGGCAGAGGCAGGCAGATCTTTGTGAATTCAAGGCCAGCCTGGTCTACATAGTGAGTTCCAGGACAGCTGGGGCTACAGGGAGACCCTGTCTCAAAAAGACAACAACAAAAGAAATAGAATATGATAAATGGGGTTAAGTGACAAAGGAGATTCTATACAAAATCACAGAGAAGGGAGCAACATGTCTGCCTGGGAGAAAGGAAAACCTCCATAACAAGAAAGTTAAGAATCCCTATACGTAACTTGATATACCTTCCAGGCTAGGGAAGGTACCTGTATGAAAAGGAGCTCAACATATAACTGTGAGAAAGTTGGGTAGATGAATAAGGAGCTAGGCTCTTGCACTGTCCCCTCTGCTCTCTTCCCTTCCAGCTCCATCTTCCCACACTCTCTATTCTACCCCAGAGGGAACCTCCATTTCATTACTCATCCCTTTCTCTGCCTGGGCTTTTGTAAACCTCTCAAAAGCCTCCTCTGGTATTGCTTAACAAACAGGTGTCCCGAGCGAAGCAGACGTTTAAGTCATGAGGCAAGACTGACACAAATGAGCTTGTCTCACTAATTTTCCACTGGAGAATGTGAAGTGCAGGGGAGGACAGTGTGTGCTGTGTGGTCACTGCAATAACCATGCCACGTCCCACCTGGCCTCTTCCCTTGTACAACCCAGCAGGGAAGAGTGTCAGATCTGGCACGTTTCACATGGACAGACACAGACGCAAAATATAAACTCCCACTGAAGCCCAGAGGGCGGAACCCAATGCACCCTGTGTGTCTTCACCACCTCATCAGAAAGAAAGAAGACCCTCCAGGAGACTAGGGAAATGGGACCCCTAAACCAGCCCACAGCTGCAAGCAATGTAATGTTTCATTTGGGGCCAGGCCCTGCATCCTGTCCAATCCACCCTTCCCTTCTGCATCAGCTCCAGCCCCTCACTATCCTTTCTGCACCCAGATTTTATTCTCAGCATTAGACAGCCAACAGCCTAAAAGATCTTCCAAATAAAATTGCATTTTCTTCTCCTTTCATCCCTAGAGCATGGTATGTCCAAACCATGTGCAAACTTCACTCCTCATAAATCAACTGTTTAATTGACAGAAGAGAATGTTTTGTTTAGAGACCCACAAAACTCCAAAATTCATATAGCCCGTCTTTCTCCAAACGTCGTGATGGTCCTTGGGTTTTCCCAGGAATTGCAACTCCCACAGGCTAGAGATGGGTCAAGTTCATGTGCGCCAGTTCTCTTCCCATTTCTCTAGTCTGAGCAGATCAGAGTATCATTTGGGATTTGTGGTGAAGTGTAATCTGTGTGGCCTCCTTGTATAAGGGTGGGATGAAATGTTTGGATGAAGATTTTTTTTTCTTATACATAGATTTGCCCACAATAATATGCAGAGAACTCTCCAAGTTTGAGAGTTGTTTTTTTTTTTAAGAAGGGAAAAAGAGAAAATGAAAAATAGAACTTTAAAACCCTTGGACAAGTAGTTTAGAAGTTCTGGGGTGCAGAGATTATATGGAGAGAGACAAGATAACATTGTAGAAAGAATGGAAGTAGAGGGAAGACAATAACAAAAACATTGAGACAAGAAGTTGTAATCGGAGCTTATTCCTTTTAGTGGATATACTTAAATGCAATTTTAAGTTCTGGGTCTGTCAGAATCTGGGTCCTGATTTCTGTAGGGCTCATGAAAATACAGTGCATTGTGTGGGCTTCTAAGTGAGAGGCACCATGTTTGCTAGAGACTCTGCTTTAGTGAAGAAAACATGGATGTAGTGTCAATCCTGAAAGAGCAGGCACAGGCACATCATCAGCTCTCTGGCCTTGCCCATCATACCCCAGTCCAAGCTCAACTCCACGTTCCTCTCCCCTGTGACTCTGTGGTTTTTATCCATAATCTTCATCATCAGGAAGGAACAGAAAAATCACCTGGTGAGAGGTCCCAAACTTGGACATATATTAGAATCAGGTAGGCATCTTTTCACACTATCAAGGCCTGGAGACCCCACAGTGCCAATAAATGGGCTCTACATAATTCTAATATGCCTACCAGGCCAAGAGCCACTGTTTCAGGTCAATTTCAGGTCAATTTAAGGAACACCTCTTTTTTTTTTAATTTTTTAAATTTATTTTCGGTATGTGTATCAATGTACTGTCTGCATGCAGGTCTGTGCACCCGTGTCGTGCAATGCCGCGGAGGTCAGAAGAGGGTCTCGGATTCCCCTGGAACTGGAGTTCTCTTGGAATTGGAGTTTCAGACGGCTCTCGGCCGCCATGTGGGTGCTGGGGATCGAACCCGGGTCCTCTGTAAGAGCGGTCGGCGCTCTTAACTGCTAGGCCATCTCTCCAGCCCCAGGAACACCTCTTAAGCATGTATTTCAAGATAACTCCTGAGTACTTACAGGAAATAATGGGTCTGCGTAAGATCTTATAAATTTGCCAATCTACTGGGAGAGGACAAATAATACACAACAAATAGCAAATAGCACCACATAGTTCTAGACAATGTATATGCTTTATAGAATATAAGACAGGGTAATGTAATCAGAAGTAACTAGAGGGGGCCTAGTCAGGAAAGGCTGCTTTGAGGAGATGACTAGGATAGATGTAATAACAGAAGGATTGTGTCCGAAGATCTGGATAAGGCTGGGCATGGCGGCTCATGCCTTTATCCCAGCACTCAGGAGGCAGACTCAGGTGATTTCTGTGAGATAGAGGCCAGCCTAGTTTACATAGTGCATTCCAGACAGGGAAACACTGTCTCAAGAAAGAGGAAGAGAGAGAGAGAGAGAGAGAGAGAGAGAGAGAGAGAGAGAGAGAGAGAGAGAGAGAGAGAAACACACATGGGTGTTGTGCCATACACCTTTAATCTCAGCACTTGAGACGCAGAGGCAGGTAGAACTCTGTGTGTTCAAGGGCAACCTAGTCTACACAGCTAGTTCCCATTCAGTCAGGGCTATAAAGTGAGACCCTGCCTAAAACAAACAAACAAACAAACAAATATAACAACAACAACAAAACCAACCCAAGTTCGTCTCAGAAGAACAGCCAATACAAAGGTCCTGGAGTACTTGACCAAGAGACTGAAAAGTTTCTGCCCCCTGTTCTATGATGATTCCTGAGCTTTGCAGGAGAAGGGGAGTGGTATAGATGTCTCATTTAGATCTAAGTACTCTGAAGTCTCTTATTCTCTATACATGGAGCACTTGCAGGTCTTTTTGTATTAACCATCATCAACTGCAAAAAGAAGCTTCTCTGATGAAGTTTGACAGATGTACTGTGGTGTACACCTTTAATCCCAGCACTCAGGAGGCAGAGGCAGGTTGATCTCTGTGAGTTTAAAGTCAGCTTGGTCTACAGAGTGAGCTCCAGGACAACCAGAACTACATAGTGAGCCCCTGTCTCAAAATAAAACAAAAGGAAAATAACAACAAGAGCAACAAAGGTTAGAACTTAGGGCAAAGTTTAATACTATGTCCATTAACAGAATAATAGTATTAGTTTCTCCATTAAGGCCTATGACATAGTCATCTATAGGTTTTTGGTCAGTTAACAATACCAGTTATATATGTTCCATCTTGTTGAGTGGGCTTTAAATCTATTTATCAGAAAGTAGTAGTTAGTTACTCCCATTAGAGGGGGAAAGATTGGGGCTGGAGAGATGGCCTAGCAGTTAAGAGCGCTGACCGCTCTTGCAGAGGACCCGGGTTCGATCCCCAGCGCCCACATGGTGGCCGAGAGCCGTCTGAAACTCCAATTCCAGGAGAACTCCAGTTCCAGGGGAATCCGACACCCTCTTCTGACGTCCGCGGCATTGCACGACACGGGTGCACAGACTTGCACGCAGACAGTACATTCGTACACATACAGAAATAAATAAAATTAATAAATAATAAAAAAAATTAAAAAAAAAAGAGGGGGAAAGATTATAAGAGCCAGAAGTAGTGGATGTTTGAAGTGAAACATTATTTGTTGGACATGGCAAGGTTGTTACACGCATGAGCTCACAGGATTGTGACTCAAGACATGTACAAGATCAAGCCAGTGAAAAATCCCCAAGACGAACAGGAGAGGGATCATAAAATCCTATCCCTTGCTGAGAAGCTATTGGCAAAATTGATGGCTGTCGAGGAGGGAGAGTAAGTTTTCTTTGGCGTGCAGGCCACATGTATACAGGCAGCACTAAGGAGAGAGAGAGAGACAGAGAGACGGAAACAGAGAAAGAAGACATGAAGTCAGGAGGGGAAAATGGTGGGAGTTGAGGGGAGGAATTGGAAGGGAAGGAATGAGAGAATGAGGTATAAAACACATTATAGGCATACATGTAATTCTCAATAAAAATTAAAGAAAAAAAGAAAAGGACTGAAAGTTCAGCATGTCTGGGACAAATTCCCCGAGGAAATGAAGATAGTGGCACCTGCCCTGGAACGTTCCCATTCTTAGCTTGCAAATATGTGTGAGATGTTAGCAGCAGTTAGGAAAGAAAAATCCCAATGAAAATTACAAGGGGTGACTTGTTTTACTATTATCACACCTCTCTAATGTTCTTTAATGACCCTGACACCAGAAGACAGCCCCATGACAACCCACTGACTTAGCTGTGGAACCCACTCATTGTCCCATGATGAAATCCCAGATTCCAGGCCTTGTCTTTTCTGGGAAGTCCTGGATAGATTTTTCAGAGATGCATTTGGATTCCAGGAATCTTCTGTGATAAAATGCTGAGACAAGTTTCCATTTATTAGACTCCACTCTCCTTACGCAAGAGGCAAAGTTGAAAGTAGCAGTTGAAAATCCTTTAAATGCATCAAAGAGAGAGGAGCTACCATGCTGATCAACTGGGTGATGAACTACCCAGATGGCTTCTTCCCAGGCCTGTCTGGTCACTTGCCCTTTGCAATATTCCCCAACTCTACCCAAGAGATGAAACTAGAGAAAGTCTAATTTCAGGATCACTTTGGACTACTCTATAAAGAAAAGCACTCTGTAAAAAGGAAGCTAAAATTTTTAGCCAATATTGGTTTCATTTATTTTTAAAATAATCTTTAATCATGAAATTAATATGTACTTTCGTTTTCCTTATTATAAAGCTAAACTATTATAAAGAAGGAGAAAGTCTCTTTGAATGCTACTTTGATTTCCAGAAATCACTATCACAAGTAGGCTTTTTTTTAATGTACCCCTGAGCATACGCATCATATGGAAACTATTTCCATAGTTTTTATTTTTTTACATCAGGCATCGCAATGAAAACTTCCAATAAATACTGCATCAGAATGCCTAGTGTAAAGAAAACACAGGAGAGAAGTCAGGTTTCCAGTAGCATGCATGCTAAAACTTCATGATGTGGGGCTAGAGAGATGTCTTGCAGAAGACCTGAGTTTGATTCATTCTCTTTCCATATCTCTAGTTCCAGAATATCTGACACCTCCTTTTGACTTCTGCAGGCATTGCAAGACATGAGTGAACTTACACACATCTAGGAAATACACTCATAGACATAAAATAAAAATAATAAATAATTTTCCCTTTTTATTGGAAAAAAAGGAATGCCTACTGTAAACACTGTAAAGAAAAAACACCACATATGTCTATCAATTGGGAATGGCTGAATGCATTGCGGGACTCAAAAAATTCTATACAGTTGTTTAGAAGAATAGCATGTTTCTAAATATATAGTAAAGCTTTAAAAGACATTTCTGAGTGAATTCATCAGGGTTTTCCATACAAACAGAACTGCTAGGAATATGCATACATATATGTGAATATATATATATATATATATATACATATATATGTATTTTTTTTATAAGGAACAAATTCATTTACTAGTGGAAGTTGAGATGTCCCACAGTCTGCCATCTGTAAGATGGAGACCTAAGAACTCCAGTTTAAAGACCTGAGCACTTGGGAGCCTATGATGCAGACTACCAACCCAGGGGTGAGGGCAGTGTTCCAGTTTTAGTATTCACGTAGAGTGGATTCGTCTCACTCCAACTTTGGGTTCCATTCACACCGTCAACAGATTGGATGATACCCACCCACACTGTGAGTGCCATTTGCTTTACTGGGTGTACCAACTCCAATTCTAATACATTCTTCTACTCCATTTCGGAAACATCCTCATAGACACAGAAATAACGCTTAACATGATGCCTGGGCATCCTATGGTTTAGTCAAATTGACATGGAAAATATTCTACTGAGTTTTCTCATCTTTTATGAATGTAATTCTTTATTCCATAATTCAAACAGAAGTCAGTCAGGATATACATTAACAAATTGAGGAGATATGAAAACAGGTTTGACACAGCTCAAGAAAGGTAAATTAGAGAGACACAGAATGAATGAGAGGTTTCAATGTAGCAAGCCAAGAATAGCAATGATGGAGGTTTACCAATCTCATTGCGGCTCAGACAAACTAGTAATAATCAGGATATAACAGAAGAAGATGACTTCTAGGAGACAGACATACCCAAGAGATGGAGAAATTAGTCTATTCTAACATGTGTAGTCATGAGTAGCCATAGAATTGGTAGTTGGGTTCTCAAACTGGAGTGAACAGTCAGGACTTCCAGCCTTCCAAGAAAAGTTAGGAAGAGGAATGAGATATTTACCCACTTTAAAAATCCACTTTCTTATTTATTTATGATTCTTAAATTTGGCTTGAGATCTCTACCTTCTTAAAATGATACTGAAAGTCCAGCTCTTAGTAAGAAAAATACAATTCTTGCTATTATATAAACAGAAAAATGATTTCTTTTCAGAGAGTAATAAGTACATAAGGAGTTAGAATTAAGTACAGACCTAAATGAAATAGGAGTCCAGCAGGCTTTGCTGAGGAGATACTGCAGCAGAAACATGAAAGGAGCAAGAGCTAGAAGCAGATAATGGATCTAAGGGAAGAGTAGTCTAGGAAGACATAGAGGATGCTCAAAATGAAGATATGTAGATGGGGCTAGGAGGAGATGGATTACTTCAGTCTACTGCATTTATTTATTTCTGGAGTATTTTTGAAGAACTACTGTACAAATCATCGTGCTAGAGAATATAAGACAAACATCTTTTGCCTGTCCTCATAAAGTTTGTAGTTATTGACGAGGGGAAAATCTGGTACAACATCATCATGTGTGAAAACTAATAGCATAAAAATATGATGGTTTGAGGAACTGACATCAGGTCACTCCTACTGGGGCCTGCTGGACTGGTCCAGCAAGATAACACTGGAGATCAGAGAGGTTGATAAGAGCAAGACCTTGCAAAATATTATAAATCAAAATAAGGCATTGTTAAAAAAATTTCACTTATTTTTATTTTATCTGTATGAGTGTATTGCCTGGATGTGTGTAAGTGCACCTGTGTCATACAATGCCTGAGGAGTCAGAAGAAGGTGTCTGATCCCCTGGAACTAGAGTTATAGACATGTTTAGCTACCATGTGGGTACTGAAATCAAAGCTGGGTTCTCTTCAAGAGCAGACAGTGCTCTTAACTGCTGAGCCATCTCTCTACCAGGATAAGGAATTTCTCCAGCCCCAGGATGAGGAATTTCTATAAATTCAAAACATAATGAGAAGACAATAAAGTTTTCAAGGTGAAGATGAGATCAAGACAGGAGATGAAAAACCCCTGTGTGTGTGTGTGTGTGTGTGTGTGTGTGTGTGTGTGTGGTGTGTTTAAATTACCACTGTCATTAAATGTGATACTATATTGGAGAATGTAATATGGCATCAGGGTTATATATTTACATATCAGGATGCTGTTTAAGGTAGTCTTGGCAGGAGATGCTGGTACCTGAAACACAGTGATGGCAACAAAACTCAAAGATGCCGTATGAAGAGATATGTCAGAAATCAATTCAAAATTTTGTTCATGGAGTAAGGGGAAGACAGATGACCTCCAAAGGGGTTGCAGGCAACTGGAGTAGGTGAAAGGTTGCTCTTATGTGAGAACCATAGAGCACTGTGGGGGGACTGAACTTGCTCTTATCTCTCCTTTTATTCTTAATTATACCTGCCTCCCTTTTTAGTGTTTTTAATGGTGACTAACAGGCTTTCCAGTACCACACTGTACTCCTTTCAGATATTAAAATTAATTTTCTTCTCATACTAAAAATAAATTTGCATGGTTGACAAAATAAAATGAATAAAAGTCTTAGGGAATGAAGCATGCTTGAGAAGTCTAGTTGCTGTTCTTGTCTCTGTTCTATTCTATTACCCTCCCTTCTGGCCATGTTTGGATAATCACTTGTACAAGCTTGAGGTATGGGGCAGACTTAAGATAATTGTCCATTTAGCTTATGATTCTGCAGTGGGCTAAACTGTTCTTCTGGTCTGGTGAAGTTGGTCAAACTCTTCTGAGTAAAACCATCCACCTGGGGCCAGATGACACCCTGACACCGGGGCTGGAAATTGAATGACTTGAGTTGATATGATAGGCATATTCTATTTACTTTCCTGAAATCTCATTGCTTAGAGGTCCCTTCTCTGTATAAGTCTCGACTAGGGAAAACAGCATTAGCTATTTGCATGATGTCGGAAGGGAGAAGTGATGCAGCAGCCATGATGCTTGGAATATTGGTGCAGGCCCCCCTGCCACCATTGCAACTCATGGAGTCTTTGATCTGGTGGCTCACCTTTCAGAACACGGCAGTGGCAACTTATTTGGCTTCCATAGATCTTCCCCCTTCAGCTTCCCTGAGTCATAGGCAATGCACCCATGCAGCCCCATAGCAAAGGGATTCGAAGCAGCAAAAGACAAACATGGATTTCACCTTGTCTCATTCTTTCTTGCTGTGTACCCAGATTTTCCTTCTTACTCCCTGGCTTCCTTCAGTGACTTCAGGAATTCTGTCACTGTAAAAGGAATGATCAAGCATAGACTTCTTTACCAACTCCCCTTTGCGGTTGCTAGTAAATGACTCTCAGTTGTGTAATACCTAGTCTCTATAATAAATCTCTTATTCCACAGTACTCTGTAGTTTCTAGGTTGCCAGCTAGGCTGTGGGCGAGGAGACTGAGTAGACAGCTGGTCTTAGATCTTTCATCACATAACAGGGTAACCTGGGATTCTTCACATGGCAGCCAGAGGATTCCAAGGTCAGTGAAAGAAGACAATTTCCAAATTCTACATGCCTCCCATCGGCCAAAGCAAATCTGTGGTCATGTGTAGAAACAATGCTGCCTGGCACCACCCAAGGAGAGTGGATAAAGAGAGCTATGAAGATGTGAAATTATTACTGCAAACAGAAGGTAGAACAAAGATGACTCTGTATTGTTTGCTGCCCAGGGATTAGAAGCAGAGTGTCATGCCCAAATGGCTCACACACAAGGTCCCACAGCCAAGTGCTTAGGAACATCTGTCTCCTTTAGCTCAGTGGGCTCTCTGCTTCCCTGCCACTTCTTTTAGAAATGCCAGTCATACATCTGCCTACAAACATAAAGTGACCTGCACTCATTCTCTTATGTACCCTGCTAACTGCCATGCTTGTGGTCTATAAGCCTGATTCTTCTTTCCCACCCCATGTGACCTGTGATAATAGCACGTTATGCTCATAGTACCCTTCCTGGCCAGTATCTGTAAATAACAGATATCTGAACTTGTTTCAAGATGTGGTGAGAAACTGAGATTGTGCCTACCCTCTGAAGATTCAGAAGCTACTTCAGGCTGGGTTCTCCTCTGGCCTGAAGATAGTTTGGTAGGTGCACACTGGACAAGTCAGAAAAGAATCCTAAGGTATCTGGCAGTTTTAACAAGTTTCCTATATGAAAGTCATAAGTGGGACAATTAGCATTTATCTTTCAGGTAAAGTGCCTTTTGGAGGCACACCCAGTTCCCCTTTGTTTCTAGTGAGAGCAGGCCCGCTAGCTCCTCTGTCACTTAAGTGCCTATTTAGCTAAAGATTCTCAAAATAGAACACCACACCACTTTTACTGATTGCCCAGTATACTTCCAGTATTTCTTCATGACAATGAATATCAGTAACTATGAATATATTCACCTTTCTCATGCATGGGATTATATCTGTGTATGGATTGTGCTCAGAACGTTGCTTTTTTTCACTTAAAGCACATGATAGCAGGGTGAAATTCTTGTTTTATAAAGCAAAATGCAGTACTTGCTTATATATTATAACAAGCTTATATATTGTTTCATATATGGGCAATTAGTCTGGACACTCATTTGATCAACTTGATTGAACATACAAGTCCCCCCCTGCTGGATGGTGGGACCCATGGGCTGTGTGGGTTTGGGCACAACTGCTTGTAAATTGGTTTTACATGAAGGATGCTTGTACTCATAAATTATCACTTATTGCTAAAAAATGAAAAAAAAAACCGAGAGAAAGATGCAGGACAGTTATGGCAGAATGCATGATCTGGGATGGGGTGGGGTGGGGTGGGTTGGGGGGAAGGGAAAGGGAAATATGCCTGAACTGAATTGGAAAATGATGTATGAAATACACAAAGCATCAAAAAAAAAGAGGAATGAATGATTCTGGAAGAAAGCTAATTTCTTTTTATTTTTTGAATAAAGTCACTTTATTCTAAAAAAAAAAAAAAAAGAGAAAAAAAAAGAAAAACATGCTTGAGTTTTGCTTCCATTATTTACTTGGTCAATTCATTGGTCACAGGTAAAAAACCAATCCAAGCCCCACAATGCATGCTTTCAGAAATGCATGACTAGTTCAGGAAAAGGCAGGTTTGAATTAGTCTGTTGAAACTCATTTACTCACATGAGACTGTAAGCAAGCAGAGGATTCAGTTCTTATGCTTACTTTTTTGTATTTGTACCATGCTTCAAAGAACCATCTTGACCAGGTGTTATTTTTACTCATTCTATTGTCATTTAAGACAGCATAGTTTTTTGCCAAAACTGTCATGCATCTTTCTCTCAGTTTTTTTTTATTTTTTAACAATAAGTGATAGTTTATGATACAAGCATCCTTCATGTAAAACCAATTTGCAAGCAGTTGTGCCCAAACCCACACAGCCATGGGTCCCACCACCCAGGGGGGGCTTGTATGTTCAATCAATTGATCAAATGAGTGTCCAGCTATATTGGGTAGTTTCACCATTCACCCCAATTGCAGCCCTTCCTTACATTCTCACCACGCGCCCCCTCTTCCCAGATTGTCCCTAGGCTTAGAAAAGGGGCACAGGTGATGAGAAGCAAAACAGTCTATCTTCTCTGGAGCGTTGTTGCTTTGGCTCTGGTCAATTCTTGCTGTTCCTTTTATGTGGCTGACAGTTTGTCTAGGAATAACCTTTCGATCCTACTAATGAAGCACAGGTAATTAGATATATAGTTATTTAAACAGTACTAATTATTATGGTAGGTTACTTTGGTATAGACACAGTTGTTTGGATGGTTGTTAATCCATGAATTACATTTTTTTCTGTAAATTGACAGGGTCTTACTGTGGCTTATAACATCTCCTAACCTGTAGAGGATGTAAGCTTGTGGCATCAGCCATGGGTTATTCCTCCAAGGAGAGAGCCAATAGCCAATTAGATTTGGGATATACAGGCATATGGCTGCCTCTGCTGCACAGTATTTCCAGGCAGGTGAGGTGTAGCTGGTGCTGACGGAGGAGTCTTGCTTGACTCAAGGAGACCCATATTTGCTTTATTGGTTTAGTGGTCTTTGGTAGCACTCTCTGGTGTTACAGAGACCATCTGTACACTTGCATGTGTGGTCTCAATACATCTTTCCCATGTTAATGTCAGGTCTTCGACAGCAGGGCCTTATTGCCTCTCTTCTTACAGGTATCCCAGTTTAGAGGCAAGGAGTCTTTACCTTCTGTGGGGGCTTCAATCCCCTGGCCAACATCTCCTTGATAGAATAATCCATTGCTCATGTCAGAGCTCCTGAGAGTCTGAGAGAAAGATGCAGGACAGTTATGGCAGAATGCATGATCTGGGATGGGGTGGGGTGGGGTGCGGGGAAGGGAAAGGGAAATATGCCTGAACTGAATTGGAAAATGATGCATGAAATACACAAAGCATCAATAAAAAATACAACAAATCCATAACTCAAAAAAAAAGAAAGAAAGTATAAGAGGGTATTATCAAAAACAGGTCAGTATGCTGGGTGTGGTGGCATGGGCATGCTGACAGTACTGTGCCCTTCTATATGTGGAAAGGGGAAAGGAGGACAGTCTGCAGCTCAGGCAGCCTTAGAGAAAGTCATGTGTGAGGAAGAGGCTGAGGGTAGAGGACCCCAGGAAGTGACCTCACCTCTATGATATCAGTTGAAAGAGAACTCAGATCCTGGTTACCAGGTAGCTACAGGCCAGTGGAGGCTGAACTGACTGCCTCACTTGTCTGGAGACACTGGACTGAGCAGGATGCTCTCCTGCTATTGCCGTCCTTCTGGAGGCTCAGGTCCCAGAAGACCCAGGAATAGACACTTTGGAAACTTTTGGAGATGTTGGGTGCACCCTGTAGCCCAGCACCTCTGGCCATTTTCCCACAGGGATATACAGGTCACACTGGATGAAGAGGAGGCAATCTAGATTCTCCATGAGCTCTGTAGACTAAGGCCACAAAATAGAAAGAAAGTGAAGAAGTTGGTCAGCTACCTGTCCACTGCCCTGCTGAATCGGGACTACATGTTTGTTGCCACCTTTCTTATCATCTACCCGAGGTATGCCAGCACTTGGCAGGTGGTGGACTGGATAATGGACAAGTATGGACCTCTCCAGACAGACAGTGAGGAAGACAAGCCTGAAAAGAATGCAATAATGTGCTTTCTTCGAGTGTGGATTGAGAAATATCCAAATAACTTTTGTGACGATCTGGACCTGGCCAGTCTTGATCAGCTGGTGGAATATGTGAATCTCAACATAACTTCATACCTGTTCAGCTATGTACAGGAGTTCCTGTCAAAAACGCAGGATCAGGAATCCAAGAAGGCAACACCCAAAGATGAGGAGGCCGCTGATGCTGGATCTTCCTGGGCAGCAGCTTCTGAGCTCTCTGTACACTTTGTAGCAGGGAGGACAGAGACCCTGGGTCCCAGTCCACCCTCTGCAAAAGAGCCTCCAAGGGACCTGGATCCCTAAGAGGAAGCTGTGGCATCTGATCCCGGACCAGCTTCTGCAGCAGAGCCTGGGGAGGAGCTGGAACCCAAAGTGGAGGCTGTCATTCCTGAGATCATGGGATCCACTGTGTCTGTGGCTGAGCCAACACAGCACCTGACTCTTGTATTTGAGGAGGCTCTGTCCACAGCATCCAATGCAGAGCCACCTCCAGATGTGCGGGCAGATGCTTCAACTCCTGGACAAGGATTTCCACTGGTTGTTGTCAAACTAGAACAAGACCACGTTTCTCCCCTGCCTCAATTTGACATATTGTCAGAAATTTTGGGGATCCTCTGCTGTGTTCTACCTAAGACTTCCTGCACTGCTGAGCTGGGATTCCCTTCTCTAAGAAAAATCTTTTTTTTATCTTTTTACATTCCTTTTTTGTTGTCTTTTGATTGTTGGATTGTTGTTCAGATTTTAAGATTAGTAAACTTTATTGCTTGCTTGTTTTTCCTTGAAAAAAAAAAAAAGACAGCATAGTCTCCTCCAGTGATTGTGTATAGAGCTCTATTTTCTGCATTTGTTATACTGATATCAAGAAATTTGGACATTGAGAAGAATGATGCACTATCCTGGGTACAGTCATTCTTAAACACTAATATGCAAAACATTTACCTGGAAGTGTACATAAAAACTCAGATTCTCAAGTCCCATTCTCAATGACCGCTAAGTAGTAGTTCCTGAGTGGGGCTAGGAATTTGCATTTTACACAGGGCACCTGAGAGCATAATGAAGTAGATCATCTGTCATGCGCCCAGAAGCAGATATTTGGTGACACTATTAACATATCAAGTTCAAGAATAGAAGGTACATTCTCTGGAAAAACCACCCACAATTTAAGGCAAACTTATCCTGTCTCTCCCTGCAATGGCCTCCTCCACTACATATTATGGAAGTTGTGATGACAGGCCAGGATGCAGAAGCAGAAGGTGATAGTAAAAGATGGTTTGAATTAGAGAGGTACCCAACAACACTGAGCTCAGAGATACCAAGAAGTATCTTGAGTTCAGTGAAGCCTTTTGAGACTCTGGGAGATTGGTCCTCTTTGCTATGCTTCTCAGATGACCTGGGAAAAATAACAGTGTTAGTCAGAGTCAACTGCAGCAATGGCAAAGAGTCTGAGTACACGGACTAAACTTCTAAGCTTCTGCCCAAAGTACACAGGGAAAGGAGATTCAGGAATGGAATGAAGACAAGGCTTTGTATCAGGAGTTTTAAGATACATTGCATAGGCTTCCTCTGACTGACTATGTCATATTACCTAGGCTTGTGTTTCATACCCACTACATTATCCAGTATAAAATAATAACTGTAGAATTTCCTTTCGCGAGGCTTCTTATAAAGCCACACCCCTTTCCTCACTAATATATCGCTCGTATTTTTAGTGTGTTTAACTGAACATTTTCTGGTTTTCCCTAGTTGATTGAAATCTCCATGGAAGCAAGGGCTTGTGTGAACCTGGTTTTTGTTGCTCACTTACCTGGCCAACTAAAAGACCACAGCTGAAAGCGAGATCAATGTAACTTGTGTCCTATAATGCCTGCATTCAGAAATATATGCACAGTACAGGAAAAGACAGCTTTGAACTACATGTATAGAACCAGAAACTAGTCTGTTGAAACTTTTCTGATCATCACTCACATTGACTCAGCAGGATTTGGTGCTCACAAATTCTTATACTATATTTGAAAATGCTAAACTTATATATGATTATAAATGTCATATACAGCCAGACGTGGTGGCACATGCCTTTAATCCCAGCACTCGGAGGCAGAGGCAGGTGGATCTCTGTGTGTTCAAGGCCAGCCTGGTCTTACAGAAGCAAGCTCCAGGCCAGCTGGGACTAAAGGGAAAGACCCTGTCTCAAAAAGACCAAATAGATAGATAGATAGATAGATAGATAGATAGATAGATAGATAAATAATGTCATATACACTTAATATTTTTCTTATTTAATAAAAAATGAAACAGAATTTATCATTATGCCTATGTAGGGCAGAAACATATCTGTCTTATAGACAATCTTTGATCAACAAAGACACTATGTTTTCTCACAGAAAATAATATTAAACCATGGCTATATGAAGAAATAATCAAATAATATACAGTAAAATATAGTTAAAAAAGTATTACTTCACATGTGGCAGAAAACATTTAATTTCATCATATGTGTGGTATTTACCAGATTTTAAAAATAATTTTATGTGATTTTCTTCTTGTAATCATAATTCTTACTGTCTCCCTCCTCAAATCAGAATACACCAATGCTCAAACTGCATGACCTTTCTTTATGTGTTTAGCAGTAGACACTTATAAAATTACTTTAGGTTGAGAATGTTGTCCCATTTCAAAAAGTATAATGTTAATTCAATATCTCATTAAAACATTCTGAATTGACCTGGTTATTTCTTCTCTCAGTTTGGGCACAGTTAAGATTGAAAAGCTGCAATTCATCTCTGTGCTTTCTATCAGAAGCTTCTCTTATCCATAACTCCACAGTTGACTGAAATTTCTGACTCATCCAAGTTCAGAAGTGGTAAAGAAGGTTCTTGATGAAATTTCAAAGGCTGATTTCCTGTTCTTTGGTCTGGTCCACGTAATTTCCTTGGCAGCCTTTCTGATGGACTCTCAAGAGATTCTGCACTGGATTTTTCTTCCCAGGAGTCCCTCGATCCATGAAGATATGGCTATATTTCCTTTTGAGAGTTTATTCTTCACTCCTTTCCAAGCCGCACATCCACAGATTGCTGCTGCTAAGTAAGATACCTATACACCCAAGGTCAGAACCAATCTATCTCTGGCTCTTTCCTGGTCACTCATATATGTAGCCCTTAAGAATCACTTTTCATATCTTGGCCCACTAGACTTTGAGAATATGGACCAATCCTATCATAAGAATTCTCTCCTGACTCTAGTCCCAGAATGCTAGGAATATATATTTTTGTTTTACAGAGTCCTGCTTACCAGAATAAAAGGGAGATAATAGTAGTACATCACTAGTCATCCTCATTAAAAGTTTTATTTATTTAAAGCTATTTTGACAGCTACATTCATCTATATAACACATGTAAGTCCTTTTGATGCCCCTATGTCCCACGTAATCCCCTTTCCTTCTCCTGCGGAAACCCTTCTTCGCAAGAAGTCCTTTTCCTACTTGAACGTCTTTTTAATGTGGGTGAATCACTGTTTTTAAATAGTGTTGCTTGTATGAACTGGAGCAGGGGGAATTTATCAGTGGCAATGCCACCGAAGAAAATGGCATCCCTGGGGCTGGAGAGATGGCCTAGCGGTTAAGAGCACCGACCACTTTTACAGAGGACCCGGGTTCGATCTCCAGCACCCACATGGCAGCCGAGAACCATGTGAAACTCCAATTCCAGGAGAACTCCAGTTCCAGGGGAATCTGACACACTCTTCTGACCTCCGTGGCATTGCACGACATGGGTGCACAAACTTGCATATAGACAGTACATTGATACACATACAGAAATAAATAAATGCCGGGCGTGGTGGCGCACGCCTTTAATCCTAGCACTTGGGAGGCAGAGGCACGCAGATCTCTGTGAGTTCGAGGCCAGCCTGCTCTACAGAGTGAGTTCCAGGACAGCCAGAGTTACAGGGAGACCCTGTCTCAAAAAAACCAAAAAAAAAAAAAAAAAAAAAAAAAAAAAAAAAGAAAAGAAAATGGCATCCCTTTTCCCAAGCACCATTAATTGTCAATAATCCCTCACCTAGGGATGGCACCTCAAGAGTCCTCTCCTATTCCATAGTGAAATGTTCGCAACTTCAATTCTGTGCAGATAAACAGAGCTGCAGTGAGTTCACAAGTCCATCCGCCATGTCATGTCATGGAGACTGGGTACTCATCTCCAAACTGTGGTCCTTGTAATCTTTCCATCCTTTCTTTCACAATGGTTTCTGAGCCTCGGGTAGGGAGGTGATATAGATGTCCTGTTTAGAGGTGAACAATCCAAACTCACTTGTCCTCTGCCTTCTGGCCAGTTGTGAGTCTCTGTATTGACTGGTGTCCACTGCAAAGATAAACTTCTCTGATGAAGGCTGAGAGATGCACTAATTTATGTATATACTGTAATAATAAGTAGGGAAGGGGAATGAGAGGGTAAGACAGAGACTCATATTAGAGGGGAGGGATAAATAACATTGTTTATTTAACAGCCATATAGAAGCATACTTATTAAATATGATTTTATGTTTTTTAATAATAGTTTATTAGTAGATTTTATATAGTTATAATGGCATGTCAATATTCTATGAAACAAATTATTCTTCAACTTTCCAAGTGAAAAAACTGAGATTCACATTAATTAAAACCCCTTTGCTAAAGTTTCTCCATGAATGTAGACTCAAACTTCGAGGTTCTGATGCTAAATTGCATTGTTACTTCTTTGGGAGCATCTTTTCCTCCAAAGTCTGTTACCTAAATCCATTCAGATCATAGAGACATCTTGAACATGTGGAAATGGCTTCCAGCCAGCATCAAGGTGAAAGGAGGACCATCAGGCACATTGTGGAAAGTCCACACAGCCTGGCTTAATGATGATGGTCCCTTTCACTCTCTAACAGGCACTTTGGTCTCAGGTACACTGGAACTAGCATAATCCTGAGACATGTGACAAATTTTTAGGCTAATCTAAGTTTGAAGATGCTGTTCTGAGGTTAACCCATTTTATTTTATTTTATTTTAAATTTTATTTATTTCTGTATGTGTATGAATGTACTGTCTGCATGCAGGTCTGTGCACCTGTGTCGTGCAATGCCGCGGAGGTCAGAAGAGGGTGTCAGATTCCCCTGGAACTGGAGTTCTCCTGGAATTGGAGTTTCAGACGGTTCTCGGCTGCCATGTGGGCGCTGGGGATAGAACCCAGGTCTTCTGCAAGAGCAGTCAGTGCTCTCAACTGCTAGACAATCCCTCCAGCCCCCATTTTATATTTTTAAACAAGTTTTATTGAATATGCTTTTAAATCGAGCAATAACATTAAAACCATATACACATAGTTGTCATTTATGCTAACCATCCAAAATTTTGTTAAACATTACACTATCAAATATCAGATCATTGTTCCTCAAAGAATTACAGATGTAAGCTCTGAGATCCCTGGTCAAAAAATCTTAATCATCAATCAGTCAATCAATCACTATGTAATTTTGCTACAATTTTTTTTCTTTTTAGTGAATACATTTTAAATCAACCCTCCTAGAATGATTCAAGCATATGCAACAAAATTGTTCATTATGGCTACCATGTTGTACATTAGATTATCAGGGTTTACTCATTCTGGTAACTAAAACTCTGCAGCTTCTATCAACAATTTCTCACTTCCTGCTTCCACTGTATGAGGCTGTTTGTGAGCTTTGTTCAAAGCATATAGTACATGCTCTTGGCTATGAATTTGATGCCAGTCAAGTAACAGAGAACCCACTTTAAAGCAATGGGACGATTGAATCAAGGAAGAGAATGAACTCCAAATGCAGAATACATTGAAAGATGAAAATTTTTCCAGGAACATAAAATATGATTTCAAAAAGTGGACAGAGGTACCCTATATTGAGGGTTAATGATCTTCCCAGAAGCCATAAACTATTGAACAAAAGTCCTGCTGCAAGCTATGGAATACATCATTATGATATTTTGGACAGGAAAGTCCCAGAGGCTCCAAAAAAATGCAGGTGATTGTTATTCTTGGTTCCCACCAGAACTTGATAAAATTATCCTATTGGTGAAGATACTGCACATTTTTGGTCACAGGGCATGGAAAAATTTAGCTAGAACTGACCTGGTAGCTCCTTCCCTGCTGGTTACCTTTCATAGTGCTAGAAGATTCTATGCAGTCTACTAAAGAAGAGGAGTCATCCACAGTCTTACTCAATTGTGAGCCTCATGGACTACAGTAACAACCATCCTGGCAAGATGGACTATTTTATCATAGTGGTATGAGTGTTGTTGGAGTAACTAATTGCTTTCTTCTTAGACTTGAGGCTAGGCTGCATTATTGAAGAAATTCTTCACAGTCCCTATTGATAATGCAAGTTGGTAAATAATTTTCAAATCAGAGGGAAAAATCCTTTCTGTATAGGGTTGAGGTTCGCAAGGATATTTTTAAATGTTTATTAATGGGTGTATGTGCATGTGTATGATATGTGTATGTGTGTGTGTGTGTGTGTGTGTGTGTGTGAGAGAGAGAGAGAGAGAGAGAGAGAGAGAGAGAGAGAGAAGGCATGCACATGCTGTAGCTTACATGTAGAGGTCAGAGGAAAACTTTCAGAAATGATTTCCCTCCTCCTATTGTGGGATCCAAGGATTGAACTCAGGTCATCAGCCTTGCATAGAACATTCGTTTACTCAACGAGCTAACTTGCAACTCAGGATCACTTTCAAAAGCTATGAAAGAAGACAGATTTCTTCTGCCGAAATGTTAACTTCCTCAAGACAGGCTCTGCAGAGAGTCAAATCTCTCTCATGCCAATGCTCTTTGCTTTAGACAGGCAGGGCTTAGAGTAAGGAGGGGGTAGTAAATTACTTTCTTGGAACCAGAGAGAATACGTAGTGACCTTAGATGTCTCTTCCCAGAGACTTCTGAGAAGAAGCTGCAGTTGCCATTTTAGCTTTCTTGCAGACAATATTGTATCTTTTTTTCTTATTTAATATGGCTTCAAGGAATAAAAGTCAAATATATCTTCTTTATGACCATGCCAGGTTCTACATTTTGCTAAACACTAAAGGTTTTCTTAGGTCTTAAAACAAGTGTCAGGGGTTTTAATTCTATTAAAAAAAGAAAGAACTGAGTGTTCTGAAAGCAGACCACATGGTTGCCACTTAAAAGTACAAGTTTATAGCAAATGGCTGAAACCTTCTAGTGATGCCGAAACCATTCTGTATAAGGGTACTGTTTCCAAATATTTTTCAGGATTCATTTGGGAATGATTAAGCTAATGTTACATCTTTTCAGTGTTATGAAAAAAGATGACTTTCAACCAGAGAGAGATTTCATCAGATCACTGAGGAAATAAAACTGACCTGGTCCTTTTCCCCACCCTGGTATGAAGAAGGAATGGGCTCTTGTTATTAGGGCATCTCAGGACATTCTGAGTGGCTGCTGTGAGTCCAAAAAGAATGAACATGCACTCTTGGGAGATTTCTGAGGAGTTTGGAAGTGACTTTTACTTAGAACAAGGGATTGCTATCATGCCCATGACAACCTTGGAATGCACAGAAGGCATGCCACCAGTTTCCTCCCAGTGCCAGCAGGATATGCTTCACTGCATTATATAAATATACAGATGAGATGAAAAGGACTGGTCAAAACCATCTGGGAATGGGTCAAGAAGGAATCTGAAAAACATAGCTAGCCAACAGTGGGATGGTTATTGTGAGGGCAGTATGCCTATTGGCAGGAATGCCTGCATACATTAAACCACCCCATGCTGACAGGGAGGTCTCTGATATGTATTATGGACTGAACCCACTGTTGTGAATTTTAACTGAAAGTCACTGTCACATAATGGAGACAAAACCTACCCAAGATAAGAGGTAAGAGAGGAGCAAGCAAAGAAGACAGAGACAAAATAAGAGTCTTAAGTCTCTAGGTCATTGCACTTACTGTCAAGGAGGCAAGGGACAGAGCTGGGGATAAAGATCCTGGTCTACATTGCTAGAAGACATTTAGAAACAGGTTTCATTGACTATAAAACTGTAAATACAAATTAATATGATCATATAATCTTAAGGACATGCTGTTTTATGGATTCAGAGAGCGGGAGATTCTGTTTGGTAGAGAAGCGTGCAAGCAAATGATTAAGATTATGAGTGCCTAGAAGGAAGGACTCTAACAACAAATGTCTGAGCTCAAATCCTAGCCAGGACCCCAGCGTTTTCTGATATGACATTGGGCTATCCATTTACTATCTTTATTCCTCATTTTTCTTATAAGTTTGTGGTATTAGCTAATCCTAGTAAAGCACATAGGATGTTCCTATTATATAATAAGTGCTCAGTTAATATTACCTATTACTTATATAATTAATGCAATTATCATTTTTATAATTTTATAATCTAGAATCATACAGTGTCTGGAATTTTCTGAGAACCATATCAATGGCATGTAGAAAATAAACATTATACACAATTTATCTTCTATATCTACAGGTTAAACCACTTCACTGGATTTAACCAATTGTCATTAAAGCACAGGGGTGGTTCAAGATATACAAAATGATCATATAAAACATCATAAATGGCCTCGAAAACAGAAATCACAAGATCATCTCAACAGATACAGAAAAAGCTTTTGATAAAGCCCAATATCACTTCATTATACAAGTTTTGAAGGAATGCAGTAGAAGGAAGGTCTCTCCTTCCCTCCTAAACCTGACATTCTGCACCAGGATTCTGGCAGCCCCAACCCTTTGGTTTGCCTCTCATCTAATTGGTTGCCTGTTCTCATCACACCTGAGGACTAATCCTGCTGCTTTCTCCTTTGCCTTTAACATCACTTGTGCAGTAAGTAGGGCAAAATAAAAGCCCATGTCTGATTCTCTTTACCTTGAGCATGTATATCTGTGTAGTTGACACCTGTGTTGATCCTTAACAGAAATTTCACACCTCTTTTGTCCTGGTGCTTCCACCCCTATCCTGGGTCCCTGCTATTCCTCTGCCTTTCCTTACATACCCTGTCTCCGTAATTGATATGATCATCCTCTCTAGCACCCTGGCCAGACAGTGAGTATTACTTATGATTCCTTTTATTTTTCATACTGGGCATATAATCCATCAGGCTAATTTTATATCCAAAATATATCTGGGTGTTTTCTGACCCTCCATCCATTACTTAGTTCAAGCCCACATCATCTCCCATCATTCCCTTGGACCAATGCAGAACTACTCAGTGGTTTTCATCTCTGTTTCCAAATCTATTATTTTATTGTTTCTTCAGCATCAAGTATGAACCTGGAAAAAAAAATAAAGCAGACGTGTCAGGACTGTACTTGAAATTTTTCATCCTGTAATGTGGCCACTGCCCTGGAGCCCTATATATGGTGTCCTGCTTATCAATCCTGACTTGTTGATTCCATTTCCCCCTCACCCATATCGGTCTGCTTGCTATGAATCAATTATCTGACTCTCTTTTCTGTTCCTAGACCTGGATCTTCTCTCTCTGATATTTTCACACATACTTGGTTGTTTCATTTGGAGACATGAGTCCTTTGGTTGCAGTGGCATATAGAATGTAGATCCCATACCATTCTCTACTTATTTACCATTATTTAGCACTCTCTGAAGTTACTTTTTTTAAAATTTAGTCAGGGATAAATTTATCACTGACTTCTTTTGTTTTTTTTTTTTTGTTTTTTTTTTTTGCTTCTAAGCTTAAGTGGATTAGAAGTTATTCATTCTTATTTCCATCATTTTTTCACCAATGTTTTATTGAAGCTCTGTGCATTTTATATAAGATTACATTACAAGTCAAATCTAGACCTGTTATGCCCTCCTTACTCCCCACCCCCACCCCACCAGAGCTCATGAATTCTGCCAAACATGTTTTTCATCATTTTCTCAGTCTCTCTCAAAACTCTCAATGCAGAAGTTTACTGTTTCAAGCAGAATTTCACCATTTCAGTCAGTTCTTTGACGCAGTCTTTTCCAAGAAATACTTACAACTAGGTAATTGGCACTAGCATCCACGGATAAGGGATACCATTCATCGTTTGTTTTTCTGGGACTGTGTTACTTCACTTAACATAGTATCTTCTAGTTCCATCTATTTATCTGCAAAGTTCATGATGTCATCTTTTTTTACCTCTGCATAGAACTCCATTGTGTAGATGTACCACATTTTCTCTATCCACTCGTCAGTTGAGGGGCACTTGGGTTGGTTCAGTTCTTTGCTATTGTGAAGAGAGCTTTAACAAACATGGCTGTGCATATATCTCTGTGGTAAGAAGAGTCTTGTGGGTATATACCCAGGAGGGGTATGACTGGGTCAGGTGATAAGCTCATTTTGAGTCTTTCAAGGTTCTCCACACTGCTTTCCATAGTGGCTGTATGAGTTTACATTCCTAGTAGCAGTGGATGAGTGTTCCCCTCCTTTCCCCACAACCTCTCCAGCACTTGGTATCATTTGTTTTCTTGATACATCCATCATTTTGTTTTGTTTTGTTTTTGGTATTTTTGAGACAGGGTCTCCCTTTAGTCCCAGCTGGGCTGGAGCTTGCTATGTAGACCAAGCCTCCTGCCTTTACCTCCCGAGTGCTAGGATTAAAGTTGTGTGCCACCACACCTGGCTACATCCATCATTTGTTTTTAATTTTTTTAATTTATTTTGTATGTATATGAGTGTACTGTCTGCATGTAGGTTTGTGCACCCGTGTCGTGCAATCCCGAAGAGGTCAGAAGAGGGTGTCAGATTCCCTGGAACTGGAGTCAAAGATAGTTCTCAGTCACCATGTGGGTGCTGGGGATTGAACCCGGGTCCTCTGCAAGAGCAGTCAGCACTCTTAACTGCTAGGCCATCTCTCCAGCCCCTACATCCATCATTTTTGAAGGCTCGGTATAGTGGCATAACAGCTTTAGTCCCAGTGCTCAGGAGGTATAGCAAGCAGATCTCTATGAAAGATGTGTAGTAATAATCACCAATAAATGTTATGAAGGAAAACCGTGAGAGTACGAGAAGAGGGGCCACAGGTGTTTTAAGTATTGGAGAGTAAGGTAGATTTCTCACATAAGCCACATCCACCTGTTTCAGTTTTCAGCCTAAATTTTCCCATCACCATCCTCAATTTTTACTATGGAATAACGTGGTCAGAGTTGAGCTGTTGAGAAACTTCTTGATCTTTTCTATTTCTGGGAATATTTTTCCTCCTGCTTCTCATCTTGTATGATAAAAGGATCTTTAGATTGGGCATCACCAAACATAGATATCTCTGTTCTTAGCTGTGTGTCCTGAGTAAATATTTCCTGATTAGAAATTGGCATATTTGGTACCTATATTCATGCATACATGAATTAAATTTCTGTTTCAAGTGCCTTTAAATATGTTCTATTTTGTGTCATTTCCTTCTTCTGAGTGGACTAGAAAATGTTCTGTATTACCAGGTTTTCAGGTTCCTTCCCCCCCTCTTGAATTTGTTGACTTCTTGAGTTTAGTGTTCCCATTGGTTTTCAGTATCATCGAACAGAAGCAGTGATATTGGGCTTACTTTGTGTGAGGTACTGTTCTGAGCGTTTCCCTATATGTTATTTAATTTTCACCCAACTCCATGTAATCATAGGTAGTGACATCAATTTTTTCTTGTTGTGGCACAGGGAAGTGAAGAAATTGCTTGCTCTGGTAGCCCAAGGTTACACAGGCAATAGTAATGAGTCCAACTCTTGCATAAACTCAAAATTCTGCCTCCAGAGCCTATGCTTTAGCCCAAGTCTTTCAGGATAAAAGAAAAGAAGATACAAAGAAAAAAACAACATATGAGTCTACAGTTCCTACAATATTTTCTTCTTTTTTTCCAGTTGGTAGTCACTAACCAGGACCAAAGAGGGTGACCCTAAAGAGAGATTGATCAAATAGTTGTGAATATAGTAATATACACTCTGGCTGGAAGGGACTGCATTTTTAGAATTTCTCCAGAAAAGATGAGGTAAGGGCAGGAGGCGCAAGGGAAGATCCAGGTGACAAGATTGCTTTGTAAGAAAAAAATGAATAAATAAGGTAAGGGTTACAAGTATAAGTAGCACAAAGAGGATCATTTTTATTCTAATATGATGTGCTTATGAGACTCATATGCTGGCCCAAATGAGTGTGTATGAGCAGAGTTAAAAGGAGACTAAAACTTGATACTGATTAAGTAGTTATTGTAGATAACTACTATAGAGCAGTAACGAGGCCAGACCAGATGCTTTGAGGACCAAGAAGACAGGCTCCTATACTGCACCTGCTGAGTAGGTACCCATGAGCCTCTATTAGCCAAAACAAAGATACCAAGACACAAATCATTGAGAATCTATACTGTCCCTTGCCTTTGGGTTACTAGGCAGGTATTATGCTCATTTTACACAGAGGACACAGAAGCCCACAAAGATCAGGGGACTTTGTCAGAGTCATATTTATAGTGGCCAGCTTTTAAACCAAGACTAGCCAACTCAAGCCATTTTATTTGCTGAGTCATAGCAGTCTGAATCATTTAAACCTTTTTTCAGTTCCCCAGGGAACTGATCAGGCAATTGTGTATTTCTGAATTCACAACCAAATCCCTTGTTTACTTAATTCACCTAATGTGCATTCAATTGTGCTAAAAGGAACTTGAACATGCAAAGCCTTTTGAAAACAATAACAAGAAAAAAATCTTCCAGCCTTATTCTTGGCAGCCTCAGTGGCAGAATATGAGGGAGAAAAATGCTAATTAGTATCTACTAAGCTATAGACACTCAACCTATAATTTCGTACCCTAGTACTAATCAATGCACATTTGTCCTAGCCAGTGTACACAACTCTAGTGTTCATTGCTTCTCCCTGTTCTCTCCCCAGGCCCCGACTCAGACACAGGATAGAGCTCGAAAGAGCTTCAGTTAGAGTTCTCGTCCCATTATCTCACTCTATGGCAAAGCCGGGAAGAACGTGTTTGCCATGGCAGGTCTTCTAACCCTTGGGAACCCAAATCCAGACAGACATGCAGGAGGCAGCCAAGTATTCCTGGGTGGACAGAGTTCCAGCAGGCAGCTTCTCAGCGTGGTAACTGCTCATGCTCCATGCTCGGCTCTGGCTGAACTGAGGCTTCCTAGTTGCGGCTGTATCGGACTCTTTCCAGTCTGGATGGTTGGAGCAGACAGTCTACCTGGGGTACTGCAGGGACAAGATCCCGGGAGCGAGACAACATAGAAAGTGATAGGGGAGAAAGGACTGCTTCCCTCTGCTTGTGGGTTAAGAAAGGCTGCGCAGGGGAACCCTTATCTCTCTCTTTTTTTAAAATACTTTTATTGATGATTTGTGTATTTTATTCATTATCTTTCAGTCCAACTTAGACACATTCCCCTCTCCCTGCTCAACCCCACCCCTGTACATGCCTTCTGCCATACATGTCTTGCATCTTTCTCTCATTCTTTCCAAAGTTTTTCCCTGCAGACGCTTGTTGTTTTGGGCAGGGTTTAACTGTATCATTCAGTTCTTTAACCCAGTCTTTATGTTGTTATTTTTCCATCCCCTTTGTATTGCTCCAACAAATGCCTATATAATCGTCACATATTCATCAAAATCATGACCTCTGATAATAAACTGTATGTTAATTCCAAAATATGTTTAGGAATTCACATCCCCCCTTTAATTTTATATTACTCTAAAATATGAATACATACCTTCCACCCATATACAGTAATTACAGAGTCTGAAAATAAGTGGTAGGTAGATTCTAAAGCCCATTAAGAGATTTACATTATAACAACACACTTGCTTTCAGATAAAAAGAAATATAACAATAATGTTGCTCAGCTTGCTTTTTTTTTTTTTTTGGTATGTGTACATTCATATACATACAAAAATAAAATTAAATTAAAAAAATGTTCATTAAGGTATATTGTAAAAAAAAGTGTTCAACATCATTGGTAATTAAGGAAATACAAATTAAAACCACTCTCAAATATCATTTCACTCTAATACAACTGGCTAAGATCAAGAAAACAAAAGACACCAAATGCTGGAGAGGTTGTGGGGAAAGAGGGACACTCATCCATTGCTGGTGAGAATGTAAACTTGTACAATTCATTATGCAAAGCAGTGTGGAGAATCCTTAAAAGAACCCTTATCTCTTACCTGGAAACTTCCTCATGCCTTTCTTGGTCTCCTTTCTACTTGTGCTACCTTACCTTGCCCGTAAACCAATCCAGACTATGTCTTCTTTTATCAAGCCTTTTAAGGGCTTTTCAGTGAAATCTACATTTTCTTTCTTTTTTAAAATTGGATTTTTTGGAGTTTCTATACAATATAACTTGATGTTTTCATCCCCTTTCCTGTCTCTACCTTTTCTCATTGCTCTCTACCCAATTTAATGTACTCTATTAAATTAAAGCCTTTGGAGTAGAGTCTAATTTGTGTCCCCAGATGTCCTTAAGTATGGATCCATCCACTAGAGACTTGTTATCCTACCAAGAGTCCCATGCTTGAAAGGGGTTTTCTCTGCCCCTCTCAGAAGCAGTTGCCACCTTCTTCTTCGTGTCTACACTGTGATTTTTTTCTGGTTTGATCTTGCATGGGATTTGTCCATGCTGTCGCCATTCCTGTGAGTTCAAATGCGTAACTGAGCAGCTGTCTGGAAAACTCCTCGTGGACATCCACTACCTCTGGCTTGTATAATCTTTTTGCCCCTTCTTCTGCAGAAGTTCGATATAGGTGTCCTATTTAGTGATAAGCACTCTGCACTGGGTTTTCTTCATAGTGGAACAGTTGTGGGTTTCTGTGTTAATTACTAGCTGTTGTATAAAGAAGCCCAGAGTGAGAGTTGAGAGAAGCATTAAGGTGTGGGTATAGCAATGTCATTAAGAGTCAGATTAATGTAACAACTACTTAGTACAAAACTAATACTAGACTCTCTCCTATGACCTGTGACCTGTCTAGTCTCAGGTTCCTAAGCCTGATATCAACATCAGGTATGGGCTTCATCCTATGAGGTGGACTTTAAATCCAATTAAAGAGTGACCGGTCACTCCCATTATATTTGGGCCACTATTGCATCAGTGGGCACATCTTGCCCATCTGTTGTTGTAGTTCACATGATTCACAGCTGGATACGGCTGACGGTTATTTTTCCTTCCAGTAGCATGCACAGCACCTTCCAGCACTATGAATACTAGTCAGTAGACTTGAGGCTCTGAAGTCAGCACCAGCTTCATTTACCCTAGTTTGTTCTACAGCTCATAAATGTAATGTCTTCAACAATAGAGTTTTACCATTCAGTTCTGGTGGGTGACCAAGAGCAGGAACAATGGCCAGTGTCTTTTGAGGACCTATGGGACTCCTGGTCAACAGCTTCTAGGGAAGGAGCCCACTCTTGACCCCCGCACAATCAAGCTATTGGTCGCATGTCTCTTGGTTTCACTCCAGTTTCACATCCCCCAGTTCCTACACCAATATCTCTTTACTCTGGTTTCCCTTATGCTTTTGTGTGTCTTGTTTTTTTTTAAATATTATGGAGAGACTGTAGATAAGCTGACTAGACTCCAACGGATTACACTGATGGACAAGTCCATCCTTTGTCCTTGATAGGTCTTAACATATATGACAGCACACATGAAATATGGTGGGGGGATATATGAGGGGTGCAGAAGGGGGTATAAAGATGATTAGGCTGTTTTGCATGGAAATATATAAAAATTCTATAAATGTATACAAAAATTTCACTATTGAGAAATAATGAAACACCCAAACATGTGGCTTCCTCTTTCTTGCCATCTCAGTGACAGGGGCTGGGTGGGGGGAGGACTCTAGCTAAAACACTGCCTTCCATCTGTCTCACATGAATGCATACAAACCTATTCTCTGTTCCTTACTTTACTCAGGACCAGAATCATTTTATTTATTTATTTTAGTGTCTACTCATCTTCATAAATAGAATGTAAGTTCCCCAAAGCCAAGGACTTTATTTCTCTTTGTTATTTGTCCAGAGCCCAGTACAGTCTTTAAGCAAATAATAAATGCTCAGTAATACTCAAATGAAAAAAAGCAGAACTTATTATAAGAATTCTCCAAAACTTTTATTTTATTTTCAAATTACATAATAAACCTGTTTTGTTGGTAGCAAAATTTTATGGCAGTAAGCAATAATAAAATATTATTCTGCAGAGAGTTCCTGAGTTCTTCATTCAATGACATCAGCTCACTGGAATGTTTAGGGACAAGGGCAACACAGTTATCCTCATGTGGAGCAGTAAAAAATCTCAAAGTAAATCTTGGCATTTTGATTCTGTTTTCATTAAGATTCTTTGATTTTTTTGACAGCCAATTGCCCAGACTTCCTATAAAGCATTTTAAACATAGTTATAATATATTTAGAAACTGTCAAATATAAATCGATGTTGTCATAGATTTTCAGCAGTCAGTCCCTATGAGGCAGTAAAATCCATGTTCATGGCTTGGCTGTCAGAAACTCAGCTGATACTCTGTTGTGAGCCTTGTAAACCTTGAAAGGCCTTTCACTAGCTTTAAACATGACCTATGGTCTCATAACACTACTATACAATCCCCAAAGAAGTCATAAATGTGGCAAGCTTCCTTTGCATCTGCTAAGTTTATCACATTGGTTTTCCTTAACAGACTTCCTTGTAAGGTTCCTGGAGATACTTACTAGTCCCTTATGGCCCTGCCTACAATTGAAGTAGGGTCTAGCAATCACTCACATCCTGAGCGGTAAGGTATCTCCATACTTCAGGAAAGAGAAGCAACCTATAGACCGTGGGTTGGAGAAATCATCTTGATGTATATCTCCAGGCTCACACACTCCAATCTCATGTCTCATACACAGCTGGGATTTGGAGGTGAATTAATAAAGCAAGCTCTATAAACTGATCAGTAAAATGTTCTCTGGGTTATCAACAAATGGTAGCAATTATATATATATATATATATATATATATACTGTATTTAATGCCACTTAACTCATGATGTTAAAATCTAACTCTGTTTTTTACTCCAATCAGTCAGGAAACTAAGGATCAGGGATTGATATTGGAAACACCAGAAATTGGCAAATTGCCTAAAATATATTAGTTACCCAAATTATACTTGGTTAAGAAGAATATTGGCTTCTGTGAGTCCAACTTGATGCTGATTAGCTGTGAAACATTGGGTAACTTTGTTTAGCCTTCCCAGGCCCCTCTGTCCTCATTTGTAAGAGGAAGAAGTTGGGTTTTATGGTCTCTAAGGCCTCTTCCAGTTCTAACATTCCATGGCTCTATTAAAGCAGTGTTAGGAGGATTATTAGTTCACACTGGAGCCAATTTCCTTTTCTCTTTGCTTCTCTGATCTGTGTCCTCCACAGAGATGAATTACCCAAGCTGATTTACAAGCAATCCAGCCAACTGTCCTGTCATTTGTTAAGATTGCATGCCAGATTTTCAGAGTTTATTACAACCCAGAAAGCATGGTAGACAGTGGAGATAGACTTGAACTAAGGGGCCCTGGTTGCTTTGCCCCTCATGACTTTCTAATAGCCTGTGTATGGCCATGGAAGTTCGCAGTGCTAGTTACCAGATCATACATAAAACATTTTATGATAAAAATGACTTAGTTGATTTTAACAAAAAATGTTTGCATGTCTACCAAGTGCCAAATACTGATTAAATTCAACAGAAACAGAGATTCAATGAGAAAAAATAAAATCTCTAATGACTACAGAGTGCTAACTGTAATACTGATACTTATTCAAAGACAAATTGATTTTTTTTCTTTTTTTCCTCAAATAAAAGTACCTAGATGTAGATATTCAAGGCTGTCTTGATTGATTTTGTGTTGCTGCTGTGACAAAGAAACCCTGGTCTGGGTAAGTTATAACAAATAAAAATGTGTTGTTTGATTCTGACAGCTGGGTTACCCAAGATAAAGGATAGGTGTCTGTTAAGGGAATTCTTATTAGGCTATACCATAGCAGAAAGCAGAGAGGAGAAAGGGAGAGAGGAGAAAAGAAAGAGGGAGGGAAGAAGGGAAGGAAAGAGGGAAAGGAAGTACAAAGGAACAGCCCCATGATAAGGAACCTACTCCCATAACATCAGCAGTAGATGCTTGTACATTATACTGAATAAAATTAAAGACTTCTAGGGATGGCAGCACATACTTGTAATCTCAACACTTGAGAGATGGAAAGAGTAGAATCAGGAGTTCATGGTTATCCTCTGCTACATACTGAGTTTGAGGCCAGCCTTGTCTCCATGATACTCTGTCCCCCAAATTCCAAATACATGGTCTGGCAAAATGGTTTAGCAGGTAAAGCTCCTTGCTGTCAAAATGAAAACCTGGGTTCAGTCTTTTGAACTTACACAGGAGAAGGAGAGAACTTAAGTTCTCTCTGTCTTCTCTCACAAGTTGTTCACTAACCTTCACATGTACTCCTTGGCATGCATGCACCATACACACAGGATATGTATGTATGTATGTATGTATGTATATATGTATGTATGTATGTAAAAATTAAGAACAAAACAAGCAAAACAACAGAAAACCCATGGCAAAAATTATATAAGTATTTCTAGAAATTACCCAGGGACACTTCCAGGTTAATTTAATTAGAACTTTAGGTGCCAAGAATAAGAATATTTTTCTGTGAGTCAGGGTCTCCCTTTAGTCCCAGCTGGCCTGGAGCTCACTCTGTAGACCAGACTGGCCTTGAACTCACAGAGATCTGCCTGGTTCTGCCTCGTGAGTGCTGAGATTAAAGGCATGCGCCACCACTCCCGGCCAAGAATATTTATTTAAAACAAGTGTCTTGGGTGATTTTAATGTGTATTAAAATTTTGGAATTACTCATGTACTGATAAAAATAACCAAACAAAAAGAGCAACATTCAATCTTTTATTTTCTTTTTTTTTTTTTTTTTTTTTTTTTTTTTTTTTTGACAGGGTCTCCCTGTAGCCCCAGCTGTCCTGGAACTCATTCTGTAGACCAGGCTGGCCTTGAACTCACAAAGATCCACCTGCCTCTGCCTCCCCAGTGCTAGGATTAAAGGCGTGCACCACCATGCCTGGCTATCAATCTTAAAACATGAAGTCCAATCAAATGCATTTGATTATGTGATACAGGGTGTGTTAAATGTAGATTTGAAAAGTTGAGAATGATATAATATAACACACATTAGCACTGCTTAAAAAAAACTAGTTTACACTTGGAAAATAATCATACAGTTTGATGAGTGTGGGAATAAATGTAGATAGATAGTTTTCTGTCTTGAATCAACTGGTTAGAATAATTAAAAGCACCCAACCAGTTGGCTTATAGAAGACAAACCGAAAAAAAATGAAAAGATTATATTTTAGAGTTGGTTCAACTAGGTGTTAATTCACACTCATTCCATAAACCTTAGAAAAGTTTCTGCCATGATGTGAATATCTCCCAAATTTCATGTGTTGGGAACTAAATCCCCACAATGTGGGCAAGTGGTTCACAGTGGGACGTTTGGGTCCCTCCCTTCATAAACGGATGGATGCTGTTTTAAAAGATGTTCGCAGGAGGCAGTTTGCCTTTTCCCTCTACAAGAGGAAGACACAGTGTTTTTCTCTCTTGCTTCCCACCATCTGAAGACGCAGAAAGGAGGTTCTCACTTAGATGCTATTGAGATGATCTTGGATTCCCCAAGATCAGAGCTATTAAGATGGGAAGGAAAAGAATCACATGGTTAGTATTGGCTCTGAGTGAATTGTTATTGAAGTATCTTTTGAAAAAAAATAATTTCCTTTTTTAATATAATACTTTTATTGATATTTTGTGTATTTCAGACACCATTTTTCAGATCAATTTAGACATATTCCCCTTTCCCTTCCCCCCACCCCACCCCAGTTCATGCATTCTGCCATACAAGTCCTGCATCTTTCTCTCAGTCTTTTTAAAGTTTTTCTCTGCAAAGGTTTATTGTTTTGGGCAGAATTTAACTATATCAGTCCATTCTTTGATCCAGTCCTTAAGTTGTGGTGGTTCCCTCCCAATTGTGTTGCTCCAAAGTATACCTATATAAACATCACATATGTACCAGAATTATGTCCTCCAGGAATAAACTGTATGTTAACTCTAATATATGTTTAGGAATTCACATTTTTCCCTTTTAATTTTATATTACTTTAAAATATGAATATATACCTTCTGCCCGTATACATTAATTACCATATCTGAAAGTAAGTGGTAAGTTAATTCTAGGGCACATTAAGGGATTCACATTGTAACATCACAGTTGCTTCAGATAGAAAGAAATATAACAATAATATTGCTCAGCTTGCCTTTCAATTGGGGGATTTGGTACTAGCATGCACGAATGAGGGAAACCATTCCCTGTTTGGTTTTGGGGGGGGTGCTCTGTTACTTCACTTAGCATAATGGCTTCAAGTTTCATCCATTTACCTGCAAAGTTCATGATGTTATCTTTACCACTGCATAGAACTCCATTGTGTAGATGTACCACATTTATGTTATCCACTCATCAGTTGAGGGGCACTTGAGTTGGTTCCAATTCTTTGCTATTGTGAAGAAAGCTGCAATAAACATGGATGTGCATGTATCTTTGCAGTAGGATGAGTCTTGTGGGTATATACCCAGGAGTAGTATGGCTGGGTCAGGTGGTAGGCTCATTTTGAGTCTTCTAAGGGATCTCCACACTGTTTTCCACAGTGGTTGTATACTCTACTAAGTTTGAAAACCTAGGAGAAATGGATGAATATCTGAAATCCTGGGAACCAACAAAGCTTAACCAAATGGAGGTTTACAGTTTAAACAGACACATAACATTTGAGGAAATTGAAGATGAAATTAAAAAAAAAAAAAAACTCCCAAAAAAAAAAAAGCCCAGGCCCAGATGGTTTCACAACAGAATTCTATAAAACATTTAAAGAGGTCTTACAACCATTACTACTCAAATTATTCAGAAGGATACAGAGGGAAATCTCCCAAACAACTTCTATGAAGCCAACATCACTCTAATATCAAAATCAGGCAAAGACACAACCAAAAAAGAAAGCTATGAACCAATTTCATTAATGAACACAGATGCAAAAATTCTCAACAAAATACTTGCAAATCACATATAGACCCACATCAAAAAGATCATCCATCATGATCAAGTTGGATTCATACCAGAGATGCAGGGATAGTTCAACATACATAAATCAACAAATATCATAAAACACATAAATGGACTGAAAGATAGTTAATTTACTTTTATAACCAATCTCTCCTGACTTTGTAATTGAGGTTAAGGAAAAATAACTGGATTCCTTATGTCACAACAGCAAGCAAATAACAGAGATGGAATTCAGACTCAGCCACTCCAAGAATTTTCAAGTATCCTACCCTCTCCATCAGCCATTTTTAACTCTTCAAGGCTATTGCCTAGTTATTTTGCTCTCCCATTTTTATCACCTTTATTTATTAATAACATTGTTAAAAGTGAAAGAGCAATGAGCACTTACTGAACATCCAGCTCTTTCATAAGCACACTGGTTTTTCAAGGTGTTTTCTCAAGTATTAAGTTAGCATAGAACTATTTAGTCTTGGTCAAATTATGTTTGTTACTGGCATTTATTCCTTTTTATAGCTGGTATTTACATGTGAATAATAAAATATTTTTCAGAAAAAAGAATTTCTTTAGGTAGCATACAAAGTAATGAATTTCATCGCAATATTTTAATACATACACTCCTTACACTTTGTTTTTATTTACACTACTGCCCTGAACTAGTCCCTTCCATGTCAACTGTATTCCATTAAGCTTATTGTTCTGCCCTCCCCCTCTCTTCAGACTCCTTCCTCATCTCTCATTCTCCTCTTTTTCTTTTCATGTCATATATACATGTATATATATAATATGGACACATATATTGTGTGCGTGTATGCATATGTGTATATATGTTTACATGTGTGTGGGCACACATGTGTGCAGGTACATGTGCATGAGTCTGCAAGTGCATGAGTCTGCAAATGCATGTACATGTGTGTATGAATGCATGTGGAGGCCAGAGGTCATTCTCCACTTTATTTACTGAGGTGAAATCTCTCATTGAACCCAGAGCTCACCAACTTGGTTAGTGTAGCTACACAGCTTGCCCTGGGGAGCCCCTGACTCTGACTTCCAGGTGCTGGTATTATAGGCAGGGTGCATGTTTTCTGTGTGGGTATTGGGAAACTTTCTCCAGTCTCCAAACTTGTGTGGCAAGAACTTTATCCACTAAATCACCACTTCAGTATCTCTCTCTCTCTCTCTCTCTCTCTCTCTCTCTCTCTCTCTCTGTCTCTCTCTCTTTCTCTCTCTCTCTATGTATATATATATATATATATCACTATATATGTATATATATAACACTATATATATATATATATGTATATATATATATTCCATATATGAGAGAAAACATTTATCTTTTCGAGTCTGGCTGAATTCCCTTAAAATAATGATAGCCCACCCATCCATTTTCCTGCAAATGTCATAATTTTATGGCTGAATAAAATTCTATTGTGAATATATATCACATTTTCTCATATATTTCTTGATGGATATCTAGGTTTGCCAATTATATATCTGACAGCAGATTAATATCTAAACTCTAGAAAATTCAAACATTAAATGCCAAGAAGCCCCTAAATCATCCAATCAGTAAGTGAAGCAATAAATTGAATAGACATTCTCCAGGGGAGGAAAACAAATGGTCAATAAATACTTAAAATGTTCAATATTCTTAGCCATCAGGAATGCAAATTAAGCCTGTTCTGAGATTCCACATTGTCCCTGTCAGTGTAACTATCCACAAAAACAAATGACAATAAATGTTGTCAGAAATGTGGAGAAATAAGGCCCCTTATGGGTATAGGATCTTCTTTATTTGGAAATGTAAACTTTTACCACCACTATGGAAATCAATATAAAGGTTCCTTAAAAGAAAACATAAACATTGGGGACAGGGGAGATGGTTCAGCAGACAAGAGCACTAGATACTCTTGTAGCTTGGGTTCAACTCTGAGCATTCACATGGTGGCCAATAGCATCCATAACTCCAGTTTCAGGGAAATCTGATACCTTCTTCTAACCTCCCTGGGCATTGCAAAACATGGGTGCATTTATGAACATGCAGGCAATACTCATGGACACACACAAAATAATAAAATAAAAAATAGCATATAAAAATCAAAACACAAATGAAAAATAGAACTACCATATTATCTATATGGTATATACTCTTGGGTCTATATGCCCAAGAGGCTAAGACAGTATGTCACAGAAATACTTGTCACTCTAGTCATGAAGAAGATAATTACATAATAATGATCTTTTGAATTGTTTTCAATAAAAGGGTTATTTCCTTATGGAATAAAGTCCTACAGCCCACTGTGTATGCTTAGTCAAACTTTGAGAAATGTGCCTTCACCGTGTAGAAATAGAAGTTTAATCTTCAGCTTCAAGGCAATTAGTGGAAAATACTAATTCAACACTGAAGACTTTTTTTGCTCTATTAGACAGTGTGTTCAGTGACTGACAGGGAATTGGAAACCAAAGAACTTGCAGAGATAGAGAAAGAGCAGAAGTTACTGAACTTTCCAGTTCGTGAAGCACAGGTAAATTGGACTTGTTATATATCACTTCTTAGAATGTGACCTTAGGCTGGATAGCCTTTCTCAGAAATCCTGTGTGTGTGTGTGGAGGAGGGGGGGGGCGGGAATCAATGGTCCAAGATACAAAGAAAACTTGTGCTCTGGACTGAGATTTCAATGCAACAGTTAAAACTGGATTGTTGATTGCCATGGATTAGTCATTTGTTTTACCACAGTTGGGCTTGATCTCAGTGTTTGAAGCAAAAAATACATATCTTTTGTGGTTCGCAGACAATGTGGTAAGAGCTAACATGCGATGTGGTTTGCTATATGTCAGACACTGTGCTGAGAGCTTTACACACATTGTTCCATTTTATTCTGTCACAATTCTAGGAAGCTGGTATTATAATAAGATCCATTTTTTTTTAAAGTAAGAGATTAGTGACATAAAGAATTTTAGAAACCTGCCCAACTTCATCTTGGCTAATAATAATAGAACCAAACTTTTAATTCAGATCTGTCTGATTCCAGAGTTGCTTCTTGAAATCCCTAGGCTGGCCGAACTGGGATATGTCCTAAAAATTCTCTCATTCTCAGCAGTGTTAACATTCATGGTTAGACCCTTGAATTCTATCCTTTATTTCCTACTAACTATAGATAGAAAAAGCTCATGTACCCTATATTTTAGCAGTCACAATTGTACTGATTGGTTCCTGCATGCATCTATAGAGGATCTTTACAGTACAAACCTGAGCAACTGTCAAGCCTCTTCAAAAATATAAAGAACGATTTTTAAACAATATAATTTGATATTTAGATCCCACTCACCTCTCTCCTCTTCCCCCCACCTAATCTAATATACTTTCTTATATGTGTAATATGGCCTGTACAGTCTGATTTACCCCTTTTGATATCCATCTTGTACAACTGAAAAAAAAAGGTTGTGGAACAGAAAGCCTAATGGAGCTGAAGCTTTGGTAACATTTGTGAATAGCCATAGAGACCTACATAGTCTACTTTGAAAACTTGTGTGAAACAAAAATTCCTGTTGGGAAAAACTAGATTGGTGAGATTTTCTGCTTATTGAAGGATATTTGCATTATCTTCAATCAATGAAAAGAATAGCAGAGTTAACTAAACACAGGTTGTCTCAAGCTAAAATATTTTTATGAGTAATCTAGCAAATGGCTTCAGGGGGATGGATACAGGATGTGTGCTTATTGGACTTCATTTGGGGGACCACGGGAGGGAAAGACCCCCATATGGAGCAAAAGTAGTTTAGGATTGATAGTTGTTTGGGATTGCCAAGGAGGAACTTTTGACCACTTTCTTAAGGAAAACATGACATCTTTTAGAAAAAAAAAAATCCTACAATTCAAGTGTTATGTGTATGTATATTATATATAGAGAACTATGTATATATATGTATATATATGTATATATATATATATCTATCTATAACTGGAGCAATACAAGTTGGAGAGAACAACAACAAAAGAACTGAAAAAAAGAACTCTGGAAAGACTCAGAAAAAGATACAGGACATGCATGGCAGAGTGCAGGGACTCAGGTGGGGTAGGGGGCATGGAAAGGAAGCGATTCTAGATTCAAATGAAAAATGATGCATGACCTATGGAAAAAGTTTTAATAATAAAAAATTGGAAAAAAGACATGATCAACCCAAACATTTTTTAAAAATCATGAAATAAGGACTAAAGAGACAGCCCAGTGGTTAAGAGCACTGGCTATTTTTGCAGAAAATCCAGGTTTGAGTCCCAGCTTACACATGGTAACTAACAAACATCTGTAACTCCAGTTGCAGGGGATCTGACACCTCCTGACCTCTATCAGCATTGAAAGACATGGAGACATGGGTGCAGGCAAAACATTCATGCATATAACTACAATAAAATAATATCTTAAAAAAACAAAGTAAGAAACCATATGATATCATCTGTAAAACCAAGAAGTTACCAAGAAAAACAAGCAGAAACAAAATAACAGCTGGACATAAAAAGTATTTTTTGGGGTGTGTGTGTGTGTGTGTGTGTGTGTGTGTGTGTGTGTGTGTTATGCACATGATTTGGGTGCATTTTCCTGTGCTTGCTCCTGTGGAGGCTGGAGGTAAATGTTTGGTGGCTACTTCAATGCCTCTTATCATCTTTAGGGGAACATGGTCTCCCACTGAACCTGAAGCACATTGATAGGCTCAACTGCCTGACCAGTGAACCCTGGGGATCCTCTTACCTCCATTGCCCAGCACTGAAATTAAGGACACGCACCACCATACCGATTTTCTCTTTTTAAATAGCTGTTGATTACTCCCAAGAATATAACTCCACTACTGCACCAATAGAGATTATTTGATGGGCGGATCATAGTTGTGGTTTATAGACTTCACAGCTGGATGGAATCCTTGATGGTTACTCCCTTGGTAGTTTGCATAATATCTGCTGATATAATGGGAGCTACTTTTCAGGGGAGTAGCTTCCAGATGAGTTCCACCTCGATTACTCCAAGTCCTGTGTCGGAAAAGTATGCCCTGTCTTCAGTAATAGAATTTTCCCTTCAAGTTCTGGGAGTCGAGAAAGGGCTGTGGCAATAGCCTGTGTTATTTTGGGAGTCCCCTGGACCACCCTGACCAATAATTTGAAGGGAGTTTTCTCCTGTCTGGCACTGTGTTCTTTGCTGAACAGCCTTCAGCTATACATACACATTAATATGTGTATTTTTGTATTTGTTGAGGTTTGTTTGGTGCCCTAGTATGTGGTCTACTTTAGAGAAACTGAGCTATTTCTCCACTTTTTTTTTCCTTCCTCAAGATGACCTGTATATTGCAGAAGGCGGAGTATTGACATCACCTGATATTACTGAGTGGAAGTTAATCTGAGTCATGCAGTCCCATGCTATACTTTTTATGAAATTAGGTGCACCAGACTTTGGTGCATATGTTCCTGACTGTAATGTCTTCTTGGATGATTGTTCCCTTGATCAGAATGAAGTACTTTCTTTAATCTCTTCTGACTGACTTTAATTTTTTCAGATATTAGAATCTACTTGCTACTTAATATCACTTGCTTGGAATATTTTTTCAGTCCTTTCAAACACCTAAGATGGTTCCTGTCCTTGAAAGTAAGATGAGTTTCTTGTAGACAACAAAAAGATGGATTTTGTTCCTTTATCCATTCAACTAGACTCTGTCTTTTGACTAGGGTGTTAAGGCCATTGATATTTTTGTTTTGTTTTGTTTTTATAAATTTATTTATTTATATATATATTTTTTATCAAATCTAGACCTGTGTCCCCCACCCTATACCCCTACCCCACCAGAGCTCATGTATTCTGCCAAACATGCTTTTCATCTCTTTCTCAGTCTTTCTCAATATTCTCCATGTGGAAGTTGACTGTTTTTACCAGAAGTTCAGTTTCAGTCAGTTCTTTAATGCAGTCCTTTCTGATGTTGTTATTGTTTCCCATATGCATCACTCCCAACTGCTTTGGACAAAAGCTCAATGGGCCATGCACAAGAAATACTTACAACTAGGTAATTGGCACTAGCATCCACAGATGAGGGACACCATTCATCATTTGTTTTTCTGGGACTGTGTTACTTCACTCAGCATGATGTCCTCTAGCTCCAGCCATTTTCCTGCAAAGCTCATGATGTCATCTTTCTTTACTGCTGCATAGAATTCCATTGTGTAGATGTACCACATTTTCTCTATCCACTCATCAGTTGAGGGGCATTTAGGTTGGTTCCAGCTCCTTGCTATTGTGAAGAGAGCTGAAATAAACATGGCCATGCATGTATCTCTGTGGTGGGGTGAGTCTTGAGGGTACATGCCTAGGAGTGGTATGGCTGGGTCGGGGGGCAAGTTCATTCCAAGTCTTCCAAGGGTTCTCCGCACACTGAGGTTCGATGTGTGCTGCATGAGTTTAAATTCTCACCAGCAGCGGATAAGTGTTCCCCTTTCCCCACAAACATCTCCCAGCACTTGTATCATTTGTTTTTCTTTGATTCTAGCCAGTCTTTTGGAAGTAAGATGATATGTTAAAGCGGTTTTTGATTTGCATTTCCTTAAATGATTAGTGATGTTGAACATTCTTAAGGTGTTTCTCTAGCCATCTGCTAAATTCATCACTTGGGTGAAGTCTCTGTTCAGCTCTTTGCTCCATCTATTGAGTGGGTCCATTTGTTTTCTTTTCTGTCTTTGTTTTTTGAGTTAGTTTATATATTCTGGATGAATCAATAGCTGTTGTCAGATGTATCTGCAAGGAAGGTTTCCTCCACTTTGTGGGATTTCTCTTCAATTTCCTTGATTGTTTTCTTTTATGGTACAGAAGCTTTTTGAGTTTAATGAGGTCCCATTTGTCAATTGTCGACCTTTGAATTCTTTGTGCAGCTGCTGTCTGGATTTAGGAAGTCTTTTCCTACACCTATGTTCTTGTAGGTTGCTGGCAACTTTTCTTCTATAGCCTTCAAGAGTTTGGGGATTTCACGTTTGAGGTCTTTGATCCATCTGGAGGTTACCTTTGTGCAGGGTGAGAGGTAGGGTTTTATTTCATTCTCTACAAGTGGTGATCTCAGTTTGCCGCAAAACACCACTTGCTGAAGATGCCTGTTCCTTTTCTCCATTGTGTCCCCTTGTCAAATATGATATGGGGCTGAAATTGTATGTGCTCAAGTTTGGATCTTTGGTTTTGTGCCATTTGGTCAACGGTTCTGTTTTTGTGCCAGTACCAGGCTGTTTTTTACTGAACTATAGCCCTGTAGAAGGGCCCATTTGATATTTAAAGTTATTATCTGAAAGATGTGTATTTAAATCATGTCATTTTAATTTTGTGTTTTATTCCTGGCCCTATTTGGTGTTTCTGTATTTGTACCCTCGTAGCCTCTTGGGTATGGTCAGTCCTTTCTTCAGTCCTCTGTATTACTCTGAGTATTCTCTGAAGATTTAGTTTATGGACATGAATTCTTTCAGCCTGTTTGTATCATGGAAGATTTTTCTTTCTCCTTCAACTATAATAGACAGTTTTTCAGAGTAAAGTATTCTAGGCTAGCTAGCATCTATGGTTATTTAGAACTTGGAATACTTTGCTCTAGGCTCTCCTGATTTTTTCTATGGTTATTTTGTTTGTTTTTGTTTTGGTTGTTTTTTTTTTTTTTTTTTTTTTTTGGTCTTTTTGATACTGAGTCCCCCTGTAGCCTCAGCTGTCCTGGAACTCACTATGTACACAGGCTGGCTTTGAACTCACAGAGATCTGCCTGCCTCTGCCTCCAGAGTGCTGGGTTGTTCTGGCTTTTGTAGTCTGCACTAAAAAGTCATCTGTAATTCTGATGGGATTTTCTTTCTATGTAACTTGTTATTCTTTTACACCTTTCTTTGTTCTGCAGACTTAGTACTTTTACTATGCTATGCTTTGGTGAATACCTGTTTGGTGTCCTGTGTTCTTCTTGTACCTGTATATTTATTTCCTTAATTTAGGGAAGTTTTTTTTGATAATCCTGTTGAAGACCTGATATTCTTGTCCTTCCTTTATGCCTGTAATCCACAGATTTGGTCTTTTCATGGTGCCCCACATTTTCTACATATTCTACCCTTGTGTTTTCAAAAAATGTTTCATATTCTTGGCTTGTGCAGTCCAATTATCCTCAATGGTCCCTGAGCCCTGAATTCATTGTCCTCTGTTGCATGAGGGAGATGGTCGACGAGACTTGAGAGTACTCTACCCCTTGATTCACTATGTTCCATGTGTCTTAGGTGTAGAGGTTCCCTTGGAAGATAGTTCACTTGGGATTGGGCATTTCACTGAGACTTCTGTGTGTGACCAATTGTGGAACTCTTACAGAGTCTCTATCTCTTGCAAAATAAGCTTCTTTGCTTCATGAATTTGCGTGTCATCTCACTCTGATAAGACTGGCTAAGATCAAGAAAACAAAAGACACCAAATGCTGGAGAGCTTGTGGGGAAAGGGGAACACGCATCCACTGCTAGTGGGAATGTAAACTCGTACAGCCACTATGGAAAGCAGTATGGAGAACTCTTAAAAGACTCAAAATGAGCCTACCACCTGACACAGTCATACCACTCCTGGGTATGTACCCACAAGACTCATCCTACTGCAAAGATACGTGCACATCTATGTTTATTACAGCTCTCTTCACAAGAGTAAAGAGCTGGAACCAACCCAAATGCCCCTTAACAGATGAGAGGATGACAAAAATGTGGCACATCTACACAATGGAGTTCTATTCAGTGGTAATGAAAGATGACATCATGAACTTTGCAGGAAAATGGATGGAGCTTGAAGCCATTATGCTAAGTGAAGTAACACAGTCCCAGAAAAACAACACTGAATTGTTTCTCTCATTTATGGATGGTAACACCAAATCCCTAGTTGAAAGGCAAGCTGAACAACATTATTGTTATTATTTTTTTTTTGGTCTTTTCGAGACAGGGTCTCCCTGTAGCCCCAGCTGTCCTGGAACTCACTTTGTAGACCAGGCTGGCTTTGAACTCACAAAGATCTGCTTGCTTCTGCCTCCCAAGTGCTAGGATTAAAGGCGTGTGCCACCACTCCCGGCTGTTATATTTCTTTTTATCTGAAAGCAACTGTGTTGTTATAATGTGAACCTTTTGACAGGCTCTAGAATTGACCTACCACTTATTTTCAGACTCTGTAATTACTGTATATTTTAGAGTAATACTATATATTTTAGAGTAATAATGTATATTTTAGAGTAATATAAAATTAAAGGGGAAAATGTGAATGCCTAAACATTTTGGAATTAACATACAGTTTATTCTCAGAGGTCATAAGTTTGATACATATGTGATGGTTATATAGGCATATGTTGGAGCACTACACAGGTTGGGGGATACAACAACAATATAAAGACTGGGTCAAAGAACTGAGTGATACAGTTAAATCCTGCCTAAAATGACAAGCCTCTGAAGTGAAAAACTTTGGAAAGACTGAGAAAAAGATGCAAGACATGTATGGCAGAAGGCATGAACTGGGGTGGGGTGGGGGCAGGGAGGGGGAATGTGTCTAAACTGGACTGAAAGATAATATATGAAATATACAAATCATCAGTAAAAGTATTTAAAAATAAGCTTGATTAGTGGTGACTGGCATACTTGTCTATAAATATAATGATCCATATTTAGCACATAGTGAGAAATTAAATTTGTCTAATTTAGATGACAGCCTTGGGGTTTTCCTTAAGATCTCCATTCATGTATATTTTCTATGTTTACAGTACCACACATGAGTTCCCTCCTATTGAGTGGACTTTAAGTCCCAATATTATTCATTGTGTCTATCATTGTTGTGGTTCTTAGGCCTTAAAAGCCAGGGTTTGCCCATCAATTGATGTTTTCCCTTTGCAGCTTGCATAGTGTTCACCAAACCATGAGAGCCAGCCATCAGGGAGGTGGCTTCCAAGTCAGTTCCAGCTCCATCGCACCAAGTCCTGCGTCTGAAGTATGTCTTGTCTTCACCAATGGAGTCTTATTTTCAAGTTCTGGGAAGAAATCAAGGCCTGTGACAATAGCTTGTGTAATTTAGGGATTCTTTTGAACTACTCTGGCCAACAACTCAAAAGGAGTTTTCTCCTGTCTGGCACTGTTTCTTGTTATGTAGCCTTCAGCTATGCACATGTTGGGATATCATACGTATAATTTTTCTATGCACTTTTTAAACTAATATGTTTCCCACTGGTTTTTTAAACCAGCTAGGCATTGTTTAGCTCTCCTTTCTCTCTCCCTCTCTAACTGCATCTCCCCCCTTCCCAGTTAAAGTACCCCAATTGTTCTCATTTTACCATTGATAATACATGTCTCCTATGGTCTCTCCTGCTCTTGAGCTCCTTCTTCCCTTTTACTCCCATAGTTCCTTGTATAACCCTCCTTCTCCCTCTCCCATTTAAATACCCCCTTTAACCCATTTCACTATTGGTTAACACCAGTCTCATGATGTTCTGTACTCTCAGGCTTCTTCTTTCCCTTTACCTCCCTGGTTCCTTTCCATTTTCTTGGCCCCTTAGTTACATCAGGATTAACATAAAGATTTGGTGCTAGGATCCACAGATGAGGGATAACGTATGTGCTTTGTGAGTCTGTGTTACTTCACTTAATATAACAGTTTCTAGTTCCATCCATTTACCTGCAAATTTCATTATTTCTTCTTTCTTCACTGTTGAGTAGAACTGTAGAACTCTATTGTGTAAATGAACACATTTTCCTTATCCATTGGTCAGTTCAGAGTCACTTAGATGCCCAAACTGGATCTCCACCTGTAGAAGAATGAAAATGTGTTCCTGTTTTTATTGTTGTTGTAACTTGATTGCTTTCTGATCAGTTATGAAAAGTTTGTTTGTGCTTCAGGGTCTCACTTCTGGTTTTTTATTGGAGGGATGGGATGGTTCCAGGCAGACTAGTCTGGGGTACTCAGCAGTGTGAACTGCTCCAGAAGCAGGAGGAGGGTGTCCAAGTGTGTGTGTTCTGTCTAGCTAAGCAAAAGATGAGAGCTCTTGATCAAGTACAAATGGGCTGGTCCCAAAGCAGGGTGATAATGACCAAGTGGGTGGCATACCCAGAATTTTACATGGGTGCTGGTGATCTAAACTAAGGTCCTCATGAGTTTAGTCATTGTTGTGGTTATTAGGCCTCAAAGCTGGGATTGGACCCACTTAAGCATCTCATCAGCCCTAACATGAAAATTTTATGATCATTGAATTAAACTTAAAAATCATTGAAGTGAAATGTTCAGTAAGTGTGGATGAAAACTAGAATGAGCATAGACTAAAAGAAATCATGAAATTTGCAGAAAAGTATATCTCTCACCACTCATCAAAGAAGCTTCTTTTTTAAAGTATTTTATTAAAGTTTTGTGCATTTCATATAACATTTCCTAATCAAATCCAGACCCATTCCCCCTTCTGTGCCCCCCACCCCACCAGAGCTCATGCATTCTGCCATGCCTGTCTTGCATCTTTTTCTCAGTCTTTTTTAGAATTTTTGATGCAGAAGTTTACTGTTTCAGTCAGTTCTTCAAGGCAGTCTTTTTTGTTGTTGTTGTTCCCTCTAATTTGTATTGCTCCAAAATATGCATATATATATATATATATCACATATAGCAAAATTATGATGTCTGAAAATAAACTATAGATCAATTACAAAACATGTTGAGGGATTCACATTTTAACAGATTTCTTAGCAGGTAAAAAGAAATATTACTTTATATTCCTACATTACATACCAAGTTGACTTATGTTTTAATGTACTTTTTTAAAAATAGTAACATCAGGTATTAGATTTACTTGAAAAGAAAGAAAAAAATACTCAGTTTGCCTTACAAATAATGATTTGGTGCTAGGATCCACAAATGAGGGACATCATCCATCATTTGTTTTTCTGGGACTGGGTTACTTCACTTAGCATCTCTAGTTCCATACATCTACCTGTAAACTTCACAATGTCATCTTTATTTCCTGCTGTATAGAATTCCATTGTGTAGATGAACCACATCTTCTTTATCCATTCTTCAGTTGAGGGGCACTTGGGTTGCTTCCAGCTGTTCACTATTGTGAAGAGACCTGCAGTAAACATGGTTGTGCATGTATCTCTGCATATCTCTGCAATAGGATGAGTCTTGTGGGTATATACCCAGGAGTGGTATGACTGGGTCAGGTTGTAGGTTCATTTTGAGTCTTTTAAGAGTTGTCCACACTGCTTTCCATAGGGATTGCAGGAGTTTGCTTTCCCACCAGCAGTGAATGAGTGTTCCCATTTCTCCACAACCCCTCCAGCATTTGGTGTCATATTTTCTTGATCATAGCCAGGGTAAGATGAAATATTAAAGTTGTTTTAATTTGCATTTCCTTAATTATTAGCAATGTTGCACAGCTTATTTTTATAACAGAGATTATTACAAAGTTCCAGAACTGGTCAAATGCAGAGAATAAATGACTCTCAGGTGCCCAGCTGTAAGTGATTTTTCTACAATGCACCAGCAACACCTAAGTCTCAGGGAACATGATTGAAGAGGGGATGGAACGATTGTAAGAGCCAGGGGGAGAAGACACCTCCTGCTACTTAATGCACTCTAGACATGATAAGGAAGATCCAGGAATGGAATCTGCCTAACAAGATCTGTATAATGAAAAAAAAAGTTGTCATGCCAAAGTGAATCTGGGAGGGAGAGTGTCATGGTGTCCCACTCAAAAGGAAGAGTGACAACCAACTGATAGGAGCTGAGGGAGGGAGAATTAGTTTTCTCCAGGGACTAGTTCTCTGAGAGTTTATCTAGTCCCAAATTGGCAGTCCTAAACACAGGTACAAATGATAATCACTAAATGAACTTAGTGCATTATATATATATATATATATATATATATATATATGCATATTTATAGATGTATGTATGCATATGTAACAATAATAACCAAAGAGGACAAGAAATTGAGAGGCCATGGGGAAATGTGGGAGGAGTTGGTGCTGAGCCAGGAGGGAAGGAAATGATGCAAAGACAACACTGATGTATGAAATTCTCAAAAATAGTTTTTAACAAAGGAGTAGTAAGAAGACAAATGAATTTCCACATAAGTAACAGCAAAATAAGGAGTTTGGTTTTCGGGGGTTTTTTGTTTGTTTTGGAGTTTTAATGGAAGAGCAGTTAAGCGTAAAGGGTCCATAGCTGCTCCAACAAATTTTGCAAGGAATTTTTGAATAATAGAATGTAACAATAACCAAAAAGCAGTATTTAAAGGTTGAGAGTTGGGCTGAGGAAGCAGCTCCATATGTAAAGTCTTGCTGTGCAAGCATTAGGAGACAAACATTCAGTGATATTATGCTGTCATTTTAATTTTCCTTCTCGATTTAAAGGAGGAGGTTAAATATCTTTGCATTTGCTTATTTGCCTTACATATATCTTATTTGGAGAGACATAAGTTCAACTCTTTGGGGTATTTTAAAGTTAAATTTTTACTTTTCTTATTGTTTAGCTTTAAGAGATTTTTTATATATCAAATAATTGTACTTTATCTGATATTTTCATAACTATTGCTTCCACCCCCCCACACTCTATGGATTCCTTCTTTCTCTATTGGCAATAGAAACTTTTTAGATAGAAAATGTCACCAATGCATATAAACATATGGGTTGTGAAGCAATAGTAAGGACATAGTACACACATAACTGAAACACTGCTATCAAATCAGAAAACATATGTGGATAAATTACCCAGAGGTGTGCACTTGTGAGTGCCATTACAGTTCATAGAACAAGAATGAGAAGCCTAAATGTGTAATGAGGGTTCAGTGAGCAGAGAGCTTGGTAAGTGGCCAAGTAGTGACCATCAGAGTAAAAGAACTTGTGGAATAATAAGAAAATAAAATACTCATCTTAACAAGTCAGAGTACCCCTAGAGCATCAACAAAATCAAAAATATATTAAAAGATAAAAGATAGATTTTCAAAAAGTTAATGCATTCTAAAATTAGATTCCTTGGAAACTTTGTATCAGCAGTAAATTTCATCAGAAGACAAGAGATAATATCATTGAAGAGATGAAAAAAATGGTCCATGGGGTAGAATTAAATGTAACTAAACTATCACTCAAGAATATGGGTAAATAAAGACATTTTGGTAAGCAAACATGAGAAATTTCCTGTTTCTATACTCTCTAACAGAAAAATTTCCTAGAGGTTGTTAGCTAGCCATAAGAAATCAAATCCAGAAAGAAAAAAAAAAAAAGAGAATCAGAAAATAACAGTGTAGATGTAGAAACATGTCATCTCAAGGATGGTCAGAATTAAATATAGAAAGGGGAAACAAGAAAGGAGAATACTCTAGGAAGAAAAGGAATGCATAAATGTGAGAGAGAGCATGAATGGAATTATGATTTAATGTGGCTTGACCTCAGGTGAAAGATTGGTGATAAGGGAACCCATGGCTGAAGTCTAGGCTGAAGGTCATACCCCATTATCTAACAGAGATCCCACGCTGAGCAAGAGATGCTCTGGATGAAATAAACGTTATGGATGTATACACGAAAACATAGATACTAGAGTCTTGGGCAGATTATGATTAGCATGAAGCAGTGAAGTAGGAGGCAGCATCTGTGGACAGAGCCAGGGGAAGAAGAGCTAGTTATCCAGTTGGAACATCTGTTCACAACTGTAATGGGAACAAGGGGAGGAGGAACCCACTTACGCCCAGGAGCTTGCCTGCCAAATGGTCATCAGTGTGGGATTCTCTTGTTCCTGCTCACGCTCTCTTGATCAAACACACGGCAGCAACATGAAGTGCTCTCTGGGGCAGAGAAAGGTTTTAGCAATTGGGGGTTGGGGAGGGTTGAATGCGAACATCTGCTCTGTGAAGCCACTTGAAAAGTAATCTAATTGCTTGGGGAAAACATCTGGACTGCACACCCCAGACCACCAGTGGTGCAGTAAGTGGAGAAAGATTGGGGGAAATCGATGAGGAGGAAGGAAGAATGGATCCAGGATGGGCTGTAAACTGGAGAGGCCTGGCGTGGGCCTGGGGAAAGTGGCACAGCCTCTACAGAAAACTTAATCTGTTGGGAAGTCGCTCATGTAAGGACCAAAGGCAGATGGGATTTTCACCCACGAAGTTCACTGAAAATGCTCATTTGGGTCACACTACTTGGAAAGCCACCCCCATGGCTCCTCAGTATGCAAGATGCAAAACACCATATGGGGAATGGATTCCATGGGAAAGAAAAAACAGAGCTTCTGAAGGCCTCCTCACTAGTCAGAAGGTGTGTGCGGCCCCTGAAAGTTATGGATATAAACAAACGGTACTCCTTGAATTGGCATCGTTTGGTGCCTTAACTTTCATCTCTAGTCAACGTATGAATTTGGAAAAATCAAGCTGACTTACACAAGAATTAGAATATCGGGTTTTCTTCCACTTATCCACAAACAAGTATTTGGGTTCCCACTTTTCCCCTAAGACTGTACAAGACTCTAAAGCAAATTATGAAAGATACTTTTTAATAATTAGTAGTATAGAATTTTCCAACTCTCAAAAATCAGGGAGTTAAAAAAAATCAGGGAGTTAGAAAACCGACTCAGTGGAAATAAGATTTCTCAAGGATAAAATGACTGGTAAAGCATATATCCTAAGTTAAAGTAGATTTTTCTGACTTTAATTCTGATTTTCTTCCCATAAGCCAATGACTTAAGATAACTAAATAGATAGCTAGGGAGATATTGCAAATTTATGACTAGGAAAAAAATGTTTATTTCAAACTATGTGCCCACTCAATGCAGGAAAAAAGAAGGAAGAATGATTCACTGTGGAGAGAGAGACCTTGAGTAAAATAATCAGATAGTTTTTCTTCACATGTGAAAAGGTTTCAGTCCACATACATTTTTGTGTTTCATTGTCTCATCTCTGGAGCTCCAAGATCAGACACCAGGAAAATTTAATACACCTGGGACCTAGTGCAATTGCAGGATGTAATATCTATAAAAGAAAATTCTAGTTCCTGTAAAAGGCATAGACATAGTCAGTTGGTATGGCAACTCACTGTATACAAAACTGTGTTAGGTTCTTTACACCTTCATAAAAGCCTTCTAAGGTGGGCATTATCTCCTTTACATTATGGAAGCTCAAGGACACAGCTAGAAGTGATAGCCAGCTTCTTTATCACAGCTGGATTTACATGATTGAAGATATACTAGGGTTCTCCAGAAAGGCAGAAATATGCATATACATATATAAAATGGTAGAAGCTATTGGTGGAATTTGCTTAGATGATTATGCAATGGGCCATCTACAAATTGGAAACCGTGGGATGATGAGTGTATCTCCTGGACTAAAGGCCCAAGAACTACGGATGTGAGTCCTAGAGTATAAAGTCTGAAGAGCCTGGAGTTCTGATGTCCAAGGGCCAAAGAGTGCCCAGATCTAGGAAAGAGAAAAACCAATATATTCCTGTCTGTCTTCATTATGTTCAGACAATTGACAATGCTCACCTACACTGAAGGCAGATTTACCACACTTAATCCACTGAAACTCACACCAGCCTCCTCTAGAAACCATCATTCCTTAGCTACATTGCAAGTTCAAGGCCTGTCTGAGATAATGCAACAGAGAGCGAGAGAGAGAGAGAGAGAGAGAGAGAGAGAGAGAGAGAGAGAGAGGAGAGAAAGGCAGAGACAGAGAGACAGAGAGGCAGAAACACATTCTAAAAGTATATTTTATCAGTTCTCTAGTATTTATCAGTTCTCTGTATTCCTTTATACAGTCAAAGTGACCAGTAAAGTTAAGCATTACCTGAATACCTCACTAGGTCCTCCCTGATGGAGCTCATGGCATATGGCTTTTTATTATTGCACAAATGCAGGCTCAATGCCCATCTTCTTATGTGCACATATGACCCTGGATCATCTGACCAACATTTTACTTTGGACATATACAGTTAAAATGAACCAACCAAGGGCTGCAGTAACAAACAAGTCCCCAAAGGGAGCAGCTGGGAATCCACATGAACCTGTTAGGCATTACTGTGTCCTTTGTAGCTAGTAGAACAAACCAGCTGGGCATGGAGATCAGGGAAAGGGGTCTGCCATGTGTAATCATTATCACCTGGTACACATGAAGTTCAGAGAACATCCCAGCTGTAGGAGCTTCAAGGGCATTTAGTTTCATGTGTGGAACAGCATCCTGACTGCTTGGCAACAAGCAACAGGTGGTTGTGACTCAGTTCAGCACTGGGCACCAGAGAGATCCAAGACACAGCACAACATGTTCTGACCCATGGAAAAACCATTTATTAAGAGAGTTTTGGGAACATGCAGAATGTGCACTTGAACTTGCTTGACTAAAGAATGGGACTTCTGCCTAAGCATGCACAACTTCAAAGGAGACCCATTTAGTACATGAAGGGAAAAGAACTGGTAGAATACAAGAGTAGGCTATTCCAGGAAGCTCAGGCAAAGAGGCAAAGATGCTGGCACTTTAGATAAAGGGCACCACCCTCCAGGGATGAGGATTCTAAGTTTGGGGAGATAACTGATAAATCAATGAAAGACCCAAAGCAGATTAGCAGTGGAGATGTTCACAGCCAGAAACAAGGTAAGAATTCTTCTCCCAAGAAGAATATCCAAACAGGCTTAATTAGCTAAATTTTAGTTCATCCCTAAATATGTATTGGAAACTAAGCTTTCAGATAATGGGAGTCAATAGTCTACTGTTTAAAAAGTTAATAAATTCATAGCTCTTCCTTAAATCTCAATTTCCTGGTTGCCATGGATAGCCATATTGTTAAGGATTTGTTTATAACATCAAGTAATAGTATTTGATAATTCTTCTAGTCTCTCATGTGTAGAGAAATTCTATGCATGGTAAATGAGGACAAAATAATAGTAAACATTCTCTGTATGCTTTATACTTTCCAACCTTTCTGCCAATGAATAGATTTCCAAAGCATATCGGGCTGTCTCCACAGGCTTTTCCACTGTCTTGAAAGATATCGTCACTTGATACGAGGAAAATAACCATGCTAATGCATAACACATTTAAATAATGAGATGCCATTTTACTAGAAGAACTGAGATACAACTAGATACAACTGCAATTCATTGTGCATGCTCTCTCACCTACAATCACATCCAACTCCAGCAAATTTTCTGAGTTTTGTTTTTGTTTTTTAAGTAATGAGAATTCAGGTAGTAAAGGATTCCTGTTAAAAGAAGCATTCTTGGGCTGGGGGGATAGCACAGCCTTTAAAGGCTGAGGTTAAGAACTGGAAAAAAAAAAGCATTCTTTGAGATTATGGTAACAGATAAACCTGTAAGTTATAATTTTTGTGTCCTTTATATGTGCTGAGAATATTAGACTAAGTTCTCTGCCTAAAATTCTGCTTTGAATAGAGTCAAGAGAGTTGTCAAATGTAGGGTTGCTTTATTGCAAAATCAAAATCAGCTTATACAGGAAACTAGGACTACTACTTTAAAGATTCCTTCAAATATCCACACCTGATTGGAGTGTGAGATGTTTTTACCATGAAGTTGATACTTTTTTGCCTTATTTTATGGATGAGAAAACAATAGATCCGATTAAATAGCAGAGCATAGCCTTGAAACAAGATCTTTGAAGGATCAAATACTGGACACTGAATTCCTGAGTCCTCCCTGAGAACAACATAACTAACTCCCTACAGTGAAAAAGCATCAGATAACTACATCAGTTGACTCAGGCTTGAATGGTGGGAAACCATCAGTTTATGCAGGGATCAGTAATCATTTTTGTAATAAACTATAATAAAATCCAAAGATCTTGGATTTGGGATTACAAATTCTCTGTTGCAAGTATATTGTTTTTGTAGCCTAAAAGCAACCATAGATGGTACACACACAACTGGGCTCAGATAAAATTGTTTCCATAAAAGCAGAGGGAGAATCAAATTTGATGTTTGAGCCAAAGTTCCCTGATTTCTGTTTTAAAGAAAAAAACTACACTCTAAACTAAACCCATGGACTTGTCTCAGGATTCTTAGCATTACTGGATTGAGATTTTAGAACTCTGATCCTTGACAACTCTTCTCCAATGAGCATGTGTTTGAGTTGCATTTGATAGAATGTTTTTTTTTTCTTGATTATTGGTTAAATAGCTGTTTTCAAAGTTATCCTTCAATGAAAAGAATCATTTAAAAGTGAGTATATGTATGCTCCCATGTTTGTCTGTCATTTGATAGAACCTTTTGAGTTCTAGATTTGGAGGTCAAAACACACAGATGGAATCCATGTACCCTAACCAAGAACATTATTCTTAAACAATTTGCCTATTGCTTCTTACCCTCAAACCTAAAAACAAACAAAAATATCCTTTCATGTTCTGGTTTTAAATTATTCTAAGTCAAGCAGTCTGGCCTACCTCTTATTTATTTCGGTAAGTGTTAGACACCTCAGTACTGACTTAGTACCTTCTCCTTGTTGCCAAAACAACCAAGTACCTACTGCTTAGTTTGGCAAGATGCACCTAGAACAATGGGTTTCTACATCTAGGCACTGCCTATTCCAATTCTATACTTTGAAAATTTCTCCCACAGATGTTGGTGAAAACACATAGAGGAGTGAGATGAAACTGACATATGGGTAATTTCTTCTTCCTTTTATTCTCTCTAAAACCCCATGGTTAGAGCTTAATCCCAAATCCTGAAGGTCCTGGACAAAGAGAGAATTTCCAGAATATTAGACAATTGATTCTACTTATTGGACAATTCTCTTGTGCCATATATTATGTAGGGGTTGAGTATAGTATAGAGTGGTGGTTTTTTGTGTATGATTGGCGGTTTATGTTTTCAGGACTTGGTCCATTTCATCTAATAATCAAATTTATTGACATAGTCACATTATCCCAGTGTCTGAAGGGCCTGTAGTATTAGCTCCTTTTATTCCTGATTCTGTAAATTACGTTTCTGCTTTGGCTCTCCCTTTGGTCATCCAAGATAGAAGTTTACTACTGTTCTTTTTGTTTCACTTTTTCTAATACCTTAATTTCTTACTTCATTAAACTTTGTTATCTTTATCATTTCCTTTGTTTTTCTTTGAGCTTGAATTGATTTTCTATTTCTATCTTAAAGCATGAGCTTAATTTCCTTGTTATTTTCTTTCTTTTTTTTTTTTTTTTTTTTTTTTTTTTTTTGTATTTTTGAGACAAAGAGGGTCCCCTTTTAGTCCCAGCTGGCCTAGAGCGCACTATGTAGACCAAGCAGGACTTGAACTCACAGAGATCCACCTGCCTCTGCCTCCCAAGTGCTAGGATTAAAGGCGTGAGCCACCACACCCGGCTCCTTGTCATTTTCTAATACAAGCATTTAATAGAGACAAAATAGTAATGTAAATATTTCATATTGTAAATTTTCCATTAAGTGTTGCTTTAGCTGCACCCTGTAAATTTGATGTGTTGTAGTTTCCTTTCCACTAAGTTCATTTTTTAACTCTCTCCTCAGATTTATTCTGTATCTACAAACTATTTAGAAATGTATTATCTAATTGCCAAATTTGTATGTTTTCCAAATACCTACATATTATTATGTCCATTTTAATTATTTTCTGGTGAGAAAACATAAACTTTAGGACCTAAATTATTTGCAATTTGTTAAGCTGTTATTTCTTACCTCTCACCACAGACCAGAATGTGAATATTTTAGGAATGATCCATGCTTTCTATTTTTATTGAGTAGAATACTCTACAATGTCAGTGAAAGAAAGTGGCTGCTCATGCTCGCATCCTCTATGTTTGCTTTAATTTACTTCCTCATCCTCAATTCCTGAGGAAGGCATGCTGACATTCCCTTCCTTTGTGGTGTTGACTGCCTCTCCATTGAATAACATCAGCTTTTGCCATTTTTATCCTTGGTAATTTTTCTTGAGCTAATTTACAGTATTAAAGACTTATTTAATAGTTATTAATATTAAATGCTTCTATTAGAAAAGAGGAACAATAAACAATGTAAGCTTCTGCTTTAGGGAATTTGCAATAGAAGTGTAAATTAAACTCAAGTCTACTATGTCTGATATGATTGTAATTATTATGCATAATATGCACATTTTCTACCCTTTTGTTTTAAACTGGTAGATATTAGTATGTGTAAAATGGAGTTGTCATAGTACATAGTTGTAGCTTTAAAATATTCCTTTAATGGGTGTGACCATCTACATGGAACGATACTATTGATACGGTTGGATGGAGGCCAACCGTATCAATATTGTTGCTTTCAGTTTATCCTCTTTTATGCTTCGGTCTTCTCTCCCCATTACATACTTTAAAATTATTTCAATATTTGCATTATTTCATTTTCATTCCAATTTTGGGTTTCTGGTTATATCTCTGTATTATCTTTATAGTGTCTGTCCTAGAGATCATAATATTTATGCCTAACTTTTCCTAATAGGCTCAAAGTTAGTATTTTCCCCTTAAAGTAAAATGCAATGTAGAAAACTTGCAGCCAATTAGATCCCTTTACTCTCTCCTTTAACATTGTTAATATCATTGTCATGTGCATTATTTTTACATATAGTTAAAATACCCATCAGACATTTTATAAATGTTCCTTTCAGTGTTCATGCAATTTTTAGTGATTTGTGATGAAAAAAAATGTTATATTTACCTAGTTAATTGCCATTTCTGTTCTGGTAACGAACGTCCTAAATTTCCTTCCACTAAAAACTGTCTTTTGCTTTTATTCCATAAGGGTATTTTTGCTCTATATCAAATTTTCATTGATAGTTTTGGTTTTCTTTCAGCACCTTAAAGAAGTTTTCCTAGTGCTTTCTGGTGCAAAATCCACAGTTATTTGAATTGTCCTCCTAACCTTTTCATTTTAAAGCCTCTGAATTTTGAGGTGGATGGTGTATTGCAATAGATGACTGAAAGAACCTCAAGCTAGACACACTAAGCTTCTTTTACTCATTCTTTCCGTGGTGGAACTTTATACAAGTAGTCCCTTCTTTGCGGGTGAGAGAGAGAGAGAGAGAGAGAGAGAGAGAGAGAGAGAGAGAGAGAAAGAGAGAGTTCTCAATGAACTCTTACCTCCTCCTGAAAGACATGCCTTGAGCCACATCTCTGTAAATCTCATCCCAGTCAAGCACTTTTCTTTTCCATTCTAACAGCCAAAGTGTGCTTTCCATGTTATAGTTATCAAATAGAATGAGACTTGTGTGAGCACTCAGTATATACTAAGCTTTATTCTAAATGGTGTACAAAAATGAATGGAACAACCCTGTGATTACCTTCACTTTTCCACTGAGGAAATTGAAGTGCAAGGTGGCTAATTTACTGGCCCATAATAATAAACCCAACTAATTAGTGGTTGAGCCCAGATTTGACCCAGACAATCTGACTTCAGAGCTATGTCCATGTCCATTATTTTAAACCACCTTCTTTATTATAATATGCTGTCTGTTTCACTCAATGACCAACAATATTCCGAACCATGTAAAAACACAAACAAACTAGACGCACTCTGTACCACTTGTATATCTTATTGTTTAGCATCATCTGTGGCAGGTAAGCAGTAATCAGTAAGTATTAACTACAGGGCACAAAATAATTGTCTTTTATTTTTCACTTTGTGTGTGTGCATGCACATGCATGCACATATGTGTATTTCCTTTGTACTCTTGAGTTTCTGCAGAGTAAGAGCCCTCAGCTTTCATCCACCCATCTCCAGATTCAGAGGCCTGAAATGCGGTGGCTTCTTATTATAGTTCACAACTATGTGATTGTTGAATAAAGACTAATTATATAGTGGAGAGGACTAACATAAGTCATAGATCACAAAGATGCACAGGCCCCAGGAGAAGCAGGAACTTAGATTTTGTGGACTTTAAAACAAAGTTAAATAAAAGCCGGGCATGTTGGTGCACACCTTTAATCCTAGCACTTGGGAGGCAGAGGCAGGTGGATCTTTGTGAGTTCAGGAGTTCCAGGACAACTGGGGCTACAGGGAAACCAAAAAAAAAAAAAAAAGAAATGCAAAATCTAGGCCCATAAAAATGAGAATCACAATTTTTTTTTTTAATTATTTTTTGAGTGCTTTGTGCATTTCATACATTTTTCCAATTCAGTTAGGCTTAATTCCCTTTCCCTCCCCTCCCCCCCCACCCCATCCCAGATCATGCATTCTGCCATAACTGTCCTGCATCTTTCTCTCAGTTTTTTTTTTTCATTTTTAGCTATAAGTGATAATCCATGAGTACAAGCATCCTTCATGCAAAACCTATCTGCAGGCTGTTGTGCCCAAACACCTACAGCCCCACCATCCAGTGGGGGGTGACAGGTTGTTTGTTCTATCAAGTTGATCAAATGAATCAACTTTTTATAAAGGTCCTATACTCTTCCTTGATCTAAAAAGGATACAAACTAAGAAGTTCTTACTTTCCACCAGTAAATTAACAACTTGAAACTAAGAAGAGAAATGGCTTAGCATTACATGGTCCTGGAGGTTACAGCTGGTATATTTGTGTCACCTGTTTTAAAAACATCTATATAATAGTGACTATAATTTCTTCTTTGAGAATCTCTTACTGAATAATTCCCAAAGAAATACTGAGAAAATTAGGCTGAGACTTAGGTGCCTTATTTAAAATGGTTAAAAAGTCAGAATCAATTAAACTGTATCAGCATTAATTTTTTGTTTCCGAAGTCTTAAAGACAAGCTTATCATTTATCTATATAGACACAAAAGACAGAAAGAAAAAATATAAACAGTGCTTAACTCAGGGTGACAGAATTGTCATTGATTTGAACTTTCTTTTTCAAACTTTACTGTCTTTTTCAAATTTTCAACCATTGGCAAGCATTTCCCCTTAATCAAATGAAAACAATAAATGTTACCAAAAAACTGCAAACTAAGTTTGCAGCTGACCACAAGGCCCATCACAAATAAACAAGCTGGAGTGAGCAATTTCAAGAAAACAGACATAATAACTGACAGTGTGGTGGGAAAGCACACAAGCCAAAGTCCCTTCTCCTTCAGCAAAGTTAAGATTATGTTGCTAAAGACACCCTGGGAAAAGAGTGCAGGCATCAAGGAACACAGGGATCCAAAAGTTGCTGGAAGGAGAACATATAGGTTTACATCTGCCTATTAAATATGTCTTGGAGGAAACTTTAAAGCAAACAAATCCCTGCTCTGCAGTGGTCCAAGTGAGCTGCCAATCCTCAGCCTGAGCCAATTCAAGCTTTGGACCCCTGACTTGAAGGCTCTCAGTGGAAAGGGAATTGGAGACCTACAATTTTAATTCATAGCCCACACCTCTTCATGTGCTCTTTGCATGGCCTGCATTCCACTGAGGACCTGCTTAGTTGATTGATAGCTTCAGGCTGTTGACCTTTCCCTCCTAAGCCTGATCCTGTCTTGTTACCAGGACATGGGAGAAGATGATGCAAGAGCTCTCTCTAGCTCTCTTCTCTTGTCCTTGAACTATCCCACAGGAAAATAACGTTTTTCCATACATCAAAGCCAGTCCCATAAAGAACAGACTGGATTTCATTTCTTCTTGGATCCAGACTGCAGTTGGACTTCTTGCTAGCTAAGCTCTGAGCCCAGCACCTACAGTTTTGTTTTTCCATGTGCTGAGCTGCATTATGGATAATAACTTTTCCAAGTGAAAGATTATCAGTGTATATTGATTAATTGACTTGCTGATTTTTTTCCCCACAAATGAGATAGTAAATCCACTTACTGCACTAGGGTTCCTATTTCTCCTCTAACACCAACATAAAAATATCATACAGGAGGCTGTGGAGACAGCTCCGTAGGTAAAGCACTTGCCATTTAAGTATGAGGAGCTGAATTTGATCCCTAAACCTGAATGAAGTGCTGGGTGTGGTGGCATCCACTTGTAATCTTCTGGGGAGGTAAAAACAGAAAAATATCCATAGATTACTGCCCAGCTAGTCTAGCCTGATTATCAAGCTTCAGGCCAATGAAAGACCATCTCAAAGGAGGTTGACAGCTTTCCTGACTGAGGATGACAACTGAGGTTATCCTCTTATTTATATTTATGTATACTTACACATGCAACTTCACATGCATGTCCATCCATATAGCATGTACACAGAAACTCACACAGGTGCATGTGATGTGTGTATGTACATGTATGTGACTGAGAGCTTACCCATACTGCAGCATGCATGTGGAAATCAGAGGACAACCTTGGATGTCAACCCTTGCCTTCCACCATGTTTGAGGCAGGGTCTCTGTTGTTTATATATATATATATATATATATAGATATATATATAATATTAGCTGGCTGGTCCATAAAGCTTCTAGGAATTGTCCTGGCTCCTCTACCACACATCTTCCCCTAGAGCTCTGGCATTCCAGACATGTGCTGCAGTATCTGGCTGTACATGGGTTCCTGGGATTTGAACTTAGGTCCTTATGCTTATGCAGCAAATACTTTACCCACTCAGCCATCTCCCAACAGAGAGACAGACAGACAGAAATGCACACACACATAATACACACACGCAATTTTTTAATCATACAAACTGCTTGTAAAATGCAGAAGTATGTCATCAAGCTGCCCAAATAGTCAGACACTATCAATGTATTAATACATGGGCAGTTGCCTATTTGACATTCATTCTCTGGGACAATGCCAAAGTTTCTAGATTTCAGCAGCCTAATGAACCTGTGCCTCCTGCTACAGGACCACACTCTTCCATCCTACCTGTTTACCTCTAAGCAATTACACTTTGGAGTTTCCTAGTCCTCAAATCTAACCACTTCATTTCCTTTAAGATGCATAGCATTTGATCTCATTCAGTTGTACTGTTTAGCTAAGTCAACCTTGGAGTCTTAGTATATCCATGATAGCATTAATCTTTCAGAATCAGAATTTCTTTCTTTAACCTCAAAATCCTTCACAGATTCCCACATTACAGAAGGGCAGAGACTAAGCCCACTTGCATATCTCCTCTTGAAGTTCTAGTGTTCAGTAGAGCACCTGACTACATGGTGGATGTGGGGAAAATATTTATTAAATGGGTGGAAGCCATTCATTGTAAAGCCCATGCTTATGAAAAGTATTACAAATTGATATTTTCTGAATTCACATTTCAGAAATTATATCATCAACTACATATCTTAGAAACAAAAATAATCAAATTCAAAATTAAAATAAGCTTTATATCTAGGCGGATTTTCTGGATGTTAAAATATTTAATATGGTTATTTATGTATAGTTTTCAGATATTGTAAACACCCAAAGACTTTGAAGCAATAAAATGCACTTAATACTAGACTTAGAGTAAAAATAATTTAAAATTCTCTTTGATTATTCAGAAAATACTCATGACCAAATAATACCCCAGGGCCATCATTATAGATCAACCACCCTTCCCAGCAATAATTGTTAATAGAAATTTCTGTGTAATTCAGTGCCAAATTAACAAGATGTTCCTGCCTTTGGAGTCCATGTGCACATAGACACTGCCAGATCCAAACTGAATGAAGTATTTCGTGATCATACTGCTTTTAGGGTTTTCCCAGTAGAGTAATTCAAAGTCTGATTGCTTTGGGATGAATTTCAACTGGTATTTAACACTGCCGGGTTCCATACCTGCCTCCAAAAACTAAGATATCATTGATTAAGTACCAAATGTTGGCATTGGCTAACAGCCCCAGGCTCTGCTTTTTGTGACTATGTGTGGCTTTAAGAAAATCACTTAGCTCGTCTTTTGAGCATCTGTTTTTAATCTTAGATATTAATTATTGTTATTACAAGTACCCTCATAATTATCCTTTTATCAAAAATGAAGCAGGTTTTCATTATACCAAGCTGGCTTTGAGCTCATATCTTCCTGCCTTATTCTTCCCAGCACTGGGATTCTAGGCATGGGCCACTATGTCTAGCCACTTTCATTTTTATTGAGTATCATCATGGTGTCTTCAATGTGGTTAACTTTCTGCTTATCATTTATACAACTTCCAACCAAAAATACTATTCCTTTACATTGTTATTTATTAATTTAGCTTATTCAGCATTTTTTGGTCTTTTTGAGATAGGGTTTCCCTGTAGCCCCAGCTGGCCAGGAACTCACTCTGTATACCAGGCTGGCCTTGAAGTCACAGAGATCCACCTGCCTCTCTGCCTCCCGAGTGCTAGGATTAAAGGCGTGCGCCACAATGCCCAGCTCAGCATTTATTTTGAGTATCAATAAGCTTTCTAATTCTCTAAGTCAAGCATGATCAAAACAAAAAAGATTCAATATCTGCCTTGAAAGAGCTCATGGTTTCATGAGCGGGACAGGCACAATGAGGCGGTAGTAAAGGGATGAGGTGTGTGCACGTCAGTAGCAGGGACAAAGCTGGACCAAGGAAGGACTTTCTCCTAAAAATGACACCTCTTACAAACAGATGGATGGTCGGGGGCGTGCAAGGGAAGAGAAATTTCAGTTAGAAGGATCACTTGCACAAAAAGTGAGAAACAAGAAAGTGCAGATATGCTTAGTGAGAATGGAAGCTTCAAATGACTTAAAATTTCTAGAATATAAAATGTAAGCCAATGAGTAGCAAGCAGTAAAGGGAGGGGGTGCTGGGAAGGGCCTAGAGCACATGGAACTCGTAGGTCATCAGCCAAGGCCTTAAAGCACAGACCTCAATCATGCATCATCAGAGTCTTCTTGACCTTTGAAAGGTACTTGAGCAGAAAGTTGAATTATTAGCAAGAGAAAATTTGCTTCTAAATTAATGAGTATTCATCAAGAAGACTCTTTGGATTGAGTTTGAGTCAAGATTCTTAAGAAGGCAAGATTCCAGAAATGTCCTTTGGTTTGGAATAGCACTTTCTTCCTAAGATCCAATGCTGGCCAGAAAAATGAATGTGAATAGGTAGAGTCTCTAGATCTTTGATGAAGTTCAAAATAGAGACCCTTTCGTGGAAGCTGTATGCCCCAGCCTTCATCTTTGCATATCAGATGTACTAAGGCCATCAGAGCATCCTTGGGTCTTAAGATGTGGTCAGCAAGCACCATGGGGTATGTGCTTACAGACTAGCAAGGGTGTTACATTCACAGGTGCCTCGGGCCCATGACCCATGGCTTGCAGCCGTGTATTCCAAGAAGTTCGGGATTCCTATGGCTCAGCCAAGTTTGGACATTAATGTCCCAAAATCAGCAAATAAATGCTGTATTGTGGCCAAAGCAACAGCAGCTGCTTCTGAGAATACCATGGGGTAAAAAAGGAGACAGAAAATGCTTGGCTAAGCTCTCTGTATATAGCAAACAAACTGGAATAAAAATCAATTAAGCCTCTATTACTGTTTTTTTTAATTCTTAATAACCTAAAAATGATATGCACAACTTGTGTTTATGCAATGTAATATGAAGAACTGAGTCGTTAATCTAAATGACTTCACACAAGAGCTTTTTTAACACATTCACCTAAAATATTTGGATAATTGTAAGGAAACCTCATTTACTGTTTAAATGATCTGAAATTCTCTACCCCATTTGGTTGTATAGACACAGTTCTAAATTACATTCATCCCCAAAGAAAATACCAGAAATGCTGATTTGAGAGAAAAAAAAAAGAAGAGCTTGACATTTGAGGGAAAGAATTAGACTCCTCCTGCATCAAAGAACTGACTGAAACAGTGAACTTCTGCTCAAAACAGTCAACTTCCCCATGGAGAATATTGAGAAAGACTGAGAAAGAGATGAATAGCATGTTTGGCAGAATGCATGAGCTCTGGAGGGGTGGGGAGATGGGGGGGACATGGGTCTAGATTTGATAAAAAAATATATGTATAAATAAATAAATTTAAAAAAAGAATTAGACTCCTCAAAGCATGCCAAGATTAAAAAAAAAACTAGCTTCAGAAAAATCAACAAGGAAGGCTGATATGAAGTGCTTTTAACTTTACTGTCAACCTTGAGTACATACAGATCCCCCCTCTCCAAGGAGTAGAAACATGCTCTCTCAAATTTAAAACAGACTACCTGAATGATCACATTTAAACTCCACTTAATCCAGAAGAATGTGAACGATACACCTGCCAACACATCAATAATGAATTTGGTCACTTGGGCCTAGAGTAAGATATACATCCAAAAATCAAATAAGGATGCTGTCTTTGAAGGTGGCCATGTTGGAGTCTGTCACAGTATGTTAAAGATCTCAGAGAAGTTCTCTAAAAGAAGCCAGGACACAAATGGATTTCAATGTTCAGAGAACAGATAACCCAACAACTGAGTGACATCAGCTCAAGGATTGTCAGAACAAAAGCCAGAACATTTAATCATTTTCCCCTCAGTGTCCTGGGTTGCTCATTTATTTCAATAATTTAGTAAAATTTTAAAGCATGTACAACATGAAGGGAATACCATGATGTCAAATTACCTGGTTTTCTTACGTATTTTCCATAATTTGTCCCAGCATCTACTCACTTGTTCATATGCAGACACACACACCAGACAATGCTCTTGTGATCATTTTGAAACTTGTTTATAGATTACATCAAAACATACTTCTGTGTTCCTCTATAATATATAGGGACAGTCAGACTTGGATTTCAGATGCTTAAAAGTCTATAGTTCTCTGAGTATCAAGTCTCATTAATAATGCATTGTCTACAAAATTGCATCTCTCCAACGAAACTGGAACTTCCTGGAAGACAAAGATTGAAACTATTCTTTTTCTTGTCTCCTCCATAGCAAAGACCTGGTTCTGGAGTGAAAGCAATAAAAATAGCCTGTTAACTGACTGGTATACAGAGAAATATATTTTCTGGTTTATGACTGATACGACCAAGCACAGTAATGTAAAATGACTCAGGGTTTAATCACGGCTTTTGTAACTAAGGAATGAGTATTTGGAGATGAATTGCATATCCTCAGTGGACAAGACAATTTCTTGGTTTGGGCAGGGTGCCATAGCTCTGAGCCCCCAAATGCAGTTTGTACTACATACTCCTGGATGACTCCAGAGAGATAGAAAACTAAGTTAAGGGGCTGGAGAGATGGCCTAGCGGTTAAGAGTGCCGACCGCTCTTACAGAGGACCCGGGTTCGATCCCCAGCACCCACATGGTGGCCGAGAACCGTGTGAAACTCCAATTCCAGGAGAACTCCAGTTCCAGGGGAATCCCACACCCTCTTCTGACCTCCGCCACATTGCACAACACGGGTGCACAAACTTGCATGCAGACAGTACATTCATACACATACAGAAATAAATAAAATAAATTTTAAAAAAGAAAACTAAGTTAGAACTCAACATCTAGGAAGTAAGCACAAGGACCAGTTTCTATATTCTGTTGGTTTTGGCACATTTCATCATGAGAACACAAGCTCTGAATCCCCAAAATAAGCCCCAAAGATCACCAAGCTAATCAATAAAACAGAACTGGCTTACTGTAGGTAAGGGTTACATCCTGGGGAATTTTGCAAAACCTGAGTCTATGGAGTAAGCAGCTCTGGTGACTCCAGAGAGGCCAAAGATAACAAACGGGGCTTGATTTGGGGTTATATAAAATGAGACCATGTCAGAGACATAAATCACTGGGGAAATATTTCAAATCCAAGGTAAACCATAGCTAAATGTTCTGTCTGGACAGTTTGCCCTCTAGAAAGGCCCAAGGTCAAATGGAGACTAAGGTCAGAGGCAGGACCTAGAATAAAATGCTTAATTCATAATTTACCCCAAACCCAGGCTGAGTATTACACTTGAGGCTAAAGTGAATCTTCTATCTGAAATATTTCAATATTGAAAAAGACAAAGTAAATTCACTGAAATAGTAGATGACTATCCTTAATTGTTTTAAAACGTCACATCGGAAAGTGAAGAGGGTCCTTCATGAATAGAAAGAGCTTGCTAACACAACATAGATATCAAACAATGTTCAGATACCCCTGTGCATCACTCTAAATTGCACAAAAGATTGTTGCATGGATTGATTTACTTGGTCTTACAGTCACACTGCAGACTTCACAGGCCAGAGAAAATCACCGCCTCAGCTGTGAGGTCCTGGGACCACAAGTAGGTAAAAAGCTTCTAAAAATTTACTGTCTACCAGAGGGTAGTGCTAAGACTGAGTCTATTATTTTGTGCTCACCATGTTCATATAAATAAATCTGCATTTAGTGCTTTCACTGATGTATATGAACCATGGCTGGTCAGAAGGAAAGAATAATAGGGAATAATTCCTGACTTCAAGGAGTGTTTTCATGACTGATGACAAATACCATTGTTCATCAAATATAAGAAGTTCTCAAGCTATCAAAAGATCTATTTTTCCAATGACACTAAAATATGTACAATGTAAACTGAGAGTGAATTGTTTGATGGCAATAATGAAAGGCTCATCCCAATTTCCAAAATATTGACATTTATAAAAGAGGTTCCTCTTCAATTTTATGACCTAGAGTAATACAAGTAGCACTTGATGAATACCTGATAGACAGCAACTTCTCTTTAATCTTTCCTATCTTGAAACCATCTAGAGAGGACCAAGGTAAACCGACTCTGAAGTTGGCGAGTTCAAATTCCATTTCATTGGCTCGTGAGGCTTTATGGCTGCAAGCTGCTCTGTGTGTAATACTTGTGACCTCTTCCTAGGAGTTTCTGTGGGATTCCCTAAGGAGTAAGCAAGTTATTTGCAGTTCATATGAACCATAGTTTAAGATATTCTTTCAGGAACTTTGAATTAGCCTATCCTCATATTGATATGAACAAAGTGAAATGGAAATAGGATTCTGAGTAACTGAAAGGAAAGTGAATTTAATAGCGTGTCAGGCATTTAATAGATACTACCTAAAGCTGGGAGTGACAAGATGCTGAAATACATAGAATTTTCAAAAATATCATGGACATTTATGTTAGTTACTTCATGCCAGTCTTGAAAAATTCTCCCACAATCTTATGACCCTTTGAACTACTCAGAAAATCTGTCTTTTAACAACTGCTTTACTAAAAAACAGAAGGGATGGAAGCCTACCTGTGTAGAGAAAGGAAACGTAGAATCAGTGTGCATAGGAAATCAGAACAGTCTGATAAAACAGCAAAGAGACTAAGGGAGGCTTTTCTCAGACTCAAGATAATTGATCATTTATGCTAACCCTTAAATATGAATTATCTCCAAAAGCACCCTTTATAAGACTGTGTGCCTCCATACTCTTATTCCATAGTCAAATAAATTTGAGAAATTCTGAATATTATGTAGTTTCCCTCAAGCTCACAGTTTACACCAGCATATTAAAGGCACTGAGAAGTCCCATAATATCAATGCCTATCTCATATTAATAGTACTCGAGTTGGCAGAACTGAGATTCAAATCTGGTTTATCTTTGAAACTTATATTCTCTGGCATACTCCATTCTAAATGAATCTTTTTTTCTAATTATTTTCTTTTAATTTTTGAAAGCTCAAATTATGCATAAAAGGAAAAATAATAAAAGACTGATATCCATGTGACCAACACCAGAAGCAAGACCATTCGTGTCTGGTTTTCTTTTTAGGTGAAAAGAATAAGATCATCCTCCATGCAACAGGAGACCAGGAATTCAAAAGGGCCTGAATGGCCAAACCATAAAGATTAGGAGTCTACAGAGTGTGGTTCCATGGACAGGCTGCCTATATTCAGCTTCACCCACCCAGGGCTCAGGAAACATTGCAGAAGAGGGGGCGGGAAGATTGGAAGAGCCAGGGAGGTGAGGCAAGATCAAACAGAAATGAATCCTAAAAGCTCCTGGGACCCTGTTCATAGGAACCTACAGCATTAGTATCAGCATGCACAAGACCCATGCAAGCTCAGCTGGACAAAAACCCAGTATGGAACTGCAGAAATGGGTAGCAGAGCCCAACCTTGGCTGAGGAAATATTGGCAGCAGTTGTAGGTCAGGTGAGGAAGATCTGGACTTCTTTAGCCTGAACTGAATTGGAAAATGATGTATGAAATACACAAAGCATCAATAAAAAAATGAAATTAAAAAAAAAAAAAAGAAAAGAGATGCCTGATAGGCTGAGTAGAGATCAGGGAATGAGCTGGCACTGAGAGGTGAGCTGGAAGAGTAATTTGGTGCAAGGGACCCTAGCACAAATGACAGGTGTGAACTCCTAGGGGCAGTCGAGGGGGTGGGGTGCAGGGGGAGGGCTGCAGGACCCAAAGGAGAGGTGGGTATAATGGCAATTAAGACTGACTGAAAAATTATGTATGAAACACATAAAATTCAATAAAAAGCAATAATAAAGAATAAGATCATTGTGATCTTAGAGTCAGAGCTGTTTCTCAAGCCTGTTGCTGCAGAGTGGCCATTCTATAGCATCTAACATGAACCTAGTGTTTTATGACCTACACTCAGAAGGTATTTGTAACATGTGTGAAGATGAAAAGCAATCTTGATGCATGACAGATGGGGAATTTAGAGATAACTTTCTTCATTTTATACTGTTCAAATAAATTATCATAATTCAAATCCATGTCTATACTATATAAATTTCTATAAACATGCAGTTTGAGACAACTATTGAAATCAAGTATAAAAATAAATAAATTTGCCTCAAGGACAAAGTCCCTATCTATCAAATGTTTACAGAATAGTTTTTTTTTTCAGAATACTTTTAAACAGTTGGGGTTTTGTGGGATGTACCAATAGTCAATTATAACAGATAAGAGTAAGAAAGTCCACAGTTCCTATCAGTAACAAATCTACAAATTACCTATGAACAAAATTAATACCAAGAAAAACAAAAGTACAGAACAATCCCACAATAAGCATAGTCTGATTTTGATATCACTGTTAAACTAACTTTATAAAATAGGTTGTCTGGCTTCTACCTCTTTATATTGTTTGGAACATTTTGACTAAGATGGGCATTGCCTATTCTTTGAAGGCTTACTGAAACTCCCCCATAAAAACTACTGGGCCTGATGCCATTTCTTAGGAGAAATTTGTGGCTTCTACCTCTATTACTTTTATGTTTATCTAATTGTGATGTTGAGCTTCTTTTGACAATTTATATTTTTCTTAAAACAGCTTTCTTATTTAGGTTTCAAAGACATTCATGCAAAATGGTTTATTGTTTTAATAATCCTTAAAATTATTATTTTTGCAAATGTTCTACAATGTATTTTGATCATATTTAAATCCCTTCCTGTATCTACATGTGTCCTCTATTATTAACTCCCCACCAAATTTCTTGACATGATAGATAGATAGATGATAGATGATAGATAGATAGATAGATAGATAGATAGATAGATAGATAGATATTAAGGTCTACTGAGTCAGATTTGTGTTCCCAAGTGCCCTTCAGTGTGGGTTCATCCACTGAAGCCTGATCGGCCCAGTAAGAGTCTCACCCTTAAACAAAACTGAATCTCCCCTTCCCAGGAGCCATTGGTTTCCAATAGTTCCTCATGCGGGGGCTGTAGAATAAAAAGGAGAAGTCAGGCTGGTGCTGTCACCAAAACTTTCATGGTGCTGGAATTTGCTACGGAAGTTACCTGAGGAGCAACTTTAGCACACACCTCACCCGTCTATGAATCCTGTGAGCCACAACAACTGGCCGACAAGATATGCCCACTGATGCAGTACAGGCATGAATACTAGTATAGGGGTAGCCAACTACCGTCTAATTAGATTTAAGATCTGCTTTGTAGGATGGATCCCATAACTGACAATGATATCAAGCCTAGGAACCTGAGGCTAGACAGGCCACAAGCCATGGGAGAAAGTTTAATACAACTATTCTGCTAAATAGATATAATAATAAACTGATTTCTAATGACATATTGTCACAACCATAGATTATTGCATCTCTCAACTCTCAGCAAAGAAGCACCCTTATATAGCTGATGGTAATTAACACAGAGAACTACAGCTGGCCAATGTGCAAAGAATAAGAGGCTGTGGACTGCTTATCCCTGAATAGGTCACCTATATGAAATTTCTGCCTCCCAAGGCTCAGGGATTGTGGAAGAGGGGGGCAGAAACCAGCCCTAACTCATTTCCCAGCATCCATTCTCTCCTTTGTCATCTACAGACTTGGTTTTGATTCAACCAATTTTCTCTTTCCTGTTTATTTGTCTTCCGTACTTAGAATTGTACCCAGAGCTTTCACACATGCTAAAACACTACACCTCTAACCTAAAATCAGACACTTTCACATTCAAATTGCATTTTTATTATTTAAATTTTAACTATAGCATTTGTCTTATTGTTCTGGGTTTAGTCGGAGAAGAAAATATTTTAGAATCTGCTCACTTAATTTTATTTGTAGTTCTTACTGTCTTTGCCTTTATTTAAAACTGAAGTTCATAATGAGGGTATAGTTAATATATATACATCCAGGATTTGGATGTTAATTTTGAGAGGGATATAAACTTCTTATGATTTTACAGGAGGCAGTGGACTTGTAATTTTGTTATATAGGTGGAGGGTATGTATGCATATTTTAGAGTAATATAAAATTAAACGGAAATGTGAATTTCTAAACATGTTTTAGAATTAACTTATAGTTTATTTTCAGATGTCATAATTTTTGTATATGTGTGACATATATATGCATATTTTGGAGCAATACAAATGGGAGGGAACAACAACAACAAAAGGACTGAGACAAAGAACTGATTGAAACAGTAAACTCTGCAAAACAATAAACATCTCCATAGAAAAACTTTAAAAAGACTTAGAAAAAGATACAAGACATGTATGGCAGAATGCATGAACTTGATTGGGGTGGGGGCATGGAAAGGGGAATAAGTCTAAATTGGTCTGAGAAATGTTGTATGAAATGCACAAAACTTCAATAAAATATTTTGAAAGTGAAAAGAAAAAAAAAAAGGTTCATCCACAGATAATTCCCAAGAATTAATGACGAGTAGATAGAGAAGCTAATTTCTCAAAGGAGAAAATGATTTGACTGGAAAGGTGATTTTACTTTCATATGAGCTAATGACAAATCACTCCAATAGAAATATCTGGTAAAAGACTCTATGCATTCTGCCAACTGTGAACTAAGCAAACAGATGTAGCAGTATCAGTACATAGACAAGAAGAGAAACTATGGGTATGGGTGGGAGGAGAAGATTAAAAAGATGCTAAAAGCACCAAGGAAGGGTCAAGTGAGGAAACGGGAACAAAGAAAACAGATAACGACAAAGCTGAGCGGAATGAAAACTATGAGAAGAATATAGTCGTGGGAGCCAGAAGAAGAAAATGCTTTGAGAAAGAGACTATCCCACAGGGACAAATGCCACTTAGAGGTTAAGCCATTGAAAATCAACCCTCTTGATTCTGGAATTAGGTTGACTACCAACCTCGATTTTCAATGTTATTGTGAATTGTTTCTAAATCCCTTAATTTATATGTATTTTTGTGGGAAATCAAGAAATGCTGCAGTAAAAACTGTTCTCCAGTTGACTTTCAAAACAGAAGTTCACACTGCTACTGGTTTTTTGTTTTGTTTTGTTTTCAGTGTTTTTGCAATCTTTCTTTTTTGGTCAAGGACCGTTTAGTTGCAAATAATAGTATCCCATTCAAATTAGGGTGTGCCAGAAATGGAATGTTTTAAAAATAATATAAGTGTAATTTATAGACCCAAAGTCAGGAAGTCTAGTGAGGCCTCCAGGGAGACAGGATTCAGGAAATGCAAGGCTGTCAGGGAACAAGGTCTGCTTTTTCTCCATGTCTGTTTCTGACCAAGTCCATGGTCTCTTGTTTGTGTTCTCTTTCCTTCGTCTTCATAGTCAGTTCCTCTCTCTATTTCTCCACACAAAGGAATGAAAATGGCCCCCAAAGTCATTCTTTTCGTCCTCTTTCAGGATCACCAGAGCGTCCTGAGCATTCTCATAGCTTTGTTCCCATTGGGTTTTTTTGTTACATTATACATTTATTTCATGTGTGTTTATGACAGGACTGAATAAGATAATTCACCCATAACATTTACAAAGACATTGTAAGTATCCAACAGATGTTGGCTCTTGTACAGTTTTTCCTACTTTTTTCTTGTTAGTATTTTCAACAACGTGCCATAGCAGCACCTGAAATAAAAATTTATCTGTTTCCTAACTAGACTAAGACCTCTTTGTATATGGGACCACATAGTTTTCATGTCTATATATCTAGTTCAAATTACAACCAGTTAAACCAGGTAAAAGTCAGTTAAAACCAGTAAAATCTCCATAAACATTTGCTGAACAGTTAACATTTAGTTATTAATATTACGAAAATAAAACAAAGGCACACAGTCTGGTAATAAAACTCTTAGTAATTACTTTAATTAACTCCCTGTCTAGTATTGTTTGATCAATTGATTTTCAGTCGGAAGGATTCATCTTGATCCATGACTACCAGGCACTTCTATTTATGCAATCAAAAACAAAGAAGTAAACGAAATGTGTGTTTCTTGACAAAGTCCTTAATATTTCCTTTTTGTTTTGTCAACCAAGAGACTAATGTGTCATTCAAGTAACATACAAAGGATGTACAAGCTATTCATATGAAGGTTACAAAGCACTCTCATATCTCATATAATCCTGAAAACAATACTGTGAGCTGATTATCAGAAGGCCTCAGTCCACTATGATGGGGAAGACATGGTGTAGTTCGTGACAAGAGGGTCTGGTGGTGGCAGAAAGCAGCCGAAACCAGGATCTGAGCTAACCTTCAACGGCTTGCCCTTAGTGGCTTAATTTACCAGCCAGACCTCACCTCCTAAAGGCTCCACATATTCCCCAAACAGCACCACCACCGAGGGAACAAGCAATCAAAATGAGTCTGTGGGAGCATTTCAAATTCAAACCATAACAGCTACAGGGACTCCTAAGGCTCAAGAGCTAAAATAACATGCCCAAAGATTGCTCTGCCAAAAGGTAATGAAAGTAGCAATTTCACACTGAACTCTCCCAGCTTCTTTGCTTAAGTGCTCATTTCATTTTACCAGTTAGCAGAGACACTCAAGTAGCTTATACATTCCACAGCTTAGTTCCCAGACAGCAACTACATCAATAACAATTTACAGTGTTTTGGCTTACAATTTATATGCTATTCAGAAGGTTTCACACTCTTGCAAATTTAGTGACATACTAAATTCTAATTCTCTGTACAAGTACTCCTGTATGTATGTCTTAAAAATAATTCTTTTTATGTAACATCACATGTATTTAGAGTGTAACATCAATCCTATCATGAAGTGAGAGGATTTGTTTTATCTATTTCCCTAGTTAACAGATATCGATAATGGAGTAAAGAAAAGTAAAAATTATTGGATTCTGGGGGAAGCAAGAAGGATAAATAAAAGCAATGAGCTTCTGTCTAGACAGCATCAGAACTGTTTCAATAGCAGGTCTGGTGTTGACGCAACCCACTTTGTACAGATTTCTTAAGGGACTATCTGAAAGTCAAGTTATATTTTATTCAGAGAAACTTAGTGTTAAATATGAGGTCTACTTACAAATTAAATGGGAAATCATATGCTATTACTCTCCAGAGAAGATGAACTCTTCTTCTGTTAGAGGTTGTATTTTGAGCTCTTTAAATTCATGCACTGCTCTTGATTGAACTTGAAGCCTGGTATTTGTATATTTCTTCCTCTCTGACAAAGCATATATATCCCCCTGTTATACACCTTTACTTCTGCCTTTGCACACACATAGACTCCATACAAATATGAAAATGATGGTGCATAATCATCACTTGTACACATTTTATTTGCACATGCACACACAGACTCACAGACACACACAGAGAGAAACATACACATGACCTTACATTCATAATTCCAAGTTCAACACAGACCAAGGCATGTCAACTTTCAGGTCCTGAATGTGTCTAGTCTATTTGAACGTCACACTATGGACTAAGATTTTGGAAGGAAGATTTTCAGAGAATTGCAGCATCTTAAGAGGATTAAATATTCCTCCTTCAATAAACCAAGTCATAAAATCACCCCAAACAAAGGCAAGAAAGATATCTACAAATGTCCCTCTCACTCGGATGTCACAGTACTTTAGTAAACTCCCCCACTGAGATGAGCAGAGAAATCCTCAGGGTCAGTTTGTATCACAAAATGCCTGACCCAATCTATATAACATATGGTAACTCTCAATTCATGATAGGATTGATGTTACACTTTAAATACATGTGGTATTGCATAAAAAGAATTATTTAAGACATACATACAGGAGTGCTTGTACAGAGAATTAGAGCCAAAATCATCACTACAACATTAATAGCAATGGAAAGAATAAAAACAATTGGATTCTTGATGATAAAAACTGGTCCAGAATTCAGGCAACGTTTGCACGAGGCTTTGATTTCAAATAGGTGGAAGAAGGGGCTTCTTTCTTTGTAGAGAATTCAACTTAATTATGTAAATTAAGATGCCTTTATTTCCTAGGAAAGATCGGTAACCCAGAACCAAGAATCTGGAGATATGCACTCTTTTCTAATAATGCAATTGCCCAAAATAAAGCAAGAGTATAAAGAGAATTCACAAGTAGCTAGCATGAGCATAAACTCATAGTGTGTGCCCTCAACAGTTGTTAAGCTGCCTGTACAAGAAATGTTCTTTTCAACAATCATGTCTAATATTTATTAAAGCAAGAGGATACAAGACAAAATCAACAAAGAGGAAAAGTGCATGGAACAATGTTAGGTGAAACTCCCAATAGTCCTTGCCTCATGGAATCCAAGCATTGAATTATGACAAGTGTACAATGTCTATGAGGAAGGCCCATTAGTGTCTCCACGCCTGATGTGTTTGGTGTTTGTATGTGCATGCATTTGTGTGTGTGTGTGTGTGTGTGTGTGTGTGTGTGTGTGGTTATTTTTACTGAGGACTGGTTTCATAATCATCCTAGGGTTTTCCCCAAATTATAGGTTCTCAGCAAAAGTAAGCATTCAACATATACCATATTACTTGAAGAAACCTATTATATACATCCACTTTCATTAGTTAGGGAATAGTGGGGACATTTCAGAAATCCAAATTTCCAAACATCAGCGAAGACCAACCTTCAAAGCAAGTCTTAGGAAAAGATGTCTTAAAAATCAGTGGGTAATTTGAATGAGTGTGCGTGTGTCAGGTCACCAGGGAGGGAGGCATCTGTGATAGTGAGAAATGGGTCGGACTTGGAATCAGATGCTTGAGAAACCTATCTTCAGTCTCCTACATGCAAGATGGAGTCAATGGTGGTATTCATCTAGTGGTCTTATCAGAATTATATGATATATACCCTGTAGTTGCTTAGAATCCAGCTTAGAATAACCTAGTAATGGTAGTTATTATTTTTATGCACCTCGTAGTTTTATTTTGAGCAAAATAAAAATCCTATAAAACACTGTTGTCAGCTTTATAAAATACACCTAAGTTAGCAAGATGTATTTTAAGCATAGAAGGTTCATAATTCTGTTTACTTTCAGCCAAAGGAGGGAATCTCTCCTATTACATCTACTAAAAATTACCATGTCATATGTGTTTTGCTTTCTCTTCTCCTCATCTCTTTCCCTCTTTTCATAATCACTCAGCATTATTGGGGTTCACTAAAGAGACTCACCCCCATCCCACATAGCACCCAAATGAAACATGATTTTATGCAGAAACTGCTTACTAACAATATTTGCAAAACATTTGTGTTCATCTGTCATTTTGGGGGCCAAATGTGGCCATCCTACAAAGCTGTAATAAAACATGAAATAAACCTTTCCATAAAACATTTAATAAAGCTGTAAAAGTCAAATAGCTCATAATAAGCAGCCATATAAAAGCACATAGCACAGATCTCCATCATTACCTTTCATCAGAGCTTAGAGGGAAACCCAGGCCATTCTTCAAAACTGCCCAGCTTAAAGCATGGATTTGAATCAAGGATATTGTTCCCAAAACTCTCTCCACTCTGAAACCGAAGAATTTCACAATTATTTCACTGAATTTAATCTAAGATGATCAGATTCCTCTCACAGAGGTTAAAAAAAATAACTCAAAAAGAGGTTTATTGAAACTTAGAATTTCTGCATTGAGTTAGAAATGAAAGTGGAATTGTGCGTTTCTTCCCCTGAGGGTAATGTTAAGCATGGACTGGACTGGTCGTTTGCTTTGCTGCCCGCCATCTTCTCTGGAGCATTGCATTCCTTTAAAAATGACTGCGTTTCATGACACAGGTGCACAAACCTGCATGCAGACAGTACATTCATACACATAAATAAATAAAATAAAAATAAAATTAAAAAATGTTTTAAAAATGTGTTATGTGGACTGTTGGGGGTCTGCTGTTCTCACCCAAACCAGCCTCACTTTCTGCCAGTGAGGACAGAACACATGACCAAGCTGTGTGACCCAGACCTTGCCTTCTGAGACTTCAGTGGCACTTGACCACAGGAACAGTTAGGGAGCAAGATGGGGTACAGACAACTGATGATGACTGCTTTTCTCAGTGGTTAGTAGCATCCTGTTAGGACCATTCAAGAGTTCCTCTTTGAACTAGTAAACCTCTCCACATTCTGGTACCCATCACAGTCTAACTTTCCCTTTATCCTTCTAAGAAATCCCTCTTCTGTTCAAGTTTAGTGCTATAATTGCTTATATTTAAAGGATCTTAATTGCTACAAAGTATCAGGTAAAAAAAATGTCATCAAGTCCCATTTATTTTCAAGAAAATAAATTCCAGAGAAGACTAAGAATTTTAGAATGTTAATTTGTTCGGGTTAGCATTCCTCCCTTTAAAAAAAAAAACTATCTGGGATATGTCTAGCTCAAATTATGTCTAAAACAAGTGAAATCAAATTACTTTCAAAATTATATAAAATATTAAAAATGGAAGAACATAAGACCTATATCAAAACCTTAACTGAGAAGGCTTGGTCTAGAAGCTTCTATTGCACATGAAATGATTTTAAATCTCGTAATAGCTGAGTACTTCATATAAATATTTGTCTAATGGCCTGAAAGGCACCAAGAAGTAATAAAATCCCTGTGAATTTAAACCTTATAGATTACAGTTGGTGGTTCCAAATTGTTTGAGGTTAAGAGGATTTATGATTTATAACAGACTATTATTGTTACCTCTTGCATAAAGCAACTACACTTCACAGGCTCGGTTTTACCAGGAGCTGTTCACTGGAGCCAACATGATATACAAAATGGAATGCCAGCCTCTATACTTTGTTCAAATCCCTCGCCTTTCAAGTCAAGTCATCTTAACTTTAAAAAAAAGTCAGAAACTTGGGAAGTCAACTGGTATTTAATACAATTCCACCAGCAAAATTTCTTCCCCCTCCCCCAAAGGCCTAGTCACTGAAGAAATCTTACTTAAGAAGGCAGCAAAGTCATTAAATGCCATTGTGATATATTAAATATCTGATAGGCCATTTGAGTGTTGCCTTCATAGGGGAGTCAGGATGGAGCCCAGCCTGACATGAGGTTCAAGGGCACAACAAAATAATGGATGCTGTCTTTTTAAAACTCGGAGAGGCTCCCATTGTAGGTTAGGTTTCTTTCCAGTTTCCAGTGGTATGAAAGACATGGCCAGTATAAATCTTGTTGTCACAAAGGAACAAGTTATAGTATATATTCAACCACACACATACAAAAACTTTCAAATAACATTAACTTAAACCCACAAAACCAAGGAGGGTCAGAAGCAAAGCTGGAGCTCTGTCCTTAAGTCACCCCCATTGCGTTTGGATGGCAAATACTAAGCTTATCATATGTTCATCAGAGCTGTGTCTGAACAATACTAACATATAGGTTGGGGGTGGCTAAAATGTGATAAACAAGAAGAAGAGAAAAGAAAAATCTTAAAACTCAAGTATAGTTGGCAAAAGACAAAGCAGTTTCCTTTTGTGATTTTTTTTCTTACCACATCAGTGTACAGACCTAGATACCCTTCCAGTCCTTATACAGGGCTATTCGCTGAAATAGGAGACTACTCACCTGGGCAACTTGGAGACAGTGCCCCTAGCATCATGAATTTTATGCGAGGCTTTCATGGGTTTTCTGAAGCTGGGCACAAGGACCCATTGTAAGATAGATGGGACCCTAAACAGACGCTTCACTCTGCGAGCTGGAGTCCACCTGTACATTCCTTTTAGACTGATGTTTTCTGGAGGGCCAGGTCCATTCTTCTCTTGTTCATCTTTGAATCCAATCTTATACTTGGCACATTGTTGGAATGTTTGTAGAATGAATAATTCACAATTAAAGCCTTTTACCTTCATCAAAGTTACTTTTTGTATAAAGAAAGCAAGTTTCTTTTGCATCCTGACATCTTTAGTTTCTTCCATCTTCATCTTTTTTTTTTGGGGGGGGGTCTTTTTGAGCCAGGGTTTCCCTTTAGTCTCAGCTGGCCTGGAGCTCACTAGGTAGACCAAGCTGGCCTTGGACTCACAGAGATCCACCTGCCATCTTTATAAGATGAGTGTACTATTCATTAGCTTAACGATGTATATCCTCTTGAGGTTCACTCATAATTTGAGTCTCTAATTTTGCCCACATCAGTAGATGTAAATAATTAGGATGCCTGGCTGCCCATGTTTTTTTGTTTGTTTGTTTGGTTTTTTTTTTTTTTTTGCATGTTTTGCGAAATCTGGAGAATTGGTGTTATGAAACAGTCAAGTATATGGATATGAGCTTCCACTTTACAACCAGAAAGATGCGGATTTCCAACCTGGCACAGAACTCACCTTCTGGCACCTGACATGGAGCAGGTGGCTCATCTCTTAGAGTAGAAGGTATAGCATGTATAAAGTGAGTCAAGGAGTAAGCACCACCCAGAGCTGTCAGGAGGATTAAGTGACGTGTCAGTGAAGCATTATTGTTCTTGTGTACAGTAAACTATCATTGAATGGTCTTGATATCTTTGAACATCCAATAATTCTGAAGAAATGGGGTTGGCAGGGGTGGAGAGATGGCTCAGCAGTTAAGAGCACTGGCTGCTCTTGCAGAGGACCTGGGCTCAATTCCCAGCACCCACAAGATGGCTAAGGACTGTCTTTAGTGCCAGGCGTGGTGGTGCACACCTTTAATCCCAGCACTCAGGAGGATCTCTGTGAGTCCAAGGCCAGCTTGGTCTACCTAGTGAGCTCCAGGCCAGCTGAGACTAAAGGGAGACCCTGGTTCAAAAAGACCCCCCCAAAAAAGATGAAGATGGAAGAAACTAAAGATGTCAGGATGCAAAAGAAACTTGCTTTCATTATACAAAAAGTAATTTGATGAAGGTAAAAGGCTTTAATTGTGAATTATTCATTCTACAAATATTCCAACAATATGCCAAGTATAAGATTGGATTCAAAGATGAACAAGAGAAGAATGGACCTGGCCCTCCAGAAAATATCAGTCTAAAAGGAATGTACAAGTGGACTCCAGGTCGCAGAGTGAAGTGTCTGTTTAGGGTCCCATCTATCTTACAATGGGACCTTGTGCCCAGCTTCAGAAAACCCATGAAAGCCTCATCCTCTGCTCACATCCCACTTCGTCCCAGTTCAGGTAAGGGACTGGAAACCTTTTCCCCAGTGACTCTCCTGGGTGATAAGGATCCAGACAACTTCCATCTAATAACTGCATTACCATTCTCCTTATCTTAGGCTGCTGTTACAACTAAACCATATCCTCTCCCATTTCTTATGTTGAAATGCCAATTCCCTTTTCCAAATATCCCTTTGTAAAGTGGTTAAGTTCAAATGAGGCCTTTAGTGTGGGCCCTCATGCAATCTGATTGTAATCTTTAAAACAATTTATAGAGTTTTTGTGAATTTCATACAATAGATCTTTTTTATTTTTGTATGTGTATGAATGTACTGTCTGCATGTAGGTTTGTGCACCCACGTTGTGCAATGCTGCGGAGGTCAGAAGAGGGTGTCGGATTCCCCTGGAACTGGAGTTAAAGACTGTTCTTAGCCACCATGTGGGTGCTGGGGATCAAACCCAGGTCCTCTGCAAGAGCAGTCGGAGCTCTTAACTGCAAGGTCATCTCTCCAGCCCCCATACAATAGATCTTAATCAAGTTTAGACCCCGTCCCCCAGCTGCACCACATCATAGCCCCCACACTGGAGTTCATGTTTTACCTCATGTGTGCTAATCTATCCAGTCAAATATTTGTTCCCAGATGTCCATCAGTGCATGTTCATCCACTGGAGTCTAGTGAGCCTGTCTAGAGTCACTCCCTTAAAGAACTACTCTCTCTTATCGCACAGTAAGCAGTTGCCAATAGTTCTTCAGCTTGGGTTGGGGCCTTCTGCTGATTTGCCTCATTCTATGTCAGGTTTTGTCTGACTGAGTCACCATGGGGCTTGTGCATACTGTCACCATTGTTGCAAGTTCATATGAGCAGCTTCCCATAGGACTGAAACCCTATTTCCTTATGTCCATGTACCACCCTTGGCTGGTCCTTTCTTCTGCAATGGTTCCTAAGCCATAGGTGGTGGATGGAGTCCTATCCAGGGATACATACTTTGCAGTCTCTTGTTCTCTAAAACTTAGCCATTGTGTCTTTTGGTGTACACTGCACTTCACTGGTGATAGTTGATCAATGTATTAGTATTCTCTCTACCCCCTGCTGCACTATGTTCCATGAGCCTTAGGTGTAGTGTTTTCACTGTAGATGTGCCATTTAGGGCTGGGCATCTCCCAGACATATATTGTCTATGTTGTGGAATTCTTTAATAGTTTCTGTTTAAGAATAATAGATGAAAATTTCCCCAAACTAAAAAAAAAAGACAAACCCATACAAATACAAGAAGCACATAGAACACCAAATAGACAAGATCAGAAAAGAAACTCCCCACACCATATCATAGTTAAAATGTTAGATGCCCCAAAGACAAAATTCTGAATGCCACAAGAGAAAAACAACAAGCTACATATACAGGGAAACCTATCAGAATTACAGCTGACTTTTCAGTGTAAACTATGAAAGCAAGTAGAACATGGACCAAAGCTTTCCCAGTGCTAAATGACTATAAACGCCAACCCAGGTTACTATACCCAGCAAAAATGTCAATTCTATTTGAAGGAAAGAGAAAAATTTTCCATGACATAAGCAAGGGGAAAGAATACATGTCCAGAAAACCAACCCTCCAGAGAATACTTGAAGAAATTCAAAGGGCAGAGGAGAGGAGCAACTATCCCTAGGCACCTTGAAAGAGAAATTAATAAAAGCATAACTGCAGAAGTATAAACCTAGACCAAAAACGCAAATGGATAATAAGGTGAAAGGAAGCAACACACATCTCTCAATTATAGCCTTAAATATTAATGGACTAAACTCTCCAATCAAAAGGCATAGACTGGGAGAATGTCTACAAGAAACCCATCTCATTCTCAAGGACAGGTGCCAACTAAAAGTGAAAGAATAGAAAAAATATTCCAAGCAAATGGTACCAAAAAGAAACAAGGAGTTGCTATTTCAAGATCAGACAAAATAGACTTTAAAGTAGAAGCAATCAGAAGAGACAAAGAGGGTCATTGCATCTTTATCAAAGGGAAAATTAACCATGAAGACTTCACAGTCATGAATATATGTGCACCAATCTTTATAAACACAACTCTACGGGACCTCAAGACACAGATTAACCCCAGCACACTCGTAGTAGGGGACTTCAATACCCCACTGAGCTCCTTGGACAGATCAACTGGACAAAAAACATAAATGAGAGACATCTGAACTGAACAATACGATACAGCAAATGGACCCCACAAATATCTACAAATATTCCACCCAAGCAAGAGAATACACTTTCTACTCAGCACCCCATGGTACATTCTCCAAAATTGACCACATACTTGGACACAGAAAAAAATTCAACAAGTACAAAAGAATTGAAATAACTTCATGCATTCTATCAGACCACAGTGCAATAAAGCTCAATATCAACACCAGGATAATCCCTACAACATACATGAACAATGGAGGCTAAACAACACACTCCTGAATAATGAATGGGTCAAGGAAGAAATAAAGAAAGAAATAAAAGCGTTCCTGGAACTAAATGACAATGACAGTACAACACAACAAAACCTATGGAACACTTTAAAAGCAGTCCTAAGAAGGAAGTTTATAGCACTGGGTGAATACAAAAAAAAAAAAAAAACAGAAACAGCACAAAAAAATGAGCTAACACTGTAGCTAAAAACACGTGAAAGACAACAACAAATGAACCCTAAACACAACAGACAGGAAGAAATAAGAAAAATCAGAGCAGAAATCAATGAAATAGAAACAAGGAAAACAAAACAAAAAGTCAATGAATCGAAAAGTTGGTTCTTTGAAAGAATAAACAAGATAGACAGACCTCTAGCCCAGTTAACCAAAAGAAAGAAAGAGCAACTCCAACTCAATATAATTCATGATGAAAGGTGAAATATCACAACAGACAACAAAAAGATCCAGACAATCATTGGGGAATATGTCAAAAACCTATACTCTACTAAATTTGAAAACCTAAGAAAAATGGATGAATATCTGAAATCCAGGAAATCATCAAAGCTAAACCAAGAAGAGATTGACAGCTTAAACAGACCCATAATATATGAAGAAATTGAAAATGTAATGAGACCTCCCAACTAAAAAAATCCCAGGTCCAGATGGTTTCACAGCAGAATTCTATAAAACATTTAAAGAAGACTTACAACCATTATTACTCAAACTGTTCAGAAGGATACAAGCAGAGGGAATCTTCCAAATTCCTTCTATGAAGCCAGCATCACTCTAATACCAAAACAAGGCAAGGATAAAACCAAAAAAGATAACTATAGACCCATCTCATTAATGAACTCACATGCAAAAATTCTCAACAAAATATTGCAAACCACATACAGACCCACATGACAAAGATCATCCATCATGACCAAGTTGTATTCATACCACAGATGCAGGGATGGTTCAACATACATAAATCACTAAATACCATAAAACACATAAATGGACTGAAAGACAAAAAACACATGATCATCTCAATTGATGCAGAAAAAGCCTTTGACAAAATCCAGCATCCTTCGTGGTTAAAGTCCTAGAGGGAATTGGACTGGAGGGATCATTCCTCAACAGAATCAAAGCCATATACAAGAAACCTACAGCCAACATCATCCTAAATGGAGAAAATTCAGAAGGATTCCCCCTAAAGGTAGGAACTCGGCAAGGCTGCCCCCTGTCACCATTCCTCTTCAATATAGTACTTGAAACACTGGCTAGGGAGATAAGGCAAGAAAAGGAAATTAAAGGAGTACTAATTGGAAAAGAGGAAGTCAAGCTATCCCTTTTTGCAGATGATATAATAGTTCACCTAAGGGATACTAAAAACCCCACCAGAAAACTCCTAGAAATGATTAAAAGTTTCAGTAAAGTGGCAGGATACTAAATTAACCTAGAAAAATCAGTAGCCTTTCTTTATACCAACAACAAGCAACTGAAGAAGGAATAAAAAGAGAACTTCCCACTCACAATAGCCTCAAAAACAATAAAATACCTAGGAACAAACCTAACCAAAGACAACAAAGATTTGTTGTAGATACAACAAACATTATAAACCCCTGATGAAGGAGATTGAAGAAAACATCAGAAGATGGAAAGACCTCCGATGCCTCATGGATTGGAAAAAATACAGTAAAAATGTCCATTCTACCCAAATTAATATACAGATTCAAATCAATCCCAATTAAAAGCCCCAACAGTTTCTTCACAGGCTTGGAAAAATATCTGTAAATTCATATGAAACAACAAAACACCCCAAATAGCCAAAACAACCCTGAGTGAAAAAAGCAATACAGGGGGATCTCTATACCAGACTTCAAACTATACTACAGGGCTATAGTCATAAAAACAGCTTGGTACCAGCACAAAAACAGACCTGTAGACCAATGGAACAAAACTGAAGATCCAAACTTGAGAACATATAATTTCAGTCACCTCATATTTGACAAGGGGGCCAAAAAAGACTCAGTGGAGAAAAGACAGCATCTTCAGCAAATGGTGTTAGCAAAACTGGATCACCACTTGTAGAAGAGTAAAATTAAACCCCCACCTCTCACCTTGTACAAAACTCAATTCCAAATGCATCAAAGACCTCATTGTGAAGCCCAAAACTCTGAAGGTGATAGAAGAAACAGTTGGCAGCAACTTACAAGATATAGGCATAGGAAAAGACTTTCTAAATAAGACAACAGCTTTGCAGGAAATAAGGTAAACAATTGACAAGTGAGACCTTACTAAACTCAAAAGTTACTGTACAGCAAAAGAGACAATTAGGGAAGGGAAAGAAAACCCACAGAGTGGGAGGAAACCTTCACTGCTGATATATCTGACAGAGCATTAACTTCCAGAATATATAAACTACTCAAAAGAAATTAGAAAATAAATGACTCACTCAAAAGATGGAGTAAAGAGCTGAACAGACTTCACAAGTGAGGAAATAGAAATGGCTGAGAAACATCTTACAAAGTGTTCAACATCACATCGCTAATAATTAAGGAAATGCAAATTAAAACCACTTTAAGATACCATGTCACTCTGATAAGGCTGTCTAGGATCAAGAAAACAAATGATACCAAATGCTAGAGAGGTTGTGGGGAAAGGGGAACATTCATCCACTGCTGGTGGGAATGCAAACTCATATAATAGCTATGGAAAGCAGTGTGGAGAATGCTTAAAAGACTCAAAATGAGCCTACCACCTGACCAAGCCATATCAATTCTGAGTATATACCCATAAGACTCATCCTACCACAGAGATACATGTACAGTCATGTTTATTGTAGCTCTCTTCACAATAGCAAAAAGCTGGAACCAACACAATTGCCCTTCAACCGATGAGTGGATAGAGAAAATGTGGTACATCTATACAATGGAGTTTTTTTAACATTTTTTATTGATGCTTTGTGCATTTCATACATCATTTTCCAATTCAGTTCAGGCATATTTCCCTTTCCCTCCCCCAACACCCCCACCCCATCCCAGATCATGCATTCTGCCATAACTGTCCTGCATCTTTCTCTCTGTTTTTTTTTTTTCATTTTTTAGCTATAAGTGATAATCCATGAGTTTAAGCATCCTTCATGTAAAACCAATTTACAGACTGTTGTGCCCAAACCCCCACAGTCCCACCATTCAGTGGGGGGTGACAGGTTGTTTGTTCAATCAAGTTGATCAAATGAGTGTCCAGACTACATCGCTGTAGTTTCACCATTCACCCCAATCGCAGCCTTTACATTCTACCACGCCCCCTCTTCCGCAGATTGTTCCCTAGGCTTAGAAAAGGGGCACAGGTGGATTGAAAGCAAAACAGTCCACCTCTCTCTGGAGCTGTGCACTTGGACTCTGGTCAATTCCTGGCTGTTTCCTTTTCATGGGTGACAGTTTTGTCCAGGAATAACCTGTCGATCCTACTAAGAGCACAGCAATAGATATATAGGTATTTAACAGCACTAATAGTTGGTTATGGTAGGGACTTTGGTATAGACACATATGGTGGGATGAGATGTTAATCCATGAATTCATTTTTTCCTTTCCTGTTAAATATGACAGGGTCTTACTGTGGCTTTAAAAAATAAAACAGCTCTAACCTGTAGAGGATTTAAGTTTGTGGCATCAGCCATGATTATTCCTCCAATGAAGAGAGCCAATAGCCAATTAAGATTTGGGATATACAGGCCATATGGCTGCCTCTGCGGCACAGTAGTTCCAGTCAGGTGAGGTGTATTTGGTGCTGACGGAGGAGTCCTTGCTTGACTCAAGGAGACGTATTTGCTTATTGGTTTAGTGGCCGTTGTTAACACTCTCTGGTGTTCAGAGACCTACTGTACACTTGCATGTGTGGTCCGCAACAGCTTTCCCATGTTAATGTCAGGTCGTCGGCTTCGGCAGCAGGCCCTTATCACCGCGCGGCGTGCAGGGATGCCAGTTTAGAGGCAAGGAGCCTTTACTTTTTGTGGGGCCTTGGATCCCCTGGGCCCAACATCTCCCTGGTAGAATATTCCATTACTGATGTCAGAGTTACTGTATTAATATATTTTGCTTAAGTGCATAGTTTAAGGACTTAGTATTATATTTGGTTCTGACAGAGAATAATCCTTTCGCGTTCGTAGTCCTATTTAGTCAATTAATGAAGGCAGTTTTATGGTTTTTATAAGAGATTACCCCTAGAAGAGTTGGTCCTCCAATGTACAGTTGGAAGAGTGACCTCAATCATCAGCATATTTCTCCTTGTTCTATAGTGAGGGAAGTAAGAAAGTCTCTCATATAAGACGTCCTAAATCAGAAACAGCACCGCCACAAAAATAAGATCGACAATTGACAAATGGGACCTCATTAAACTCAAAATGTTTCTTCTGTACATCAAAAGAAACAATAAAGAAGTGAGAGGAACCCCAGAGTGGGAGGAAAAGAATCTTCACTGCAGATACATCTGACAAAGCGTTAATTTCCAGAGTGTACAAGCTACTCAAAAAAACAAGAAGAAAGAGAAAACAAATTTTGAATCACTTCAACAGATGGAGTAAAGATCTGAATAGAGATCTTCACAGAGGGAGGAATTAGAAATTAGCCGAGAAACATCTTAAAGAAGTGTTCACATCACTAATAATTAAGGAAATGCAAATTAAATACCACTTTGAGATTATCACCTTATCACCAATAAGACTGGTAGGATCGAGAACACGAACTGATAACAATGCTGAGAGGGTGTGGGGAAAGGGGAACATCTACCATGCTGTGGTAATGTAAACTTGATGCAGCCACTAATGGGGAAAGCAGTGTGGGAACCCTTAGAAGACTCAAAAGAGCCTTGCCATTTGACCCCAGTCATACCATTCCTGGGTATATACCCACACCAAATACATCTTACGCAGAAGATACATGACACAGCTATTGTGTATTTGCAGCTCTGTTCCACAATAGCAAAAAAGCGGAACCAGCCCAGGTGCCCCTCAACTGACGATGGATAGAGAAATGTGGTACATGGGTATAAAATGGAGTTCTAGTAGCGGTAACAGAGGACAACATCATGAACTTTGCAGGTAAATGGATGGAGCTAGAAGAATTTCTGTTTAAGTGATGTAATACACAGTCCCAAAAAACAAATGAAAAATGTGTCTCCCTCATATTGGATGCTAGTACCAATACCCAGATATAAATATATTTCTCCGTGGAGAGGGATGCATAGTAAAAGAACAAAAGAAAGACTGCAATCAGAAAACGTGACTGAAAATGGTAATTGGGAAAGGGCGATGGGTGGGAGAGGGACATGGGTTATATTCGTTAAATGCATATTTAATTGATGTGAGTTAACAGTACCCACAGTTTTGCCTAGACACTGTCTACAGGTATACATTGGATTTTAGGACTCAGTAAAAGTAAATATGTTATATGTAACAACATTGGTTTACAAACTCGATAAAAACGGTAATGCATTGAGTTAAATGGGGATATACCCCAATCGTGTTGTCCCATCATTTGTTTTCAGATTAAAACTGTAGAGCAATAACTTTGGGATGGCACAACAAATTGTTCTCTATAATTACTCTGTTGTACAGTATCAACTTTAAGACATTCTCTTTACGAGATGAGTTAATGTTAAACATTAAGTTTGCTTCCCAAGTTAATCATATAATAGTCACCCAAAACAACATGGGTAATTTGATGAAATCTGTGCCTTGATTCCACCCTATAGTTATGTATAATGACAACTGTCTTCTGGAGACTCATGGATTTAAAAAAAAAACGGGGGGGGGGGGGGAATACAGATAGACATGAAACTTTTAAAAAACAACCTTTTCAATATATGTAAAGATGGTCGAAGGAAAAACACATTAGGCAGAAAAACGCGCATTGCAAGAAGATGGTCAGATGTGCAATAAGGGACCGATTTAATGAAAGACAGCTGATGCTATAAAAGGCTGGAAAACAAAGAGTGCTACTGTCCTATATGTTAGAAGTGAAAAGTTCGGTCAATTTGAGAATATGGTTTCATACGGGGGGTACAAAAGTAACTAACAGATGAGACAAAGGATGAAGCTATTGCATGGTAAGGAGTGTTACCTAGAAGTCCATATGAATGTTGAACGTGAACTTGAAAACGCAAAGCAGATCTCAGACTGAAAACCCGTGATCCACTTAAAGACATTATAAATCCTAATGAACTTACTATAGGGGCCAAGTTGACAAGCGGTTATCTAGAAAATCACATGATTTGAGGTATGATGACCGAATATCGTAAAGTGAAATAGCCCAAAGAACATACGAAGGTCCCTTCACTAGGGTTCGAGTATATGTAAGCAACTGAGCACATTAATGTTCACATTCCTCATGATCTGAAAAACAACTGGTTGCTCTTCTATTTAGTGATCCCTAGACAGTTGTTAGAACTAAACCTTACCATTGTTTATTTTCAGACTTTTGCTTTTGGTGTATATGATGGTGAGTATATTATGCATATATTTTAGAGTAAGAATGTGGAAAAAACGTGAATCAGAAGATTGACGCTATGAGCAATAACTGTATTAAAGCATAACTTTAGAAGGAGGTGACATTTTCAGGACTGATAGGTGAGACAGGTGTTATTCAGGCTGGGTAGGGACATGCTTTGGGTGTTGAACATCATACGTCATCATAACATAGCCAATGCAAATAGACGAACTGTGGTCCAAGTGCCTGCTGGATGAATTGTTCCAAGCCCTCAGACGGTCCACTACAGGAAGACTATTCATGACAGGGCATCTCTTGAATGTGCCCGTCAAAGTGGGTGGGTCACCCAGTCTTCCTGCTGTAAGGGGAGGTACTCGGAGATACACTAATGGTTTCGGGACATTCGAAGCCAGTGTAAGTTTCTATAAAGAGGAAAGTCTGCCAAAGGGAGCCTCGTGCTACAATACATGACCTATGTGGTCCTCTGTGAGGTCGAACGGTAACTGTACAATGAAGCCAAAAGGAGCCCGGGGGATACCCCTCAAACAAAAAGCACAAACAAAAAAAAAACAACACCAAGTGACCCCTGAGGACCCGATCCTCAACTTGCGCGTGTGGTGTCACAGAAACAATACCTGCGTCATAATACTGGCTATACTGTGTGGCCTCCTAAGCATCCAATAAAAAAAGGAAAACCAGATGAAATAATCAGTAAGCTGTTAAGAAATTGTATTCAGATATAAAACTTGGACTTAGCAAAAAGAAAAAAAAGAAAGGCGAAAGGAGAGCACTGTTGTTTTTGCCTGTCTTCAATTCTTACTGGCAATGTCATCTACTGGCTAGTGGGGGGGGGGGCCACTCGCTGTTGCCATTCTACAAAGACATGAGAAACACAGCTTTTAAACACTCCCGAATATGAACTGGAAGACTCACGTCCTCCAAGAATCCTCTAAAATTCAATGCCAGATGGGGATCTACTGAGGATATCCAGCTTGTAGAACTGCAGCAGTTACGGGGATTTCAGCCTCTGCAGGAGTATAGACTGTTGCCATTGTTGAGGACTACCCAGCTACAGGTGATCTGGAGACCAGTACATGAAGAATCAAGACAGAAACATGCTTGTTGGAGCCTCATTTGGGGGGCCAAGGGAGGAAAGATCCCGACTGTGGCAGCACAGAGGGCAAGATTGATGGTTGTTTTGGGAGGGGCATATAGCCAGAAGAACCTTGTCAAACACAAAACTTCCTTAGGAAAACGAATGACATCTGTTAGCAAAAAAAAAAAAAAAAAAGATGAGAGAGAACAAAAGACAAAAAAAAAGATATGCAGTATCTTTGTGTTGCTCAATTCTTATCATGCAATACAATTGGAAACAAAAAGAACTTGAAACAAAACTCTGGGAAGACTGTAAAGATGTAAGGACATGTATGGCAGAAGTCAGGAACTCAGGTGGGTGGGGAGCATGGAAAGGGAAAGTGACTCAATTCGAAAATTGAGAAATTGAAGAATAGTGATATATGGAAATCGATTTAATAACCATATAAAGAAAAACATTAAACTATAAAGGAAAAATCTTAAGAACATTCTATCATAAGAAAATAGTCTGTTTATTGCAAAAAGATGTTTCTTTAAATGAGTGGTGTATGGTACACTTGTCTGTAAATATAAGGATCCATGTTTAGCACACAAAAGAAATTCATTTGTCTAGAGATATAACAGAGGTAGGGTTTTCTCTAGGATCTGTGATCTCCCTAGCCATGTTTATTTGGCTTTAATACAGTGCTACCCATGAGAGGGCTTTAAGTCCATTTAGATACTGTGCTGATAGCTTTAGTGTAAACTTGACACACCGGGGTGAGGGAGCCTCCAGTTGAGGGAATGTGGCTCCATTGGAATTTGGCCCTGTGGCACATCTTGGAGTATATGTCCTTGTGTCGTAGCTAGTGTGGGGATGGCCCAGGCCCACAAGATTGGGGCCACCTCTGGGCAGGTGTTATGTACTAGTATAAGAAGGCGGATACGGGCAATGAGCACAGGGGAACAAGCCAGATGGCACAGCTTCTCCATGGCCTGTGCTTTCAGCTACTGCCTCCAGGTTCCCGCCCTGAGTTCCTACCTTCGGCTCCCAAAGTGATTAACTGTGACCAGGAGATGTAAGCTGAATAAAACCCTTTCCCTCCCCAAGTTGGTGTCGGTCAGAGTGGTTTTGTCACAGCAATGGAAGACAAAACCAGAACAACAAATGGTACCGACGAGAAGAGGAGAGTGGGGTATGTGTGACAGACCTGACCTATGTGGTGGTTTGGGGAAGGATTGTGGAGCTTTGCGAACATTTGGGCTGGGAGGATCATTGACGTGATCTAAATGATTGGTTCATTGAGGAGCTTGGAGCAGTTTTTGCTGAAGGATTTGTAGAGGGGAGTGGAGGCCTGGCTTGTGAATTTTCTAGTTTTAAAGGGAAGCAGAGATCAGAATCGCGACGTGAACCTGTTTTTTACTGGGGCATTGTGTGGTTAGTTGGCTGAAAATCAACTGTAAGTGAACAAAAAAGAACCATAACAGAAGGTGAAATCTTTGTTAGTACTGGGACAATTTGATGACTGGGTTATCGGGTGGGGCTGAGATCAATCAGCGTGTAAGTAACAAGAGACCGCTCACTGTGGTGAAATCTTCTGGGAAGAAGTTCTTCAGGGTCAGCACACAGAAAACTGTGTTCAGAAGGTCCTGAGGCCTCCCATCTCAAGCCAGAAGCAGGACTTTGTAGTGTGCAAGAGTCTCCTATATGGTTCCGGTGTTGAAATTTGAGGGGGTCACAGAGAGCAGCCGAGGCTTGGCACTGTGAGAGGTCAGGAAAGACCATTGGTGGAAGTGCACCTCGGTTGCTGTGAAGACCCCAGGATTGCAGGGGTCATGGAGAGAAGCTGAGGCTTTGCACCAGGAGAGGTCAGAAGAGACCATTGGTGAAGGTGCTGCCTCAGTTTCAGTGGCGGCCCCAGCTTTTTGGAGATGCCGGTACCCTGGGACGACCACCAAGAGCAGCAGCAGGTGTAGAATGGAGTTGGCCTGGGCCTGCGAGATGAGCTGTGTGTGCCACGGATGGCAGAGTAGGAGAGGGGGAGCTGCCGAGAACCTTTGGAGCCCAGAAGATCTTTTGAGTAAATCCCAGGTGTCCATCCTTGAGCTACTTTGATGGACTTAGGTTTTGTTTGAGTGTGCCTGATTCTTCCCTTTGAAATAAGACAGTACTTTTTTTTTTTAAATTTTTTTTTATTAATTTTATTTATTTCTGTATGTGTATGAATGTACTGTCTGCATGCAAGTTTGTGCACCGTGTCGTGCAACGCCACGGAGGTCAGAAGAGGGTATCGGATTCCCCTGGAACTGGAGTTCTCCTGGAATTGGAGTTTCAGATGGTTCTCAGCCGCCATGTGGGTGCTGGGGATTGAACTGGCGTCCTCTGTAAGAGCGGTTGGCGCTCTTAACCGCTAGGCTATCTCTCCAGCCCCGACAGTACTTGTTTTGGATTTTTACAGCAGCCCACAGTTAAGAGACTTTTAACAGACTGTGAACTTTTAAGTATTTGGACATTTTAAGGACTGTGGGGCTTTTAAGATTGTACTGTCTTAGGTTGTGATTAGTGTTAACATCATACTTTGGGGAAAAGAACTGGAAAGGTGGTGGTTTTAAGTGATGTGTTTTGTGTGTCAAGTTGACAAGGGGTCAATTGTGCTGGATAGCTTTAGTGTCAACTTGACACACCTGGGTTGAGGGAGCCTCAGTTGGGGAATTGGCTCCATTGAATTGGCCTGTGGCCACATCTGTGGAGTATTGTCTTGATGGTCGAGCAGTGTGGGAGGGCCCAGCCCACAAGAGTGCTGCCACCCTGGGCAAGTTGTTATGTACCGTATAAGAAGGTGGGCTGGGCATGAGCCAGGGAGCAAGCCAGTGGACAGCATTCCTCCATGGCCTGTGCTTCAACTACTGCCTCCAGGTTCCCGCCCTGAGTTCCTGCCTTGGGCTCCCTAAGTGATGAACTGTGACCCAGGAGATGTAAGCTGAATAAACTCTTTCCTCTCCCAAGTTGGTGTCGGTCAGAGTGTTTTGTCACAGCAATGGAAGACAAACCAGAACAGATACCTTTTAATTACCTCCTAAAGAAAAAAAAATGCCACTACTGCACCAATAGATAGTTTGCTGTGCCAGCCATGGGGGTATTAAGTTTTGGAGCTGGGTTGGGCCACAGATTGATTTTCTCTCTCAGCTTGCACAGAACCCTCTAGAACTATGAGAGCCAGTCTTCAGGGAGAAGGCTTCCAGGTTAGGTCCAGCTCCATTCCTCCAAGTCCTGTGTCCGAAGTATGTCCTGTCTTCAGCAATAGGGTCTTACCTTCAAGTTCTGGAAAGTAATCAAGGGCTGTGTCGATAACCTGTGTTATTTGGGGAGTCTTTTGGATTACCCTGACCAACAATTCAAAAGGAGGTTTTTCCCGTCTGGCATTTGTTCCTTGTTATATAGCACTCAGGTATACACAGACACTCATGTTCAGATATCGTATGTGTATTTTCCATGCGGGGTTTGAGTTAACATATTCCCCTCTGGCATGCCACCTAAGCTCGATCTCCTCTCTCCTTGGTAACATGTTTCCTGCTATTCTCCTACCCGGGCTCTTTCCTTCCCTTTACCTTCATGCTTTCTCTTCATTTCTCTGGCTCCTGCTATTACATCAGGATATATACTCACATATAAGGGAGTGGTGTGAAGATCTGCAAATGGGGGAGAACATAGGACACTTGCTTTTCTGAGTCTGTGTTACTTCACTTAGTATAACACACTCTAGTTCTATCTACTTACCTGCAAATTTCCTAATTTCATCTTTTCTTTCTGATGAGTAGAACTCCATTTCTGTAAATGTACCACATTTTCACTTTTCATCAGTTGAGGGACATTTGGGTTGTTTCCATGTCTTTCTCTTTTTTTGACTTTTTTATTGAGGTTTTGTGCATTTCATACAACATTTCTTAATCAAATTTAGATCCATCCCCCCTTCAATGTCCCCACCTTGCCAGAACTCATGCATTCTGCCACACCTGTCTTGCATCTGTTTCTCAGTCTTTTTTAAATTTTTCAATGCAGAAGTTTACTATTTCAGTCATTTCTTGGAACCAGTATTTTTTATTGTTCTTGTTCCTTCCAATTAGTATTGCTCCAAATTATCATATATACATGTCACACATATACCAAAATTATGATGTCTGAAAATAAACTATAGCTTAATTTCAAAACATGTTTAGAGATTTGCATTTTAACAGTAGAGTTATAAGCAGGTAAAAAGAAATATTACAGGGCTGGAGAGATGGCCTAGCAGTTAAGAGTGCCGACTGCTCTTGCAGAGGACTCAGGTTTGATCCCCAGCACCCACATGGCGGCTGAGAACTGTCTTTAACTCCAGTTCCAGGGGAATTCGACACCCTCTTCTGACCTCTGCAGCATTGCATGACACAGGTGCACAAATCTACATGCAGACAGTACATTCATATATGTGAAAAATAAAATTAAAAAAAAAGAAATATGACTTTACCTTTCTACTAAATAGTAAGTTGATGTATGTTTTATTTCTTAGCTATTGTTAAAAGAGCAGCAATAACCCTGGATGTAACAGTATTTCTACAGTAGGATGAGTCCTTTGGGCATATGCCGAGGAGCGGTATAACCAGATCATATGGTCGATTCATTTTTAGTTTTCTGAGAGTTCTTCACATTGCTTTCCATTGTGGTTGCATGAGTTTATATTCCCACCACTAGTGAATGAGGATTCCCCTTCCTCCACATCCTAGCCAGCATTTGGTGTCTTTTGTTTTGATCTCAGCCAGTAAGACTGACTGGGGTAAGATGATATCTTAAAGTGGTTTTAATTTGCATTTCTCTAATTACTAAAGATGTTGAGCACTTTTTAAGTTGTTTCTTAGCCATTTATATTTCTTGGTTTGAAAACTGTCTTCATTCCTGAGCTCATCTTTTTATTGTGTCATTTATTTTCTTGTTTCCTTGTTTTTTGAGTTCCTTGTATATTGTGGATATTAATCCTCTGTCAGATGTGTAGCAAGTGAAGATTTTTCTCCCTTTCAGTACGTTTCCTCTTCACTTCTTGGTTGCTTCTTTTGCTCTACTGAAGCGTTTTAGTTTAATGAGGTCCCACTCATTGTTTGCCTTAAATCCTGAACAACTGGTGTCCAATTTAGAAAGTCCTTTCCTACACTTGTATATTATAGGGCACTACCTATATTTTCTTCTAACAGTTTCAGAATTTCAAGGTTCATATTGAGGTTTTTTTTATCTATTTGGAGTTGACTTTTGTGAAGGGTGAAACATAAGGGTCCAGTTTCATTCTTCTACTGGTGAAGATCTAATTTTGCTAAAACCATTTGTTGAAGATGTCTTTCCTCCATTGTGTGTTCTTGGCACCTTTGTCAAATATCAAGTGAGTGAAATTGCAATCACTCATGTTTGGATATTCTATTATGTTCCTTTTTGTGTCTTTTTTTATGCCAGTAGCATGCTGTTTTATGATAATAGATCTATAATATAGTTTGAGATCTGGTACAGTCATCCTCCAACATTGCTTTTTTTACCCAAGATCGCTTTGGGTATCCAGGGTATCTTATGATTCCATATGAAATTTAGGATTTTTTTTCTAGCTCTGCAAAGTATGTAATAGGGATTTTCATTGACATTGCATTGAATCTATTGATCACTTTTAGTAGGATTGTCATTTTGTCAATATTAATTCTAGAACTCCATGCGCACAGTAGTTCCTTCCATCTCCTGGTGTCTTCTTCTACCTCATGTTTTAAAGATTTAAATTTTTCATTGTAGAGATCTTTAATGTCTTTGGTTCAATTTATTCCTAGATATTTTTCATGTTATTGTGAATGGGAGAGTTTCCATGTGCTCTTCCTCTGACTGCTTATTATTATATAAAAAGGCTACTGATTTTTAAAGTTAATTTTGTAACCTGTCACTCTGTTGAAATCATTGATCACATCTATCAGTCTTCTGGTGGAATTTTGGGATCTCTTATGTATAGTAACATATATCTGGAAGTAGTGATAACCTGACCTCTTCTTTTTTCAAGTAGTACTCCTTTAATTTCCTTACCTTGTCTTACTGCTCTAGTAAGAGTTTCTAACACTATGTTGAAAAGGAGTGGAGAGAGTGGACAGGCTTGTCTGGTTTCTGATGATTTAATTGGGAATTTTTCTACATCTACTAAGATGACAATGTGATTTTTGTCTTTAAGTCCATTTACATAATTTATTACTTTGTTAACTTACATATGTTGAGCCATCTCTATACCTGTGGAATAAAGCCAACTTGATCAGGAGGATGATCTTTTGGATATGTGTCTGTAGTATTTGGTTGAGAATGTCTGTGTCTATGTTCATTCATGGGCCTTTAGTTTTCTTTTCTGTGGTGTCTTTATCTGGTTTTGGTATTAGAGTGATACTGGCTTCTTAGAAGGAGTTTTGGAGTTCTCCCTCTGTTTCTATCTTTTTGAATAACTTAAATAGTATTGATTGTAGAGCTTCTTTGAATTTCTCATAGAATTCTGCTGTGAATCCAGCTGAGACTGGGCTTTTTTTTTACTTGGGAGTTTGTATTGCTGTTTCAACTTTCTTGTTTGTTATGGTATGTTTAAGGTGTTGATCTCTTCTTGGATTAAGTTCAGTGATTTTCATGAATTTAGAAATTTATCCGTTTTAGATTTTCAAACTTAATCAGGTATAAGTTTTTAAAATATTTTCTTATAATGCTCTAGATTATTTCTTTGCTGTCTGTTGTGATGTTTTCCCTCTCATCTCTGATTTTGATAATTTGGATTTGCTCTTTCTTTCTTTTGGCTAACTGGTCTAAGGGTAAATCTATCTCATTTATTTCTTCAAAGAACTTGCTCTTAAATTCATTGATTCATTGTATTATTTCACTGTTTCTACTTCTTTAATTTCTGCTTTGATTTTTTGTTCTTTCTTCTCCTTTATTAGGTTTGAGTTTGGTTTGTTCTTGCCTTTACAGTGTTTGGAGGTACACTAAGTCATTTATAGGTGCTCTTTATGATTTTTTAGTGTAGGCACTTAGAACCATAAACTTCCCACTTAGGACTGCTTTAAAAATGCCCCAGAGGTTTTGTTATGTTTTATTATCATTTACATTTAGTTCCAGGAATACTTTATTTCTTTCTTTGACCCATCATTCAGGAGTGTATCATTTAATCTCCATGAGTCTTAAAGTTACTAAAGCTTCTTTTGCTGTTGATTATAAGCTTTATTGCATTGTGGTCTGATAGAATACATGGAATGAGTTCAAATTTTTTCTGTTTGTTGATATTTGTTCTGTGTCAATTTATGTGGTCAATTTTAGAGAAATTTCCATGGGCTGCTGAATATAAAGTTTATTCTTTGGTGATTGGTTTGAATATTATGTAGATGCCTGTTAGGTCCATTTTATGTAAGATGTCACTTCATTCAGATGTCTCTCTGTTTATTATTTGTTCATTTGACTGTCTATTGAAGATAATGGAGTATTAAAAACACCTACTATTACTGAGTTGGGGGTTAATCTGTGTTTTATAGTCATATAGCACTGTTTGTGTTTAACTGGGTGCACCAGAGTATTGTACATCTATGTTCATGATTATAATATCTTCTTGGTCAATTTTTCCTTTGATTAGAATGAAGTAACCCTCTTTATTACTTTTGATTAATTTTATTTTGATACCTATTTTGTCAGATATTAGAATTGTAACCCCTGCTTGCTTCTTAGTGCCACTTGCTTGGACTATTTTTTCCATCTTTTCACCTTAAGGTAGAGCCTATCCTTGAAGATAAAGACGAGTTCCTTGAAGACAATGAAAATATGGATTTTGTTTCTTAATCCATTCCATTAGCCCGTGTCTTTTGACTGAGGAGTTAAGGCCATTGATATTTAGGGTTATTGTCAAAAGATGTGTATTTGTTACTGTCATTTTAACTTATTTGTGTTCTTGGTCCTACTTTGTGCTTTGTAATTATACTTTCCTTTGTTTTCTTTCTGTAACCTCTTGAATATAGTCATTTGGACCTTTTTGTTACCTTGAGTATTCTCCATAGGGCTAGTTTGGTTGACCAAATTATTTCAGCCTATTTATGTCATGAAAGTTTCCTATTCCCCTTTGACTATGATGAGAGTTTTGCCGGCTTGGCATCCATGGTCATTTAGAACTGGGAATACTTTGGTTCAGAGTCTTCTGATTTTCATAGTTTGCATTGAGAAGTCAGCTATAATTCTGATAGGTTTTCTTCTGTATGTAACTTGTTTTTCTCTAGTAGCTTTCAATATCCTCTCTGTTCCATACATTTATTGTTTTTGCTATTATATGCTATGCAGACTTTCTCTTCTGATCCTGTGTAATCAACGTTCTATTTCTATGTGCTTCTTATATTTTTATAGGTATGTCTTTCCTTAATTTAAATAAGTTTTCTATAATCCTGTTGAAAATCTGGTCAGTGCCAATGGCCTGAGATTCTTCTCCTTCCTGTATGCCTATAAGGCGTACAGTTTGTCTTTTCATAATGTATTAGTCAGTTTTCTGTTGCTGTGATAAAACACCAGACCAAGGAACTTATAAAAGGAAGAGTTTATTTGAGCTTACGATTGGCGGTTCCAGGGAATTAGTCCATTGTGGCGGGAGGCGTGGCGGCTGGATCTGGAGCAGCAAACCGAGGGTCACATCTCTCAAAGAGCACAGGAAGCAAAGAGGAAGCAACTGTATACCACGAGGCTTGTTAAACTCACTAAGCCTGCCCCTAGCAACGCACTTCCTCTAGCATGGCCACACCCTCCAAGACCTCCAAAAACAGCGCCACCAACTGGAGACAAATGTCTGAATACCTAGAGCCTATGGGGGACACTCATCCAAACCACCACACATAATGTCCCACATTTCCTGCACATACCATTCCTGTGTGTTTTTAAAATTTTAATAGTCTTTGAGAAGTCCAGTTCTTCAACTTTGTCATCAAGTCTTGATATTCTGATTTCCATTTCAATTATTCTACTGTGAAGCTTTCTCCTGTCATTTCAAATTGACTTGTTGAGTTTTTCAATTCCATCTTCATTTCAGCTTTTCTTCAATATTTCTATCTCCTTTGTGAATTCACCTTTAGAGTCCTGAAGTATTTTTGTTATTTCATTCAGCTGCATATTTGTATTTTCTTGAGCTTCTGTCACAAGTCGATGCCTGTCCACATTGAGTTCTTTGATTTATTTGTGTTTTCATTAATGTTTATGATTACTATTTTAAATTCTGCATCATGGGGTTCCTCAGGATGATTCTCACTGTAGTACACTTCTGTGGGACTGCTGTGTTTTGTTGGGCATATATTCTCTTGGTTTTTCATATTATTTGTGTTTTTGCATTGCTCTTTGGGTATATGAATGTCTTTTGTTCATTATATGTCTGATAAGAAATTGTATTCTGTCTTTGTTTACTTGAAGTTTGGTTCTGTTTATTGTTAATATAGCTTGGTTGCTTTTTTGTTCAGGTATCAAAAGTAAATTGGTGTGTGCTTCAGACTCTTGCAGGGTTGTAGGCTGGTCTTAGTAGTAGGCAGTTCCATACTGGCCAGATCAGGGGGAAGCCCAAGGGCAAGACAGGGGTAGGGACTGCCTGTCAAGGGTCTAACAAACAAAGCTGGAGAACTGACCTAGTCTGGGTATACAGGATCAGGACTTAGTGGGCAGATTTGGCCTATGAAGGTAGTCCAGAAGTCTGGGGTAGAAAGTGCAGGAGTGGGCCTGGGGCCAAGGCTAGAAGGGAACAGAGTGCAGGGAGAGAGTGGTGGAGCTACTCAGGATGCAGGGGAACCAATCAAGACACAGTGGGTGGGATCTGACTTCCCAGGGTAGTAGGCAGGTCTGTGGGAGGCTAATCAGGAGGCCAGCGGCAAGGTGTGAGTAGAAACAGCCCATGGAAGTTTTAATAAAGTGTACTAGAGGTTTGAAACTAGTCCGAGTTAGGAAGCTAGTCCAAGACCAAAGGCAGAAGAGCAGGAGTAGGTCCTGGCCCATGGCTAGGATGGGAACGGAGTGCCTAGAGAATGGAGATACTGAAGCTTCGGGGGATCCGGATTGTAGTTTTTATAAGATGCATTGTGTGGGGCTGGAGAGATGGCCTAGCGGTTAAGAGCATCGACTGCTCTTGCAGAGGACCCAGGTTTGATCCTCAGCACCCACATGGTGGCTGAGAACCGTCTTTCATTCCAGTTCCAGGGGAATCTGATGCCCTCTTCTGACTTCCACAGCATTGTATGACACGGGTGCACAAACCCACATGCAGACAATACACTCATACACATACAAAAATAAATTTTTAAAAAAATTAAAGAAAAGATGCATTGTGTGGATGCCAAAAGACGTTATCAGGGTGTGCACAGAAGGCAGGGCAGGAGAAGATATATCAAGAAAATAAATAGAAATAAAAATAAAAAGTTAAGAAAGGGATTGCATTAATTACCATTCACAGTGCTGTGACAAAATACCTGACAGAAATAACTTAAGGGAGGAAATGTTTGTTTTGATTATAGTTTCAGAAGGAATGAATGCAGTACATCACAGTTCAGAAGGTACGGTGGAAGAACTCCGTGGCAGTGACCAAATGTGGAGGAGTTGTTAACATTGCACGTACCAGTCTCCAAGGGCCAGCTCTTGGTCATCTGCTCCTAATAGCCCCTCTTTAAAGAGTCCATAGTCTTCAAATTATTGCCATAAGTTTAGGAGTAAGTGTTTAAAATATGAGTCTATGGGCGACATTTCACATTCAAGCCATAACCATGGGCATCCTCAAGCCTATCACTGCCTTCACCTTCCATCACTGCATACCACATACCAGTATTTTTAAAGTTACATTCACACATTCATTCTCATCAGGCAACCCAAAAGGTTTCTGTGCTTTGCTTATACTTGAGCCTTATGCTAGATATATCCTAATCGCTTATACTTGAGCCTTATGCTAGATGTATCCTAATTGCTTATACTTGAGCCTTATGCTAGATGTATCCTAATCAGCTTTCCGGACAAGCTCAAAACTCACCTTCCTGTTAAGCACATGTAGATAGCATAGGCTGCTATTTGGCTGTCCATTTTCCAGCATTCGTCCATGTGCTTAGTAGTAGGCTGACATTGAGGTGATAGAAACTTTAACACGTGGGCCAAATGCAAGATAATTACTTCATACAAAGCATCCTTGTACAGAATAAAGGTGTTCTTACAAGTGTAGAAAGTAGGGTCACCTGATGTGCTTGCTCCATGCTGCAGGCAGCCATTTCCCTTCTCTCTTTGCTCTCATGCTGTGATATAGCAATAGGGCCTTAATCAGAGGCTGAACAGACAGGACCACTTGGTCTTGGGACTTCAGTCTGCAAACCTATACTAAATAAAAGTCTATTCTTTACTAAGTGTCCAGACTGAAGCATTTTGTTATGGCATCAAAATGAACTAGTATACACACACATTAAAAAAAAAAAAAAAACCAATTCCTTCCATTTGCAAGTGTACCAGAGTCCCTTGTAATATCACCACCAGGGAATTTAATTTTCTCACAATGCCTAGTTGTAGTAGTTTTCTTCATGACCCTAGTCTTGAGAGGTCCTTGGGAAGGAAGCTAGACTCCCTTATTTTTTATCACCAGCATGTAAAGTTCTCTTGTCGGTGAGGACAGTTGACAAGTGTTTGCAGGATAAATGACTAAATGGGTAATTTCAGGTCAATGCATTATTTCTATTTTGACTAAGGTTTGACTGTGCATATAGAGAATCCAGTTCTCTAACAATGAAGGAACTCCCTGGCTTTCAAAACTACCCAAGCGCAGATGTCACATAACTAAGAGGGGGCTCCAGCCAGTCTCAGTTCAAAACCAGACATCCTCAGGGCACAGTTACTCAAATTCAACATAGGCTTCGTCCACTCCCTAGACTACTGTTTGTCTATAGGATAGGAGAGTGAATGAAGAGATGAAGAAACTGATAGCCGACCCCATCAATGATGACTTTATTTATATAGTTTACATGACTTTAGAGTTTAAAATGTCATACCGTTCCCCCCTGTTCTTACCGGATCAGATCATTCAGCGGAAAATCACGCATAGGATCACCTCCTTTGTTTGGGTCCTCTGGTGACTATTGAATGTACACACATCATGGTTTCCATCTCCACCTTATCATCTCCAAGTTCATTTTTCCTCACCCTCCTTGAATGATTTCTCTTCCTCTATTTGACTTCACAATTCTGATGTGATGATTCATCTTCATTATTGACTTGATTGACTGGATTTAGAATCATCTAGGAAACACACTTCTGGGTGTGTCTAGGAATGTTTTTCCAGAGAGGATAACCATAGAAGAGAAGATCCCCCAAATCTGGGTGGTACCAGCCCATGGCCTGGGATCTCAGACTAAATATGTGTAAAATCAGCTGAGAGTTAGCAGGCCTCTCTCGCGGCTTCCTGACTGAGCTTGCGCTGTCACCAGCTGCCTTCATACACTCCTATACCATTTGCTTCTCATCACAATGGACTGTGTCTTTTCAAACTGTGACCCAAAATAAACCTTTCATTTCTTCATTTCCTCCTTGTTGGGTATTTTGTCACAGCAATGCATAAAGTGACTAAGATACCTGGTATGACACAGGCCTGGCTTTCCTTGCCTTCCTAGGCCACTGGATTCTGCAAAATCATCATAAGGTCAAATGTGTACTAATGATTCTTCCAGGCCTTACTTTGTTCATGGACTTCTAATTTCTGAAGGAGCTTTCTTGCCTACTGGAAGAGTATCATCTTAAGTACTAGTGCAGAAGACTGTAAGTAGTTGTTCAGTTAGTTATTTAACAAACACATGTTGAGCCTTTGATCTACCACTCTACTTTGTTAAAGCCCAAAAGAATAGCAGTGAGCCTGGGTAAGGTTAGGACGCTATAACAAAGAGAAACAAAGTAATCCAATATTTTGTAGAACACTGAATTCTATTCTCATGTAATAACTTGAGAATGGCTTATCTATGAGATTTTGAATGAATTATTTAATCTCTTTGTGACTTTGTTTCCTCACTTGTAAAATAATAATTATGTATATTTTAGCATTATTATTATGTCATACTTTCATGATCAGGACAAATCATAAACACTACAGGATGGTAATGAACTAAATATAGCTAATGCTATTTCAGAATGTGAGGAAACATCCGTGGCAGCAGGTCAGGAGTTTAGCAAGTTGTATCTAGCTGAACTATCCAGTAATAGCTACTTAAAATTTTCTAGGCAAAGACACAGGCATTTACTGTGGCAAATAATTTAAGAGTTTCTATTTCCCTTTTGGTCCATGGACAAAAAAATCCACCCCTGACAAAATGTGTCCATTTATCAAATGAGAAGAAATGCCAGACCAGCAAATCTTTAAACAGCCAGCACCAGGTTAAGTAAAATTAATTTTTATTTGTTCAGCTGCAGTGAGGAGGAATCTCTAGCTACAATGTCAGGTGTATAGTCTCACTCTTTTTGTATCTTTTTTTAAAATTTTTAAAAATTTATTATTTTTTATGCGTATGAGTGTACTGTCTGCATGTAGGTTGGTGCACCTGTGTCGTGCAATGCCGCAGAGGTCAGAAGAGGGTGTCGGATTCCCCTGGAACTGGAGTTAAAGATGGTTCTTAGCTGCCATGTGGGTCAAACCCAGGTCCATTGCAAGAGCAGTTGGTGTTCTTAACTGCTCAGCCATCTCTCCAGCCCCACTCTTTTGTATCTTAAAAGCCAAGTCCTAGAGCCATTGAGGGATTCACATTATGACAACATAGTTGCTTTCAGATAAACCAAAAATATAACCATACTGTCATTCAGCTTGCCTTTCATCTGGGGGATTTGGTGTTAGCATCCACAAATGAGGGAAACCATTCTCCATTTGTCTTTCTGGGACTGTGTCACCTCACTCAACATAATGGCTTTGGAGAGTATGTATCCATATTTTAGAATAATATGAAATTAACGGAGGAAAATGTAAATTCCTAAGCATAAAAAAAGACTGAGAGAAAGATGCAGGACAGTTATGATAGAGTACATGATCTGGGATGGGATGGGGTGGGGTGGGTTGGGGTGGGGTGGGAGGAAGGGACAGAGGAATATTCCTGAACAGAAATGAAAAATTATATATGAAATACATAAAACATCAATTAAAAAAATTCAAGTCCTTGCACTTAGCAGTGATGTGTTTAATGCTAGTCATTTGGGGGTCTCCTGACATACCTAGCACTAGATAAATTCAGGAATTCACAATTAAAGCCGTTTACCTTCATCAAAGTTACTTTTTGTATAATAAAAGCAAGTTTCTTTTGCATCCTGACATCTTTAGTTTCTTCCATCTTCATCTTTTTTGGGGGGGTCTTTTTGAGCCAAGGTCTCCCTTTAGTCTCAGCTGGCCTGGAGCTCACTAGGTAGACCAAAGTATGTGGTATCTTCGGCAATAGGCTCTTACCAAGTAGGTATGGTGGTTGTTTTAGAGACTTTTTTATAGCTCATAGGGAAGTATTCCATTCCTTGCACTGAGATTTTCATTTAATAACCCATCTCCTCTGTAAGTGACATCTACTTGTGTAGGATAATTCTGTTTGAATTTTTATGTTGTATTTTGAAATTAACATATGAACTAGTGAGTTTTCCTAAGGACTTTTCATAGATCCTTAGTAGTTTAATCTACCTACTACCCCTTCCTTGCATAATCCCCCTACTCCACCCTTGCTTAATGCCTTAACCACCAGTAATCCCTCCTCTTCTTTCATTTCACAAGTATTCCATTCCTCCAATTATTATTTTTAATTGGGATATAAGATGCTAGGCTGCCATCTGGACGTCTGACATCCTTCCTCTGGGTTAGCCCTCCTCTCCGTCCCCTGGCGTCCTGCTACTCCAATCACCTTTCCTGCTTAAGCCTTCACCTTGAAATGAAGGAGATCCTTTTTTTTTGCCATTTAGTGGAGTATTTAATTAGTTCTGATTATCGTTTTCTCTTCATATGGTCCTTCAGCTCACAGGACTGTGGGGCCACTGGGGAGTCCAATGTTTTCTCCTGGCTTGCTCTGTCATTGTCTGCTCTGAGATCTACCCACTCCCATGGCATACTGCCTGAGGGCCGTGATGGACAAAAGGCAGTATGTATGGCTCACAGGAACCACGCCCCTCTCCCCCCTTACCTTTCTCTTGGAATCTTTTTTTTTATGGCTGAGAGAGGACTCTTTCTGTTTCCTTATGGCCAGTCCTCCGCAAACTGTCTAGATTAAGCACCTAGAAAATGTCCTCAGTAGCATGTATGTCTCAGTACAAAGGCCAGAAACTGTATTTGTTTGCTCTCTTTGTTTGACAGAGACAGGGTCCTGTTTCATTGGGGATCTGCAGAGAGGGAAACGTAGGGAAAATTACCTTACTACAATGGCATTTGTGTTTCTTTCCAACTTGAGAATCTATTCTTCATCAGAAACTTCCCAAATCATTTTCTTTCAAGGATCCTCTTTCCCTCTATGTCACAGACAGAATGACTCTAGAGTGGCCACTGAACCCCACCCCACCCTGGAGTAAAGTCCACAAAGCTAGAGTACATATGCCCCCATATAGTATATGTCTGTATGTATTCAAAGAACAGTTGAAGTAGTTATTAACTACTAAAATTGTGGAGTTTTCTCATTAAATCAGGATTTTTGGCTTATCACTGAATGAATATCTTTGAAACAAATAATGCTTGAATTTCCCAAGTGAAAATTCTAGAGCTGAGTACTGAGACCATCTTAAAGATGGGGCAGATGTTCTCCCACTTTCCACATAACCCAGCTCCTCTACTTCCCTAAAACCCAGGTCCATGCCAGAGAGTAGGGCTCTGGATAACCAGGATATAGCTTACAAATCACAGAATTGAAAAAAATAACTTTCATAGATCTAGGCTCCATATATAGAAATTCAAGCCAGAAGGGAAGGCATATCCCCTTTATTCAAAGTGAGAATGAAGGCATTTCCTTGTGGAAGTGAGGAATGCGTCCACCTATTCAGCATGTGCATGAAATGCGCATGTGTCTGAATACATGAGTGGTCCTGCTGGGGAAAATGCACAGCATCAGTGACAGCTGAATAACAGATGACCAACAATGTGTCTGGCCCAAATACTCAATAAGATGGTGAAAAAGTAATTCACTGATGATTTAAATTTAGCAGGGTATTCTGTGTTTTTTTCTCTCTCTTCAGTCTGAAAAGCCTACTTAGGGGACCATTAGAAAACAAATCAACTCCCTCATTCATTTTTATAACCTGTATTGTTTGGTCTTTGCTATGGTGGCACAGGGAGAGTGGAAGAAAAGGCCCCAGCAAATCAAGAACTGTCAGACAGCATTTGTCAGAGTGCAGGGAAAAGCAACTTCTTTAAATAGAGAAACCCGTATTTCAAACCCAGACATGGATACTTAACAAAGACAGATGAAGAGACTAATTATTTTTATTAGAGGGCTTGGAACACAAGGGAATAACTATATATAACTATATATATCTATATATAACTATATATATATATAGTTATATATCTATATATATAGATATATAACTATATATATATATAGTTATATATATATATAAATTATATATTAGTTATATATAATTTATATATATATAGAGTATTATATATAATTCTATAATATATAAGTTTATATATAATATATAGAAAATATATATATAACGATATATATATCTATAGTATAGATTATAATACTAATATATATAGTTATAATTTATCTATTAACATATATATATTATCTATATCATATATATATGTTTATGATAGAATTTTAATTTAGTATATAATTTTTAATACGCTAATTGATATATATATTTTTTATACATAAGAGATTATAATATATATATATATATTATAGTAGACTACATAAACGTTATGTTATAATATCTATAGTTATAACTGTATACTATATAATATAGGTAGTTTATAATAGCTATATATAGATAATAGTTAAAACTATATCTAGAGATATATATATATAACTATATATATAGATATATACTTTTTTTTTTTTTTTTTTTTTTTTTTTTTTGTATTTTTTATTTCTCTCCCTTTTGTTTTTTTCTGGAGTTTATCGTTCTATAGCTAGTTCTCTACTCTCTATATTATTTGGTCTTTTGGAGACGGTCTCCCTGTAGGCCCAGCTGTCCTGGAACTCACTCTGTAGACCAGCTGGCCTTGAACCACAAAGAATCACACCTGCCTCTCCTCCAGTGCTAGGATTAAAGTCGTGCACCACCACACCCGCCGGCACAAGGGTATTTTTTTAACATGGGGCTGAGAGTTGGCTCAGTGGTAAGAGCACCGACTGCTCTTTACAGAGGACCAGGTTTGATTCCAGCACCCACATGGTGGCTAAGAAACATCTTTAACTCCATTTCCGGGAATCTGATGCCCTCTTCGACCTCTGCAGCAATGCATGACACGGGTGCCCCAACCACATGCAGACAGTACACTCATACACATAAAAATAATTAATAATAAATAAATAAAATTAAAAACTAAAAAATGTAATAACACAGGTTCAGGACTGATCATCAAAAAGCAGACCAAGAAAGGCATAGATGGACATGTGGCTGTTAGTTAGAGTTCACTTGGGGGGCTGAGGCAGCCTGGATTATCCAAATGTCAAAAAGAAAGGAAAGAATACAGAAGAAAGAAAAGAAGGAAGGATTAAGAAAGAGGAAGAGTGTGTGTATGACAGAAAGAAAAGGAGAAATCTGGATCAGGAGTGTCTGGAGTAGACTGGATTGCAGGCAACTCCATATCTATATCCAGCTAAGGGATTTTCATCAAATTCTTAATGAGAAACAACTGGACAGCAATATGATAATACTCACCAAGATCATATAGGATTGTTTTGTGTGAATTGTTACATAAAGCAGTTATAATCTCCACTCCAAAGATCATGTTCCTGTGGGGCCAATGAATCCATTATGGCTGAGTATAAGAGAGCTGGCTTCTTTCTCCAATGACCTTTTAGTAGATTTCACCCCCCAAAACCTAGAAGGCTGGAGGGAGATGAGAGCCACTCCCACTCAGCATATCAGATGTCAGGCAGGCATCTGCAGCCCAACCTCCAGGGGAGCGTAACTTGAAGAGTAGCATTCCCAAGCTTATCCCTCCTGACCATGTTGCCTGTCCTCGGAGGCAAGTGGCACAAGCCAAAAGCTTTCTTCGGGGCTAGAGATGGAGCTCCTCTATCCCACCCATCTCCTGGTCAAAGAGCCCCACAAAGTATAATAAGTGCTTAAACCCTTGCAATAAATGAGTTTTTCTCCCTGAAGCAACTCCCAGATGAGTTCAGGTTTACCTGCCACCTCGTGGACCTCCTCTGCTCCCTTCCACTTCCCTCCTTGGGCCCCCAGAAGTGGAGTTATGGCCCAGCACACAAGGCTGGTGATCCAGGAGGTGAGAACTCACAACACGGAGGAAAGCCAACAAAGTCCATTCATTCTTATTCAATCTTAAGTAAGTCCATTTATAGAAATGTTGTAGAGAGAGAGAGAGCATCTCAGTGGTTAAGAGCAATGGCTGTTTCTTGCAGAGAACCTAGGTTAAATTCCCAGACCCACATGGTGGCTAACAACTATCTGTAACTCCAGTCCTCTTCAAACCCCACTGGCAATGCATGACATAAGTGCATCTACCTACATGCAAGCATACACCATACACATAATAAAAAAAGAACAGGGGCTGGAGAGATGGCTGCGCAGTTAAGACACCCGACTGCTCTTGCAGAGGACCGGGTTCAATTCCCAGCACCCACATGGCGGCTAAGAACTGTCTAACTCCATAGTCAGTCCAGGGGAATCTGACACCCTCTTCTGACCTCCACGCATTGCACGACACAGGTGCAACCAACTACATGCAGACAGTACCTTCAACACATAAAAAAAAGAAATAAACTATTTTGGGGCCGGCGAGATGGCTCGTAGCTTAGAGCACGGGGTGCTCTTCCAGTAGATCTGGGTTCAATTCCCAGCATCCATATGGTAGTTAAAACTGTCTGTAACTGGGGCGGGGAGATGGCCTAGTGGTGGGAGCACCGACTGCTCTTGCAGAGGAACCCGGGTTTGATCCCCAAGCCCCTCATGGCGGCTGAGAACCATCTGTAACTCCAATTCCAGGAGAACTCCAGTTCCAGGGGAATCCGACACCCTCTTCTGACCTCCGCAGCACGACACGGGTGCACAAACCTACATGCAGACATTACTTTGTACACATAAAAATAAATAAATAATAAAATAGTCTGTATTCCAGTTCCAGGGGATGAGAACCCCTCTTTGACCTCTTCAGGCATTGCACAACATGGGTATACCTATCTACATGCAGGAAATACCCAATGCACATAAAATAAAATAGCAACCAGGCATGGTGGTGCACACCTTTAATCCCAGCGCTCGAGGCAGAGGCAGCAGAGGCTTTGTGTAGTTCAAGGCCAGTCTGGTCTACATAGTGAGTTCCCAGACAGCTAGGGCTACAGGGAGAACGGTCTCAATAATACAAAAAAAAAATAAAAGGACTTTTTTAGATAGATTCTATGACTGGGTTAAAAAATTCAGCCAAGACTTTGATTCCCAGAGTGATTAATATCTGACAATCCAAAGCAGAAGGCTGATCACTGTTTAAAGAATGGAATGGTGATTTGAAGAGAAGAATAAGAGATCCCTGGCATCTGGTGATCTGACTGATGGACAAAGACATATAAGGGACTGGTTAATGCAGTATTGTAGGTCTATGATCAAGGAAAGTGCTGGATGCTACAGGGGACATAATTCTTTACAAATATGAGATGTTCTCAGAAGTTCTCTTTGAACATTTCTGAAATTTATATTAGGGATGAAATAAAAATAAGGACAGAAAAGGAGAAGGAACATTCCAAGGTGGGGGGGTGGGTAAGAATTGAAGCAGAAGAGAGGTAATATTAGCCACTAGGTTTGGTTGATTGGTTGGTTAGATGGTTGGTTATTGTTGGTTTGTGCCATTCTAGAAACAGATCTTTCTTCATGATCATCACCAAACCTCCAGAGCATTTTAATGCATGAGTAACTGGGCCTCTTTGGAATTTTAAGATGACCATAAAGAAAAAGAAAACAATCAGCTAGTGGGACACAGAGGGACCAGAACATAAAGTTACTGCAATGTAAGAGAAAGAAAAGGAGGAGCGAGGATTTAACACACAGTATTAGTCACTTTTCTGTTGCTGTGATAAAAGCCACCACGACCAAGGGAACTTATAAAGGAAGCATGTTTATTTGAGCTATGATTGATGGTTCCGGGAATTAGAGTCCATCACTGGGGAAGGCATGGTGCCGGAGCGTGGAGAGAAAGCTGAGGTTCACATCTTCAAGTGGCACAGGAAGCAGAAAGAGCAACTGGAGACTGGAAAGGCTTTTGGAACTCTCTAAACCTGCCCCTAGTTGACATATTCCTTCAGAATGGCCACACATTCTACGATCTCCCAAAACAGCCGCCACTGACTGGGGACAAAATGTCTTGAATATTGAAGCCTGTGGAGGACACTGCTCATTCAAAGCACCACAGTACACAATTACATGGGAAACCAGTAGCATGCAGCAATAAATTACATGGGGGATATAAAGAGTCTTGTATAAGATAAAGAAGCCAAGAATGACTTCCAGCCTGAATGATTGAGCACTGCCAACCAAAATAGGGAATGCCAGAGAGGGAAGGAGCAGAATTTGGCCTTGAGCATGCCAAGCTTTAGATGTCTGTGGAACTCCAAATAGAGATAATCAGGAGGCCGGCCTGCTTGTAAGACTTTCAAAAGCTCAACATTCTTCTTTCTAGAAACCCATCCCACATCACAGCAAATCTATTAAAATGTACCCACATCCCATATTAAATATAGCACTCACGGAAAAATTTTGAGAGGATTTTTTAACATTTTGGATTTTGAAATTATTTGTATTTCACTTCAGTTTGGATTGATATGTTTTTTTTTCATTATCTGCAAACTGGAATTTTCTTTTTTTTCAGAACTGTGTGGAAGAAGACACTTACATATGTAAAAAACATGATGCTCAGCAAATATAGTTTTATATGGCCAAGCTGTATAAGTTCTACGGAAAGCCATAAGAGTGAAATAAATTGATCTATGAAAATAAATTGAGAAGGCAACTGGCATAAGGAAAGAACACCACCATCCTCAAAAGAGTCAGAGGATAAAGGATTTCCAAGGAGATATTGAGAAAAAAAGGATAGTGAAGAGGAAAGCAAAAAAAAAAAAAAAAAAAAAAAAAAATGATGGAATGAAGAGGAACAAGAAACCACTATTTGGGTGTTCTGAGGTATTCTGGCCTATTGTTTTTTCTAGCAAATAAAAGATATTTTAAAAAAACAAGAGTAATAATTATCTTATTACAAACATAATTTTAAAAAACTCGCAAATGATTATTGAAATGGTGCCAAATGAAGAGAACTCTTTAAGTATAAAGTCTAATAAAATGAGGACTGAAAATCTGCAGCCCATAAGGCTGATGGTTTTAGTACTACTGTAGAGAACCTGGTGGCTCTTACAGGGAGCATCGCTTAGGAAAAGGAGCTGAGGGGTAAAATAGCAATCATAGGGTGAGAAAAGAGGAAAGGTGTCTGTATAAATCTGTGGGAGAAAAGACAAAAGAAAGTTTAGGATAGTACCTAGCATGAGAAATTGTCTAAAATGAGACCACTGATATTTGATCAGAATAGAAATGGGATAGGGCTAAAACTTGTTTAACTTAGCAATGGAAATCAGTATGTGGTTTCCCCCTAAAATAAAAAATAATATACCATATGATTCCAAAAGATTTCAAGTCAGCATATCAGAAAGTCTCATCATGTTTACTGCAGCACTAATGAGAGCTAAGTTGTAGAACCAAGGTCAGTGTCCAATAACACGAGAATGGTCAAAGACAATGTGATATACAGATATAACTGGAGATAATTACATTAGGTGAATATATCCCCAGGTACCAAGACCCTGTGCCTATTTCCCCCAGCTTAGCGTCACTCCTAAATTTCCACAACTTCCCAAATAGTGACAGCACTCAAATATCGAGCCTGCAGGGGACATAACATGTTCAAACCATAACAGCAGTGGGAGCAGAACTGGAGGCATGAATTTCCCTTGAGCGGGCGGAAGGGTGTCTTGATTTCTGGGCTACAGCAATATGCATATCATACTGTCTGCACTTTGCAAATGCTCACTTGCACCATCCTTCTGTATTTCAAAAGGGTCATGTCTCCCCTTGAGGTCTAAGTTCAAGATGGGACCTACTTTTAATTTAGCCTTTTGTTCCACAAGTAAAAGCATGCTTTAAAAAATCGGGTTTAGGAGTTGAAGAGATGGCTCGTGTTAAGAGCACTGGCCGCTCTTGCAGAGGACCCGGCTTTTGTTCTCAGCACCCACCTAGCAGCTGACAATATAACTTCTGTAACTTCAGTTTCAGAGAATCTGACGCTCTCTTCTAGCCTCCCTGGGTATGTTTAAAATATAAGTTGCACTTAATACATGTAGGTAAAACGTCACACATGTAAATAAAAAATAAATCCAAGCTTTTTAAGAAGATCAGGTTTAAAGTTTCATCCCTCTCCGCTTCCCTTCCTGCCCCGCTGCCTCCTCGTTGTCTAACTTGGTCTATCTTTCTTTCATTTTAAGATGAGAATTTCAAAAACACAAACCCACATGTATTACCACACCAACACAAACACGCCCACACACACACACACACCACACATGTTTTCCATAATAATAGATGATATTCTCCGGATTCCAGGGTCATATATCTTTTTCCAATAAATCACATAACTAAAATAGGTAGAAGAGCAAGTACACAAAAAAGGAAGTGAGATGGATCTAAAACTTAAACCAAATTTAATTCCCCTTCCAAATCAGTTACATATCAGTCACCTGTAAGCTTATTCAGACCGTTTGGCCTGTTTATTGTGCTCATTCATTCCACAGACATCTGTGGATCCCCATTTCCAAGTCAAGCTTGAAGGCTATAGGTGCCTAGAGAAAGTGAAAAAATTCTGAAGATTCTATGACTGGGTTAAAAAATTCAGCCAAGACTTTGATTCCCAGAGTGATTAATATCTGACAATCCAAAGCAGAAGGCTGATCACTGTTTAAAGAATGGAATGGTGATTTGAAGAGAAGAATAAGAGATCCCTGGCATCTGGTGATCTGACTGATGGACAAAGACATATAAGGGACTGGTTAATGCAGTATTGTAGGTCTATGATCAAGGAAAGTGCTGGATGCTACAGGGGACATAATTCTTTACAAATATGAGATGTTCTCAGCAGTTCTCTCTTGAACATTTCTGAAAATTTGTCTTTGGGCTCAAATAAACTAAGGACAGAAAAGGAGAAGAGGAACATTCCAAGTGGGGGGTGGGGTAAGAATTAATCGAAGAAGGTAATATTAGCCAACTAGGTATTTGGTTTGACTTGTTGTTTAGATTGGTTGGTTATGTTGCGTTGTGCCATTCTAGCAACAGAATCTTTCTTCATGATCCATCACCAACCTCACAGAGCATTCTTAATGCATTAAGTAACTGGGCCTCTTTGGATTTTAAGATGAACATAAAGAAAAGAAAAAAACAGCTAGTGGGACATCATAGAGGGACCAGAACCTAAAGTTACTGCAATGAAAGTAGAAGACAAAGGAGTGAGCGAGCATTTAACACACGTATTAGTCACTTTCTGTTGCTGGGATAAAAGCCACCACGATCAAGGAACTTATACAAGGAACAGTTTATTTGAGCTATGACTGATGGTTCCAGGGAATTAGAGTCCATCATGGCAGGAAGGCATGGTGGCCGGAGCTGGAGGCAGAAAGCTGAGGCTCACATGCTCAAGTGTGCACAGAAGCAGAACAGAGCAACTGGGACTGGAAAGAGCTTTCTGAACATCTCTAAGCTAGCCCTAGGTATGACATATTCCATCTAGAATGGCCACACGCACCAATAAAAGATCTCCCAAAATGCGCCTACTGGATGGCTGGACAAAGAAATGTCTGAAGGTGACTGAGTCCCTGTGGGAGGAACTGCTGCATTCAAAGCACCACAGTATATATATTTGGTCTTTTGGAGACAGGGTCTCCCTGTAGGCCCAGCTGTCCTGGAACTCACTCTGTAGACCAGGCTGGCCTTGAACTCACAAAGATCCACCTGCCTCTGCCTCCCAAGTGCTAGGATTAAAGTCGTGCACCACCACACCCGGCACAAGGGAATAATTTTTTAATAAAACATTAAAGGGGGCTGGAGAGATGGCTCAGTGGTTAAGAGCACCGACTGCTCTTACAGAGGACCCAGGTTTGATTCCCAGCACCCACATGGTGGCTAAGAACCATCTTTAACTCCATTTCCAAGGGAATCTGATGCCCTCTTCTGACCTCTGCAGCAATGCATGACACGGGTGCCCCAACCTACATGCAGACAGTACACTCATACACATAAAAAATAATTAATAAATAAATAAATAAAATTTAAAAACTAAAGAATGTAATAACACAGGATTTCAGGACTGATCATCAAAAAGCAGACCAAGAAAGGCATAGATGGACATGTGGCTGTTAGTTAGAGTTCACTTGGGGGGCTGAGGCAGCCTGGATTATCCAAATGTCAAAAAGAAAGGAAGAAAGAATTACAGAGAAAGGGAGGGAAAGAAGAAAGGAGAGGATTAGAAAGAGAGAGAGTGTGTATGACAGAAAGAAAAGGAGAAATCTGGATCAGGAGTGTCTGGAGTAGACTGGATTGCAGGCAACTCCATATCTATATCCAGCTAAGGGATTTTCATCAAATTCTTAATGAGAAACAACTGGACAGCAATATGATAATACTCACCAAGATCATATAGGATTGTTTTGTGTGAATTGTTACATAAAGCAGTTATAATCTCCACTCCAAAGATCATGTCCTGTGGGGCCAGATGAATCCATTATGGCTGAGTATAAGAGAGCTGGCTTCTTTCTCCAATGACCTTTTAGTAGATTTCACCCCCCAAAACCTAGAAGGCTGGTAGGAGATGAGAGCCACTCCCACTCAGCATATCAGATGTCAGGCAGGCATCTGCAGCCCAACCTCCAGGGGAGCGTAACTTGAAGAGTAGCATTCCCAAGCCTTATCCCTCCTGAGGCATGTCCGCCCTGTCCTCTGGAGGCAAGTGGCACAAGCCATAAGCTTGTCTTCGGGGCTAGAGATGGAGTCTCCTCTATCCCACCCATCTCCTGGTCAAAGAGCCCCACAAAAGTATATAAGTGCTTAAACCCTTGCAATAAATGAGTTTTTCTCCCTGAAGCAACTCCCAGATGAGTTCAGGTTTACCGCCACCTCGGGGACTGCTCTGCTCCCTTCCACTTCCCTCCTTGTGGCCCCCAGAAGTGGAGTTATGGCCCAGCACACAAGGCTGGTGATCCAGGAGGTGAGAACCTCACAACACGGAGGAAGCCAACAAAGTCCATTCATTCTTCATTCAATCTTAAGTAAGTCCATTTATAAGAAATGTTTAGAGGGACCAGAGAGACATCTCAGTGGTTAAGAGCAATGGCTGTTCTTGCAGAGAACCTAGGTTCAATTCCCAGAACCCACATGGTGGCTAACAACTATCTGTAACTCCAGTCCTCTTCAAACCTCCACTGGCATTGCATGACATAAGTGCATCTACCTACATGCAAGCAGTACAGTCATACACATTAATTAAAAAAAGAACAGGGGCTGGAGAGATGGCTTAGCAGTTAAGATCACCGACTGCTCTTTTAGAGGACCTGGGTTCAATTCCCAGCACCCACATGGCGGCTAAGAACTGTCTTTAACTCCAGTTCCAGGGGAATCTGACACCCTCTTCTGACCTCCACAGCATTGCACGACACAGGTGCACCAACCTACATGCAGACAGTACCTTCATACACATAAAAAAAAGAAATAAAATACTTTTGGGGCTGGCGAGATGGCTCAGTAGTTAAGAGCACTGGGTGCTCTTCCAGTAGATCTGGGTTCAATTCCCAGCATCCATATGGTAGTTAAAACTGTCTGTAACTGGGGCTGGAGAGATAGCCTAGTGGTTAAGAGCACCGACTGCTCTTGCAGAGGACCCGGGTTTGATCCCCAGCACCCTCATGGCGGCTGAGAACCATCTGTAACTCCAATTCCAGGAGAACTCCAGTTCCAGGGGAATCCGACACCCTCTTCTGACCTCCGCAGCACGACACGGGTGCACAAACCTACATGCAGACAGTACATTTGTACACATAAAAAATAAATAAATAAAATAAAATAGTCTGTAATTCCAGTTCCAGGGGATTAGATCCCCTCTTCTGACCTCTTCAGGCATTGCACAACATGGGTATACCTATCTACATGCAGGAAATACACAATGCACATAAAATAAAAATAGCAACCAGGCATGGTGGTGCACACCTTTAATCCCAGCGCTCGGAGGCAGAGGCAGGCAGAGCTTTGTGAGTTCAAGGCCAGTCTGGTCTACATAGTGAGTTCCCAGACAGCTAGGGCTACAGGGAGACACTGTCTCAATAATACAAAAAAAAAAAAATTAAAAGGACTTTTTAGATAGATTCTATGACTGGGTTAAAAAATTCAGCCAAGACTTTGATTCCCAGAGTGATTAATATCTGACAATCCAAAGCAGAAGGCTGATCACTGTTTAAAGAATGGAATGGTGATTTGAAGAGAAGAATAAGAGATCCCTGGCATCTGGTGATCTGACTGATGGACAAAGACATATAAGGGACTGGTTAATGCAGTATTGTAGGTCTATGATCAAGGAAAGTGCTGGATGCTACAGGGGACATAATTCTTTACAAATATGAGATGTTCTCAGAAGTTCTCTTTGAACATTTCTGAAATTTATATTAGGGATGAAATAAAAATAAGGACAGAAAAGGAGAAAGGAACATTCCAAGGTGGGGGGGTGGGTAAGAATTGAAGCAGAAGAGAGGTAAATATTAGCCACTAGGTTTGGTTGATTGGTTGGTTAGATGGTTGGTTATTGTTGGTTTGTGCCATTCTAGAAACAGATCTTTCTTCCATGATCATCACCAAACCTCCAGAGCATTTTAATGCATGAGTAACTGGGCCTCTTTGGAATTTTAAGATGACCATAAAGAAAAAGAAAACAATCAGCTAGTGGGACACAGAGGGACCAGAACATAAGTTACTGCAATGTAAGAGAAAGAAAAGGAGTGAGGAGATTTAACACACGTATTAGTCACTTTTCTGTTGCTGTGAAAAAGCCACCACGACCAAGGGAACTTATAAAAGGAACAGTTTATTTGAGCTTATGATTGATGGTTCCAGGGAATTAGAGTCCATCATGGCAGGAAGGCATGGTGGCCGGAGCTGGAGCAGAAAGCTGAGGTTCACATCTTCAAGTGTGCACAGGAAGCAGAAAGAGCAACTGGAGACTGGAAAGGCTTTTTGAACTCTCTAAGCCTGCCCCTAGTGACATACTTCCTCTAGAATGGCCACACCTTCTACGATCTCCCAAAACAGCGCCACTGACTGGGGACAAAATGTCTGAATACTTGAAGCCTGTGGGAGGACACTCTCATTCAAAGCACCACAGTACACAATTACATGGGAAACCAGTAGCATGCAGCAATAAATTACATGGGGGATATAAAGAGTCTTGTATAAGATAAAGAAGCCAAGAATGACTTCCAGCCTGAATGATTGAGCACTGCCAACCAAAATAGGGAATGCCAGAGAGGGAAGGAGCAGAATTTGGCCTTGAGCATGCCAAGCTTTAGATGTCTGTGGAACCTCCAAATAGAGATAATCAGGAGGCCGGCCTGCTTGTAAGACTTTCAAAAGCTCAACATTCTTCTTTCTAGAAACCCCATCCCACATCACAGCAAATCTATTAAAATGTACCCACATCCCATATTAAATATAGCACTCACGGGAAAAATTTTGAGAGGATTTTTAACATTTTGATTTTTGAAATTATTTGTAGTTCACTTCAGTTTTGATTGGATATGTTTTTTTTTTCAATTATCTGCAAACTGAATTTTCTTTTTTTTTCAGAACTGTGTGGAAGAAGACACTTACATATGTAAAAAACATGATGCTCAGCAAATATAGTTTTATATGGCCAAGCTGTATAAGTTCTACGGAAAGCCATAAGAGTGAAATAAATTGATCTATGAAAATAAATTGAGAAGGCAACTGGCATAAGGAAAGAACACCACCATCCTCAAAAGAGTCAGAGGATAAAGGATTTCCAAAGGAGATATTGAAAAAAAAAAAAAAAAAAAAAAAAAAAAAAAAAAATGATGAGAATGAAGAGGAACAAGAAAACCACTATGGGGGTGTTCTGAGGTATTCTGGCCTATTGTTTTTGTCTGAGCAAATACAAAGATATTTAACAAAAACAAAGCTAATTAAGATTATCTTTATTAACAAACATAATTTTAAAAACTCGCAAATGATTATTGAAATGGTGCCAAATGAAGAGAACTCTTTAAGTATAAAGTCTAATAAAATGAGGACTGAAAATCTGCAGCCCATAAGGCTGATGGTTTTAGTACTACTGTAGAGAACCTGGTGGCTCTTACAGGGAGCATCGCTTAGGAAAAGGAGCTGAGGGGTAAAATAGCAATCATAGGGTGAGAAAAGAGGAAAGGTGTCTGTATAAATCTGTGGGAGAAAAGACAAAAGAAAGTTAGGATAGTACCTAGCATGAGAAATTGCTAAAATGAGACCACTGATATTTGATCAGAATAGGAAATGGGATAGGGCTATAAACTTGTTTACTTAGCATGGAAATCAGTATGTGGTTTCCCCTCTAAATATTAAAAATAAATATACCATATGATTCCAAAAGATTTCAAGTCAGCATATCAGAAAGTCTCATCATGTTTACTGCAGCACTAATGAGAGCTAAGTTGTAGAACCAAGGTCAGTGTCCAATAACACGAGAATGGTCAAAGACAATGTGATATACAGATATAACTGGAGATAATTACATTAGGTGAATATATCCCCAGGTACCAGACCCTGTGGCCTATTTCCCCCAGCTTAGCGTCACCTCCTAAATTTCCACAACTTTCCCAAATAGTGACATGCACTCAAATATCGAGCCTGCAGGGGACATAACATGTTCAAACCATAACAGCAGTGGGAGCAGAACTGGAGGCATGAATTTCCCTTGAGCGGGCGGAAGGGTGTCTTGATTTCTGGGCTACAGCAATATGCATATCATACTGTCTGCACTTTGCAAATGCTCACTTGCACCATCCTTCTGTATTTCAAAAGGGTCATGTCTCCCCTTGAGGTCTAAGTTCAAGAATGGACCTACTTTTAATTTAGCCTTTTGTTCCACAAGTAAAAGCATGCTTTAAAAATCGGGTTTAGGAGTTGAAGAGATGGCTCTGTGGTTAAGAGCACTGGCCGCTCTTGCAGAGGACCCGGCTTTGATTCTCAGCACCCACCTAGCAGCTGACAATATAACTTCTGTAACTTCAGTTTCAGAGAATCTGACGTCCTCTTCTAGCCTCCCTGGGTATTTTAAAATATAAGTGCACTTATATACATGTAGGTAAAACGCTCACACATGTAAAATAAAAAATAAATCCAAAGCATTTTTAAGAAGATCAGGTTTAAAGTTTCTCCCTCTCCTTCCTTCCCTTCCCTGCCCCTCTGCCTCCTCGTTGTCTACTTGGTCTATCTTTCTTTCATTTTTAAGATGAAATTTCAAGAAACACAAACCCACATGTATTTACACACACACGCACACACACACACACACACACACACACATGTTTTCCATAATAATAGATGATATTCTCCGGATTCCAGGGTCATATATCTTTTTCCAATAAATCACATAACTAAAATAGGTAGAAGAGCAAGTACACAAAAAAGGAAGTGAGATGGAATCTAAAACTTAAACCAAATTTAATTCCCCTTCCAAATCAGTTACATATCAGTCACCTGTAAGCTTATTCAGACCGTTTGGCCTGTTTATTGTGCTCATTCATTCCACAGACATCTGTGGATCCCCATTTCCAAGTCAAGCTTGAAGGCTATAGGTGCCTAGAGAAAGTGAAAAAATTCTGAATGAACATTGTTTGATATATAAACAATTCTGTCTGTCTCTCTCCCTTTCCTCCTCTCTCTCTCTCTTTCTCTCTCTCTCTCTCTCTCTCTCTCTCTCTCTCTCTCTCTCTCTCTCTTCCCCTCTTTCCCTCTTTCTCCTCCCTTCATTCCAGCAAATGCTGCCTTCCAACTCCAAGGTCTGCCCTACCCCTCAGCTACTCAGCAGTTCTAGAATTTGGTGAACAACTCTCTGGTGACCTTACCCCAATGTTCCCTCCCCACCACAGAGCATATACAAATCAAGTTCGCTGTGGAGCCTGGGGTTGGCTCTGGGATGCAAGTGGGTTTGGATTGGTTGTGTGGCATGGGCTGCAGAAGATGAGAAATGAGCATGCTGACGTGAGCCTGTGTTAGTCAGGAAAATTCTAAGAAACTGTTCCCTAAGAGAGGTGGTAAGAGGGTTTTTTTTTTCTCTATTAGACTTACATAACTTGTAAAATAATAGGCTGCCATTTTAGAAGAGTTGGTATTGGCATGCTGTTATCGTGCAAATTACATGAAACTATTCTTTTTAGAAAATATTACTTCGAGTTTTAGGTTAAAACTTGATGCCAAACAGAGATGACTAGTTGGTTTACACAATTATCGCCTTTTTCTTAGAAGTAAGGGCAAAACCTCAAAACACGCCACAGCAGAGTGGCTACTTCGTCGCTGGCCAGCAACCGAAGGACATCCACAAACCTTTGGAAATTAATATCCCCGAGGAAGTCTATTTGACAAAGTCACAAGGAAGTTATTAACTAGAGTTAAGTCAATGACAAGAGATATTATTAATGATCTCATCAAAATTTCAGGCACGCTTAACTATCACATTGAGAACCTTATTACTGACGACTTCAGAGAATATTAAATTATTCTACAGCAGTTACTTGGCCAGAGATCAAATGAAAAACTATGAAGAGCTTAAGTCCTAAGCAATCCCATAATTCCTGAGGCTTCACACAAATAAAAAGCTACAACCATTAGCCTTTCTGTCTCTTCATCCCCAAATTCACTGATTGTTAATAAGTTAGTTTCTTTTTCTTGCTACTTGTTCCTTGTGTCTCTTCCAAATGCAGACGGAGGAAGGATGAAAGTCAGAAAATTCATCCAAACCTTGGTTTCCAAAAGTGGTTCAGGAAGTTCAACTATTTTCATATTGGAGGAGACACTTTCAAGCACACTGGGTCTTTAATTCCCATTCCTCAAGCACATTTTGACCAGGAAAAGCAGAATCTCATTCCCATTCAATTCTTTTGGTCAGGACCCTAACTAAACTTTCAGGTTAAAAGTAAAAACAAATAAATGAATAAAATGAATAAAATTAAATTTAAAAATAATATAATTACTTGAGTTTACAATTGTTATACAAGCAAATATTTACTGTAGCTATTACTTTATAGTTTAAAATAAAATGTTTTGAATAATATTACTGAATTTTAATTAACAAAGGAAGTTTCATAAGGTCTGATTCTAAAGATCCAAAAAAAAGAGAGAAAGTTACATTAATCAAAGTCCGATTTTGTAAAGTTACTCTAAATATTAAAAAAAAAATAATAATAGTCTTGTCCTGGCCAGGGACGTGGCCCATTGGGCAAAGTTCAATCCCTGAAACCCACATGGTAGAAGAAGAGAACTGACTCCTGAAATCTGTCCTGTGACCTCTATGTGTACCATGGGGTGCTTGTGCATGCACATACACACACACACACACATATGTATGTACACACACACACACAAAATATATATATATATATATATATACATTTATTTTAAGTCATGTCTTTGTTTATGCTTCTAATAAATGACAGTGTTCTGTCAATGATTGATTTTGGATCATACATTCCATATACACACAAATGTCTGTGTACATAATTTATTTTAAATCTTTTCAGAACTATATATTTTATAACTTTTCTAAAACAAGTATATCTGGTTTCCTGAGGCAATACTTTGTTCATATCAGAACTCCTAGCTTAACAAATATTTACTGATTTCCTTTTATTCACTTTGCCAGAGCTTCAAAGACAAAGGTTAAGGTGAAGTAGTACTAGTTTTTAGGGAGCTCTGGAAGTAAAAACCAGACTTTAAATCCAGTAGACTAAGACTAATGCATAACCTCTTAAAAGTCTAGGAATCAGGGAAGTGTGGAGTACTTAACTCAAAATGGAAAGAAAGAAAGAAAGAAAGAAAGAAAGAAAGAAAGAAAGAAAGAAAGAAAGAAAGAAAGAAAGAAAGAAAGAAAGAAAGAAAGAGAAGAAGAAGAAATGAAAGAAGGGAGGGAGGGAGGGAGGGAAGGGAGGGAGGGAGGGGAGGGAGGGAGGGAAGGGGAGGGAGGGAGGGAGTGATGGAGGGAACGAATGGAAGGAAGGAAGGAAGGAAGGAAGGAAGGAAGGAAGGAAGGAAGGAAGGAAGGAAGGAAGGAAGGAAGGGCAAATGTTGCCTTGAAGGAGTGGGAATTAAGAAGAAAAGAAAGGCTTGCCACAATGTGAGGTGTTTGTCACATAGTTTGACATGAAGTTCTTCGAACACCACGAGTTGATCCCACATTTGTAAAGGTAGGAAACTTAGAGCTGAAGAGAGTCCACCACTTCAGTCAACTTGAAGATGACAGGCTTGGGGCTGGAGAGATGGCCTAGCGGTTAAGAGCGCCGACTGCTCTTGCAGGGGACCTGGGTTCGATCCCCAGCACCCACATGGTGGCTGAGAACCGTCTTTGACTCCAGTTCCAGGGGAATCCGAGACCCTCTTCTGACCTCCGAGGCATTGCATGACATGGGTGCACAAACCTACATGCAGACAGTACCTCCATACACATACAAAAATAAATAAAAATTTAAAAAAAGAAAATGACAGGCTTGAGCTTCTAGACCATTGCACTCTCCTTCTCTCAGCAACGTGCTCTAGATCCTCCTCTCTGCTTTCTACAGGACTTTTAGCTAATCCCTCTGCACAGGGTCTGGCAAATCATGCTCTATGTCAGTACTCTTTGGGCTCACTATGGATGGCCACTGGACATCAAATCTCCTTTGAGACAAACCTCTCAGCCAGCGTAGCTCCCCTTTTACCCATAATTCATGACACCGCACACACATATTATACCTTTTGGTATTTCATTAAACCATGCTTCCTCTTGTTAATTGCTTCATTCATTCATAATGAGATGGAGAGCTGTTTTTGTTTTTTCAGCCTCTGAATAGCTAAATACAGGTGCCTTTTGGAGAAAGAAATAACCTAGGTAGGAGAAGCCATCTTACTATGGAGCATTACTGTAGAGTCTACCTATATATGGTCATCTGGTGCCAGAGTTTCAGCTAAAGGAGCATGTCAGACTAAGAATGTAGTTGCTTATGAGATGAGTAGGGAGGGGAGGGAGACATGAGGAGAGTAGACAAGACAGACAGCTTTTGTTACTTGTCATTTTTCCCTGTACAACATAGCGTGACAACCATTTACACCCTAGTTACATTGTTTTTTGCACTGTGAGTAATATCAAAATGATTTAAAGTATGTTTGAGGATTTAACTATGCCACCACTGCCAACAGGCCCTCTCCCTACCTAATGCCCATACCATGAAGCCCGGAGCTTCTTTTCTTATCTCATCTGCTGTGTCCAGCTCCAGGGACATTCTGATACCCTTCTCAGCTCAGACCTGGATAAATCTCTCCTGTGCAAATATTTTTCCTCTGACACAAGCTACAAGCTTGTTTTTTTTTTAAGACTTTACTGAGAACCAAAAGGAAACAAGGAAGTAGACAGAAGTGTGGTAAGTGGTTTATACATCCCTATAGCTCTCTAAGCCTAAGGTAATAAAATACATTATGCAATTTTCCTGACCCCACCTTATTCTATTCAGTTGATGTTTACTGAATGGCTATCATGGGCCAAGCATCACTCCACACACTGAGTATAAATAGTAAACAAAACAGAAACGTTCTTGTCCAGACTCATTTCTACTATTTTGTGGCCATGACAAACCCACAAGATTCTTTTTTCTACTTGCATCTGCTTAGAGTTCTTCATTTTCAGATGGTTGAAACCGAATTCAAATCAGCTTAAACCAAATTAGGAATTTATTGGCTCAAATAACTAGTAGATTGTTTTCAGGCATGGTTAGATCGTGCATTTCGATGCTTTTCTTCAGGAGTCCTTGCCTCCTCTCCATCAATTCTGGGCATCTGTTCTTCAGCATCACTTTCGATACTCATCAGATGGGAGGAAGACGAGGACCAGCAGCTCTAAACCTGTTACTAGTCCTAGGAGAAAAGAAAGCATCTTTTCTCATAAGGCCAATAAAGGTACAAAGAAAAAACTTTCATGGGCCTGGTTTGGGTCATATGACCATCTCTGAACAAATTAGATCAATTCAGTTTCACATAATCTTAACTCAACCTTGAAGTGGCAATTACAAACAAAAATCCACATAAAACACACAAGCAGTACCCTCACTCATTTCCTGTTTAAGCTAACCAAGATCTAAAGACTCAGAAATTGCCAAAGGCCTCATTTGGAAATCAAGGGAGAGAGGGAATTGTAAACCACACTAAGTTTAAAGGTCTACCTGATGAGGAAAAGCTCACTGACTTGTCGCCCCTCTCACCCCCACGTAGTTATCTCCAAGATATCATTTGACATTTTCGCATCCTTGAATTCTCCTGGATGGGATAAGAATTTGCCCCCAGTAGACATTCAAAATTCCCAGATGACGCGGCCTGGTAAGCTCAGGAGAAGAGGGGAAAAGAGAGGAAAAGAAAGGTGGGAAAGAAGAAAAATAGAAGACAAGAAGGAGGAAGGAGAGAGGTAAATGGAGGAGAATAGAAGGAGAGGAAAAGAAAGAAAGCAGAAATGTATAAGGCCACAGTGGTTCTGAAACCAAGCCCTGCAGCCAAACATGCTCCTGGTCAGATCTCAGGCTGCCATTAACCTGAGACCCAAGACACTTAACACTATGACTTGCATTTCCACCTCACATGATGCAAATAGCAGGCTCTTCCTCACTTGAGTCTCATGAAAAATGTATGCAAGGATAGCCATAAGACTCTTCAGTCCAGTTCCTAGTATGCAGCATTTATCTAACAACATCTAACATTGTTCTTTTAGTCCAATAACAATGTTTGGAGTTACAGGGAGGGAAATGTAAGCCTCACTGGGGCCTCACAGGCCTCTCAAAGACAGTGATCAGCCAGCTCTCTGATGAAATTTAAAATGCATTCTGGGGGAAAAAACTGCAACCAAAAAACTTAGAGTATTTCTAGAACCCTATCCAAACCAAACCTTCTTGAAGGTCATAACGTGTCCTGAGGTTTCATTCCGCTATTTTTCACTTATACAGTCCTCAGCCTTGCCAGAGCTGAGCAAGGATCTGAGCTTCACATAGCCAAATACCACAAAGGGAAAAAAAGCCCAAGCCCTTTGCCCTGAATATATTTCCAGCTCAACAGAGAACTGAAAACTCTGGAAAGTTCCAGCAGCCAGCACCTCAGCAGCCACCTTTTAAGAGAAGTTTCAGATTGAGGGTCTCTGGGATCTGATCTGAAGTGTTAGTGGCTGCTTTCAACATCTTCTTGACCTCTCAGACCATGTATGCAAAGAAGGCTTATGTTGGTCCTCGGGCTCCAGTGACCCCCCAGTATGGGCTCGAGGATGAGATGAACTGAAATATGGAAGTCTCTTCCTAAGATGGGTAATAGGCATTGACTAAGTCAATGTTTAAACTGATGGCAATACTCTATGTCACACACACACACACACACACACACACACACAACCGTGGTAAAGGAAGAGAGAGATTGATTTAAGACAAGAAATCTAGACAAGAAATCAAAACATTTTGCCTGGGCTGGTGGCACACACCTCTAATCCAATCACTCTGGAGGCAGAGGCAGGCAGGTATCTGTATGTTAGAAGCCTATTCTACATAGCAAGTTCTAGGCCAGGGCTACATAGTAAAGACCTTATCTCAAAATAAAATTAAATATTCCTTTTCATGTTGGATGCTATGCTTTGTCCTTTAAGAACCTAAAGAGAAACAAATCTTTGAATCATGTATCCCTTACTGGTTATATGACTTTGGGAAACCATTTAACTGTCCTTTTTTTTTTTTTTTCTTTTTCTGCAAAATGGGTATAATGAGCTAGATTGGTAATTTAATGTGATAAAATATGTAATATGCAGTGTTGATGCATGACAATCATTCAGTAAGTAACAATAATTGTAACATTATTATTAAAATGTAAATATCAGTGATTCTAATAATATTATGACTTCCTGACCTAGGCTGTTGCCAAGGCCAGTTCTAGTTCTAGAAGTCTCTTTATCTTTCCACTCCAAGTTTCCTGCTTGCTCTCAGCCTATAGGTCCTCCCCACTGAGAAGATGAGAAATAAATTCTCTACCCTTTCTGGTCTATCTCTTTGCACCTGCTTCTTCGGCACACACACTCACACACCCTCTCATATGTGAAAACACCCTTGGACAAGCTTGGTGACTCAAAAACAAACAAACATCTGTTACCTATCTAGGATAAGTCCTGACATCAAAATGTGAGGAAAGGTCCCTAGAGTAGGGCGGAGTCAGGACAAGACCATGCATCTGTGGTCCATGGAGGTGACTCTTGAACTTGAGTGAGCATCAAGTCACCTAGAGTCTGATGAGCACTCAAATTGCTGGACTTTATCCTCAGAGTAGGAACTTGTCTTCCAAGTAAGATATGGATGTTTTGTGTTGGGAACTACACCTTGAGAATAGGGGCTAAGGACTGGGAACGTTTCTTAGACAATACCGCCACTAATACTCTTAGTCCTAGAACTTTTGGCCAGTAATGGAACTGGGTAGAACGGGTCAAAATTCTCTGAGATTCCATCCTAGATTGGTCCCTAGGACCTTGAAGCATTGGGAACAAATTGATAAAGCTGCTAAAAAATCTCAATATTTAGCTTGAAATTCCCTCAAGAGCAGGGACTGTCATACTCTCTAAAACACACAATCCTTTCTGTTCCTTCTAACATAATTTTTTTTCTCCATGTAAAGTCCAATACCACATACATATATACATTCATTCACTGACAGGATCGTGGAGGGACCTACCTGCAAACTTGTACCATAGCATGCAGAATGCTCAGTGAATGTTTACAGAGCACACATTTGTGAAGACAGCTTCCAGGGGAGCTAATCCATGTGGCATTTACGGACTATTCCCACTGTTATTATGCACTGGGATCTGGGGCCCTGCTTAGCACCTCATGAATTCTCATTGGATGTGCTTTATCTTCTGCTGCCTGTTTACTAAAGGGCTGTTCCAGTTTCTGCTCCTCCTTAGACAAATGACTTTTGCCAGCACTTGTTAGTTATAAAAAAAGGTATAAAACTTTTACATTGCTCGCCCACAACTACAAACATGCCCAAATCTGAAGACATCTCCCTTCCTCCTATTTTCAAAGAAGCGTCCTCTGAAGTGAGTTCTCCACCCGTCCCTTTGTCAGGCCTCCCCCTTTGCTCCACTCAGGTGCTCAGATCCATAAATAGCACCCTCTTCTTCCTAAATCTTGAGCTTTTCTCTCCCTCTGATTTTTGCGTGTCAGAAAATAAGGGTGGAAAATTAAGCAGAATGTCTCCTGTCTTCCCTAAATCTCCCTTCCTGTCTGCTCTTTCACTCTCCTCTCCCAGCGAGTTCTTGGAAATCTAGGCCACCCCTTGCTGATTTCACTTCCTCCTTTCATCCAGCCATCTCTCCACTTACTCTGTTCTCGTCAAGGTCACAGTGACCTCTGTGTTTATAGATCCAGTGGTAGCTCTGCAGGTTTTACCGTACTTGACCTTCCCAGTGCACTTAGTACTAGGAACCATGTCTTCCTTAAAACTGCCTTTTCCACTAAATCCACCTTTCTTTCCAACTGTCTCCCACGCACAAAGCTGTTATCCTATGAGCACGTCAAAGTGTCAAAACTGAACTGACTTTCCCTCCAAACCAAACTATCCTGTTTCTTCTCCATGATGATCTCACTCTCATTCACCAGTTTACCCAAACCAGAAACTTTGAAGTACGTGTTCATCTTTCTCTGCCCTCAGTGTTCACAGTACCCTAATATCCTCATTCCTTTAAACAGCTTTCAGATTTATCTGTGCCTTCTTCCCAGTATTGCTGATTTTTCCAGGATATTTCATCACTCACCTGCAAGATTTCAGTGATGTATGTGGCAGAAATATCTCCAGCCTCATCTTATACCAATCTGTCTTTAAGTTAATCAAAAACAATATGCCATTGTGGTTCAGGGAATAGACTACATGGGTTCAAGTTAAGGTGCACTCACTGGCTTGGCAACTGTGCAACGTTGAGTAGTCTTCTGTCTTCTCTGAACCTCACTTTTCTCACTTGTAGACTAGGATAGTAATCTTCCTTATAGGGTTCCTCTATATTAAATTGTTTTATATTATGTGGAACGGTGCCTGACAAATATTAAAGCTATGTGAAGTACTGGTTGTTGTTATTGAATGCTAAATGTTAAAACATTCAAAATATTGAAAACCAACTAAACTTAATTAAATCATACCTTCACTTTAGATCATTTCTACAGCTCTGAAGACAATGTCTTCCCTAACCTGTACTTTTGATGCCATTTCTCAGGGCCCACATTCAAATTCATATATATATATATATATATATATCTATAATTATATATATATTTATTACATGTAGTACATGTGCTACATGCATGCAATGCCCTGCAGAGGCCAGTAGAGTGTCTCAAATCACACTGGAACTGGGGTTACTGATTGTTAGCCACAATGCCCGTGCTGGAATTAAACCTGGGTCCTCTGGAAGAACAGCAAGTAGTCTTAACTGCTGAGCCATCTTTCCAACTCCCACACTCAAATTCACATACCTATTATATAGTGTATATCAAGCCCTCTCAAATTTCTGAAATTCAGGTATAATTAATATGTGCTATAATATTCTTATCCTCTTCCACAGCAACTCCCATTTATCTGTGAAATCTAACAAATTTCTATCAACCTCAAATAAAAAAATCCCATTACTTCCTACATAACTTACATAATGGTTGCCTTGCATATTCTTTAGTGTAAACATATGTATGTTGGCATGCACACATATACACATATATATGCATACATATATTACCTTGTGTGCTACATTGAATTTTCACATTTCTTTCCTTCTAAAATATAAGTTCTCAAGGATAGAAAGTATTTGATGTAGGGCTGGAGAGATGGCTCAGCACTTAAGATTGCATACTGCTCTTGCAGAAGAACTGAGTTGAATTCCAGGGGCATCTGTGTTGGAAAAGGGTATTGATTACCTCCATGGTTAATTTCCTCATAAGCCAAAGATTCACTGTCTATTTTATTTCCCATCTCTAATCACGCCCAGCCACATGTTCCAGTAGCGCTTGCCAGAGGTTATACAATGAACCCACCTAATACAATGAAGACTATCCCAATGTTACATAACATAAATTCCCTGTAATTATTCAATTCCCAGTGAAATAAAAGCCCCAATGCTAAACCCCAAATAAAGCCCCTTTTAAAGCTCAAAGTACAAAAATTTAAATGCACAAAATAAAAAAATCATGCTTTCTCCAATTTACTATTTATTTATATACTTGGTCGCAGCCAGATGGCATTTGGGTGTCTTCAGCATCTCCTAAATTAAAATTCCAGGACTGATGAAGTTCCTGCACCTTCTGCAGTTCAGGACTTCAGCTTTGCTGCCACCATCATGTAAAACCACCACAAGCAAAGTCATACATGGTAGCTGTTAGTCCACAGTTCAGTGATGTTCTCACAACCTTTCAGGCTGGTAGCTCAGAACTACAGTCTCTCTATCAGATACAAGCCACCATGGGCACATGGTGTTATCCGGGAGAAGAGAACCAAGAGAAAAAGAAAAATGCCAATATACCAGAGTAGGAACTGGAAAGGTCATACTTCTTATCCAACTCAGCAAGAAATGAAAGTTTTCTCAGATCTTGTTTTAATGTGCAGCTTTTCAATATCAGTGTCAAGACAAGATGAGTCCAGGGGAGTTTGAATGTCCCCACCAAGATTTAGATTGCAATTTATCGCTATTTTAGCATTGTAAACAGGCACAACCTCTAACTGGTAATTAAGCCGTGAGGGTTCCACTCGCATGGATAGCTTAATACCATGATGGGGGGACGAGTTGGTTATTAGGGAGAAGGTTCCTGATACCTGATAGAAAGGATGAGTTCTATAAGATTTATCAGCACATAACAAAGCACAAAGGCCATCTCCAAATCCCAGCACCATGCTCTTGAACTTCTGAACTTCCAGAAGCATAGCCAGTTAAACATCTATTGTTCATAAATTACCCAGCCTATTATTTCTGTTATAGCAGCAGAAGACAGAGAAGACAATAATTCTACTCATTTCCTGCTGTTGGGGCCCCATAAAAAATAGTTATAATCTAACTACTCTTTGCATCTATTCCCTGCAGCCAGAGAAACCTGTCTGAACCACTATTCTTTGAAATTTCTCATTAGGAAAGGTGCTTTTCTGCACCACAGCCAAGATCCAACTCATTTAATTCCCTGAAATGCCATCTTATACAGACTGAGAAAGCTATCAATAAAGCACACATTACATGCAGTGGGAAAATGAGTTCTGAGATAAGAAGCATGGACAGAATTTGTAAAACTTTAATAACTAAATTGCATTTTTACTCATTTATCGACTCTTTAAAATATTAATACTGTGGGATCTATAAAAGCATTTCTATTTTAAGGGGAAGTTTCCACAGACATGCATCACAGAATGATTTAAGAGTTATGAAATTCCAGAATGTTCAAAATCTATCTGCCCAGAGATAGAGCTATTAGTAAGTCTCCAGAACTGTAAAGATATAGATATTTTATTACTATGGCATCCGTATAGATGGATAAAAGGACAGTACATTTTTTTAATAATAATACAGGTAAGAGAGACTCTCCATACTGGAGTGGTGGTAAGGAATTTGGATCATAAAAATATGATCCTTGTCTGCAAGATATATCAACCTCATCTCCCTCTCTCAAGAATACCTGCAGCTTGTGAACCAGCCTGGGAAGTAGAGGGTGTTGTTCTCTCTCCAGGCTGTGTTCTATACAGGTGTGGACATGAAAGCCTTGCCTTAGCAGTCTGTTCTACAGTTTGAGAAAAAAGTTGAAATGTTTAATAAGACTGTCTAAAAGTTCAGGCCTAAAAAAAGAAAAAAATTCAGTTAATATCTAAGGTGCACACTGTCCTTTTCTAGAGAAAATTGTTCTAAACCAGCTATTGTGTCATGTTTACTACCGCTTATGTGAACCCTGCACTTCCCTCAGAAAGGAAGTCCAGGAATTTGTCAAGATCTTATAGTTTGGATCCCTTCTTACAGGGCATTCTGGACACAGATGCTGTCTTTGCCTTTGTTTTAATCAAATATTACACAAGAAATCAGCATCTATTCACACTCCACCAGAACAGTTATGCACATCTGTCCACAGATAGTGCACAAAATCTTCATTGTCCTTAAAATTTTAGCCAGGCGTGGTGGCACACACCTTTAATCCCAGCACTCGGGAGTCAGAGGCAGGCGGATCTCTGTGAGTTCAAGGCCAGCCTGGTCTACAGAATGAGCTCCAGTCCAGCTGGGACTAAAGGGAGACTCTGTCTCAAAAATACCAAAAAACAATTTATTGGGATCCAGAGAAGCTGATGCCATATGTCACATCAAACAATGAGAACAATCCCCTCTGGACTAGCGGTCACCCTGCAGTTTCCTTCTCGCTGCTGGACCACAAGACCTTTCTGCTTCTTGCTATCTCAAGCCAATCCTGTTGCTTCAGCTCAGCTGTCACCTCCCTTCTGCTTTCCATGTCCCGCTACCCCTTCAGCATTCATACACACTGGTACTCTTGTCCTATACCTAGCTGTTAGCAACCATATTCTGCTGTTTAAATGCACCAGTAGGAGTTCAACTTCTTCTACTAGAAGTTTAGCAAGAATTTTTCCATGAAATATAATAAATACAATATTTTTAAAAATAAAGGGGCTGGAGAGATGGTTCTGAGGTTAAGAACAGTTGCTAATCTTCCAGAGGACCCAGGTTCAAATCCCAGAACCCACATGATAGCTAACAGCTATCTGTAACTCCAGTTCCAGGGGATCTAACACCTTCTTTTAGCCTCTGCAGGCATTGCATGACACTGGTGCACTTGCATGCATGCAGCCAAAACACTAATACACATAAAATAAAAGTAATAAATAAAATCTTTCTTAAAAGAGTTTTCCACAAAGGCACAATATATTTTTAAGAATAATTCTGTTGAATAACACATTGTCTTCACAGAGAAATAAAACAGAGAATAAAACAAAAATTGGAAAATCTAAAATACTGCCCAATTTCTATACTGACAAGCATAAGCTTTGGTCTGCCTTCATGTGGGAAATCATCACATCAAAATCATCAGAATGATGTTCCTGCACATGTATACATTCAAAGGACTAAAACTAGGACAAAGAAGCTGAAGTGAAGGGACCTTTTCCTACCATGGTCCCTCAACAGTAGTAGGAATGATCTTGGTAGTCATTACTGCAAGTCTTTCTTATCAGATCACAAAATAGGTCTTAGAGACATGAAATGAGCCCCTCAGTCTCTCCGCTTGTCGTGGGGGAGACCGCTGCTGTGTACAATTGCAAGGGCTCCATCTTCTTCTCTCACAGCTTCAAAAGTCACCTTACTTCCTGCTTTCTATGAGAATGGTGGCTGGTTGGCCATATAGTGGCTCAGGACTGGATCTCCAATACCACACGTTCCTCCTTCACATTGCTGTACCTGGAGCACACTCTACCTCCCCAGGCCTTTCTTATCTTTCCTTCATCCACTGGGATCATGCACTTGGCAAAGGAAAGGAAGGCTTAACAGAAGAAGTCCTGGGAAACAGGTGCCTGAAAACCCAAGGAGGGTTTTAAATGGTGAAAGAAACCAGAAATTCAAAAAGAAAAGGAGGTCTACGGAATCTTTTGTTATAAATTAAGTTTCATAATGCTGTCAGGAAGACGAAAACACCACAAAAGCCAGGGTGGGGTGGGTGGCTGACAGCTGTGGGCGGCAGGAGCAGAGGAGAAGAATGAGGAGACCATCTATGCACAACACTGGGAAAGAGACCTGGAAATAATGAATGGAAAATCCCACTGAGGAGTGAGGTGACACAATGAGAGACAAAGAATGGACCAGTAACACAGTTACTTAGGGCCTTTATTCTCTACTAAAGGAGCTCTAATTTGCTACTAAGAATTTTGTTGTGTTAACATGTGCTGCCCGAGGAAAGGAACATGCTGTTCAGTCTCAAGGTCATTGAAGCTGGATTTTGAGGCTTCTCCAAGTAGTGAATATTGAGTCTACCTCTGGCAGGAGATTTAACTTGAGGCAAACCTGCCCCAGAGAACAATCCTCCTGTATTCATTGTTCAGGCCCTGTGGATGCCTAGTGGGGCTTGGGAATTCTCTTTCTATTGGAAGATTCAAAAAGGAAGAAGGGGGGGGGGAAGATCTTACAAACAGATTAAAGCTTGGCCCCAGGGGGTAGCATCAGATGGGAAATATGAATCTACTGCAAAAACATCTGAACAGTTGGAGAAAATTTGAAAACAGAACCATCTGTTACATAATCGGATCCAGTAGACTCTCCACTTTGTACCACCAGCTGCTGTCAAATAGGAGATTATGAAACTTTTGAAATAATGCTCCACTAAGCCTGCTGTCTTGTTTCAAGGTTAACTTGGGGCAGCACCACAAGGGTGTATGGGGAGAAATGCTGGAGTCCTCTTATGCAGGCTTTATTTTCTGGTGTTTGTCTTCTTTTCGGCTTGGTCATCTGCAGTGGACGCAGGAGTGACCCCAAGCCCAGATGTGATGTTGGAAGGGGCATAAGGCACACACTCCACAGCATCTCTGCTCACATCTCCTCTGAATTCTGACTTCTCTTGACTTCTCTAATGCTGCCCTACCCACCTCCCATTCTTGATTCTTCCATGGCATGTGAAACAGTCTCCAAAAAGACATGGTAAGAGAAATGACAGCCAGGATTGAAATGGATGTAAGGTCAATATTCTAGGCTTTTTCCATTTAGTTCAGACTTTGCCTACAGATAGGAAGAAAAAGACCAGGGTCGAGAGGTAGTGGATAGGTAATCTCAGTGATAAGACATGAGGACAAAAACTGCGGAATTCCCCCTGCCTCTTCTTCTCTTATTCCTTTGGTCTATCTCTAACTCTTAATGTCTTAAGTATTTTTGTTCTGAACAGGATTTAATCCTTTGATCACTGTACTATTCTGGATGTGGACAATCTCAAGGTCCCTGATGACCACAGTCCACAGGACAGAAAAACCTAATGTCATCTGGAATACAGATTTTTGATTTGGGATCTTCCTTAGATATGGCCACATATTTGTCAATGAAAATTATGACTGAATGGCATAGCCTCCGATAGAACTCATTTCCTGGGTGGTATGAAGTTAGCCCTGTGTGTTTCTGAAATGCCAAACCACCTCCAAAGTATATCACCCATCTGATCTTTACCCCTTTGTAGCATCTGACTGTAGTCATCAAGAGCAAAGTGACTCCTAGTTTCCCCCAGTGAGGAAACCGACACACAGTGACGTTAGCTGACTTCCCACTGGAGCCAGATACAAAGGGAAGGCCATCGTGAGCCTTCTGGCTTCCCACTCTGCAAGCTGTGTCTCATTATCTCATTTGCTGTTCCTAATAACCCTGGGACAGTGAAGGGGCAGGATCCTAATCCCTGTGACACGCCAGTGAAGTTGTCACATTACACATATGCATACCAACACGGGCTGGGAAACCCCTGTCTGCCCGTCTAGATCAAACAGGATTATAATGGATTCTCTCATGCCACACAAGTGACAAAAGGGCTCTTTGAAGCACTTGCTCTGGCAAGTGGAAAAACAAAAGGCAGACCAACGCTATCTGTAGCACTGCGCCCTGTGCCCAAGTCACGACCTTGCCTCTGTCACTCCTCTCTCCCCCTCCCTTATCACCATGCTCCACCCAGCATGGAGTCACTGAGCAGGAAAAACTTCCTGCAAATCGCCATCACTTCCTCTCTTCAGACACATTCTATTCCTGAGCTGTGGAGCCCCCACCTGTCTGAATTCAAATCCCTGATCCACCATTACCTAGCTAATGACTCTGGCAAATGATTTAGCTTCTCTATGTCAAAGTTTCCTGAACTGTAAATAAAGTGATGGATAGAACTGGCTTTCTGGGGGGTGTCGTGAGAATTAAATATGTGATCATAGATAAATTGCTCACAACAGAAGAGGCACCAGATGTAAGGGACTGTAATTATTATCATTAGTGTCTATCATTCCTCAACAAAACTGTGAATTATCATATTACCTTCTTAGTGGAACCGACTTCTGTGTGGACCATCTGTGGCGTCCCAGTCATAGTCCAAGGATCCTTCTTTCTCTTATCCTGACAACCCACTCTGAGCACAACCTGAGAAATCTCATTTGTAAAACTTTGGGAAATTCTCACCATGGTGCAACAACACTTTTTGTGTGGATCAGCGGTTTTCAAAAACTGAGAAAGATATTGTCACGTGCCTTACAGCTAAGGGTCCCACTCTCAGCATGGTGTCCAAGTAGAGGGACTTTACAGACAACAGGATCCAGAAACCTGAGGGTTACCCTTCATTCTTTCCTCACCTTCTCCACTATACCCAAACCCTAAGCAAATCACATTCTTTATAGCTCCCAGATGTAGGCAAACACATCCATTTCTCTTCCTCTACAGCTGCCACTCTAGTCCAGAACACTATCTCTAACTGGGACAAATCTTGTCTTTTAAGCAATGCCTTTGCTTCTCTATGTACCACAGAGATTCCCGGCATAACAAACTGGACCAGGCTGGCCTTGGCTTAGAACCCTCAATGCCTTTTAACCATTCTTGCATGAAATTCATCTTCTTTACCCTGCCCAGGAGGCCAAAGTTGGTCTCTGTGTCCTTCTCCCTCCTGACTTTGTTATTCTTCAACTTTTCTCAAGTGGTAACAGTTTCGCTGGCCTTCTGCTGACTTCCAAATTGCACTGTTCTCACTGATGTCCTGGTCTCTTTGCACAGGCTTTTTCTGCTGTCTTAATCTTTCTCTTGTCCCCCACCCTTCAGTCTCAGAGCAGGACAAGTGTCCCTCCTCACCTTACCCCGGGACCAATTGCCTGAGTCAGTATTTCTTTGTTGCAGCCTCCAGGTGATTTTCTCAACAGCACTCACCAATTATTGCATAGAACCACTTCCTTGCAGGTTTCCTTTGCTTTCTGTCTGCATGTAACAAAAATTTCCTAAATCCAATTTGACCATGTCCATGTTATCACAGCAGTAGAATTTAAGAACAATGTACATAGCAGCCAAAGTTCAAAAGGCATTTGTTGAATGACTGTTGAATCTATCGCTATGAACTAAACAATGTTTGGGAGGGCAGAAGGGAATAGTTGAATCCAAATGCCAACATGAGAGCTGCCACAAATGAACCTGTCTGTGCATGTAGGTCCTATATGGATGACCATGTGTGCTCGCAGCTAACACAGTTTAAGACCTGTGAATTTTTTCCCACTGTGGTTTCAGCACTTTCTTGTAAATAACAAGGGGAAGTTTCAGAGCTGCTTTAAGAAGCCAGCTTTGAAAATTTTATTACTGTTTTACATACATACATACATACACACACAAAGCAACACATGCACACACATGACTAATAATTGAAGTGTACCCATTATTTTCACACCAGAGAAATTAAAAGGCTTTCATCCTTTTCCTCTAGGCTTTAAAGAGAAGGGAAATGAAGGCTATTAAAATCAGTTGTTTGGCTCAAACATGAAGTTGTGGCTGTGTGTGTGTGTGTACATATGTATTAGCATACACAAACATATGCACTGTGGGGAGCTTGAGACGTGAGCAGACTATTTGACAAACAAAACCCCATCAGGCAGTGGTATAGCATTCCTCAGTGGTACATATAGTATTGAAGATCTCCTATAAATTTTAGTTACTGGAAATAGCCAAACAAATTGGTTTGTTTCCTTCCTTCCTTCTTTCCTTCCTTCCTCTCTCCCTTCCTTCCTTCCTTTCTTCCTTCCTTCCTTCCTTCCTTCCTTCCTCTCTCCCTTCCTTCCTCTCCTCAGAAACCTAATTGAGTCTCTATACCAGATACTATATCAGATATACTAGACACTGTTAAATCAAGGGTGTTAAACACATTATTTCTACATTCATAAGACCCATGTATATGTAGGAAAGGTGGGCTTGTAAACTAGCAGTGAGTCCAAAACATCACAGCTCCAGAATCAGGTTTTAATTGTAGCAGCAACAGATGAATTTTGCATAGGACAGGCAAGAACAGGTTTGCCTTACAGTAAGGAAAGCTTCTCAGTGGCACTGACACCTCACTAGGCTTTGGATATTATGTGGGAACCTGATGTGTGGTCAGGTAAATAAGAATAGCAATTCCTGGCAGAATCTAGTCAGAGATCCCCACTGCCACCATCGCAACCCTACTGTCTGCATTCTCCTTGCCAAGGGCTTGGTGCTGGGAGGGAGATCTGGCATCCCCTAGGGAAGCACAAAACAGAAAGGGCTTGACATTGGAGAGAAAATGCTAAAAAGCACATGATCAGAGTTGTGGGATAGTTGGTGGACCTTTAGAGCCTGTAAGTTCTTTGGCTCTTTGTGCACCAGATAAGATGGGGGGCATCAGTCGGGACTAGGCACCAGAACTAGTGCTGGACACTATATCTGGACCATGCCATCCTCTCCTACCATGCCCTTCTTCTGGGCTCTACAGAATTAACCTGCAGTATCAAGTCATTCCTCTAGTTAGGAAGAGAGCGCACAACCTGCTCAACACCAAATTCAAGTTCAGACTTCACCACTTATTTGCTGAATGATTTCAAACAAGTTCCTTGACTTCTCTGAATTGCTTTCCCCACTGGTAAAATGGAATTGACGGCAATACCAACTGTGCAAGTTGGTGTAAGCAAAGAACATACAGTGTGTAAAGTGACAGCCATACGGTCACAGAACCAGAGGGAAGCCTGAGGCATCCTCGGTAATCTGACAGTCAGGCTTCGGCTGTTCTTGCCTTTGTTGGAGGGCTTCATACCAGGGTACCCTGCCAGAGGCCCTGCCCCAGCCTCTCATGTGACACCACACTCCATCCTCTCTGACAAACACAGACTCTAGGCGGCCCCTGGTCATACTGCCCTGCCCCAGGCACACATCTGCCCAGGATCACAGAGATGTCAGGGGGAAGCAGCTCCGACTTGACCTCCAGCACAACCTGACACTGGAGTCTCTTTTACCAGGCAGTGGAGGAAACATGTGGGATGAATTAACAGAACCAATCAGGGAAGCAGGAAGCAAGTTCGGTTCAACCTCATGGGTTCCCAGACACCTCTGACCAGCACTGCAGGGGGCTTCTGTGCTATCCCAGAGCTCTCCCACCCCCAAGAGCCATCCCTTGGCCAACCCTCAAGCCTAAGGATATGGGTTTAAACCCAGACAGTCTCACATATCACTGAGAAACTGATCTTTCTGTGTCTAAAAGAGAGAAAATGGTGAGCAAGAAAGAGACCTTGTGGACTTCCAGAGAGCAGTGGACTCAGATCCCAGCTCTGTATTTGCAGGTCAGAAATACCAGAAAGGAAGTCCAAGGAAAAGGAAAAGCTCTACGGTCCACACTTGACAAAAGTCCCACAAAGCGAAGGCTGGGAAAAGCGTTCTCAGTCGTGGTGTGGAATGCTTGACCATAGTTTGTACCTGCAAACTTTGTCGGTTTACACTCGCCCACAGTTAAGTCCGTTGTCACTGGTTAAAGTCACTTTTTTAAGCCACAAATTCCCTAGGATAATAAAGTTAAGTAAGCCCTAGATCTACCCTTTACTCCTTCTACCAGCCAAACTTGACCCAGACACAGCAAAGTTCGTTCTTGCATTGGCTGCCCCAGCTGAAAACGGGTATTCTCTAGAAGCTCTGTTTGCATTTCCAGATAATGCCCAGATTGAAAGCTACACATTCCATTGGCAGGCATCGGACAAGCACTGTTACCTGCCCCAACGTGGAACACCCTCTTCTTCGGTAGACCATGATTTCAGAGAAAGGAAGAGGAGACCCAGGGTGTCCTTGCTTCTTTAAAGGCACTTGAAAAGTTCAGCAATGAGATCTGTTAGCTCTTCCTAGGGGAGAGCAGTCTCCAGTTTGGCTGGCTGCCAGCCACAACTAAGTTACTTGTGTGGTGTCTGCTGCTCCTGACTAAGGGAGATTAATTCTCTCCTCCTTAGGGAGAACTGTTTATCTAACAGTCTTTAGGGAATAGTCATGATGAAAGCATGATGTATGTTTGTATGTATGTATGTGTGCCATGCCACGACAAACCCGTTAATTTGTTCAATTAATATGTGTTAATAATTATAGTTTTAGAGAGATGTAGGAAAGGCAGACATTTAAAGCAAGATTAAATATAACCAGCATTGGAGTCTTGGAAAACCTCTGGACACTCCAGTATGCAGACTGCCCTGTTCTCTTCAGAACTCTACACTCCTCTTTCCTGTCAGAGTGTACTTGCAAATTTTCCACAGCTCCGCTGGGTCCCTCCAAAGGTGATGCACAACCTCCCCCTGACCAAAACTGAGACCGTCTCATGGCCTGTCTCAGTGATTGACGGTCACCATTGCCTACTCTTCCCTAGGAGCCTCAGAGTCTGGATGTACTTAATCGAGTTGTGAGATTGAGTGAAGGAAAAAGAATGTGTTCAGGAGAGCTTGCCGTGCACCCACCTCCAGGGTCAGGGAGAGCAAGCTGACACTATAAAATGTGGAGCCCAGGAAAGCACTAAGTCCCATTTCACAAAGGGTCCCAAGGTGGGAGGCCGAAGGTTCTGGCGAGTCCATCCTGATCAGTGAGTACACACCCAGCAATACTGTTGTCTGTGTGTGTATTATATGATATCCCACCAGTGTGTGAGGATTCCAACTTCTCTGAATCCTTGCCAACCCATGTTAGTTTCTGTCATTTGTGTATTTGTCTCTTTCTTTTGGTTTCGCTTCAATTGGCAATATCTCTTTTCAAATGGGAAAGACTTAGACTTATAGCTCATCCTACTTTTGTCTGCTATGGAAGAAGGAATCTACACATATTATCAATGAAAGTCTGCTAGACCAATGCTAGTCTACTTGTCAGTATATGCACTGTGTATCTAAATATGTTATCTCTCCATATATATATATATATATATATATATATATATATATATGTAAATATATATATAAAACACAATGAGGATATATACAATAAATATGTTACAATGTGTATTCAAATTCAGATGCAAATGCACATCATATAAACTCTTTGGTCCAGAAATGCTTAAAGGTGGCCAGATTAAATGCCGAGGTTTTGAAGAGTAATTTCCTTTTAACGTGGCTTCTTCGTTCACTACTCCTCGTGCTCGAAGCATAGCTCCCCTCATAAGCCATACAGTCCCCTTGGACTGTCTCATACATATCTCTCCCTAACTGTGTCCAGTCTTCTATAATCATATCCATAAAAGTATGCTCATTTGCACATAAAAAGTTGCAAACCCCTTTTTAAAATAGAATGCTATCAACAATTGCTGCATTCCAGATTCCCACTCAACACTTACTCATGGACATCCTTCTGAATCCACTGGAAAACTCCAAATCGGTCTTCGCAATGGCTTAATCATGGGATCCTGTTCTGTGTTTATCCAGCTCACAATCCTGAGGACACTTTGGGTTTCCTTTTCTCCACATGACAGCATGAGTGTGACTTGTGAAGGATGAGTGTCTGCTCAGTGCTCTCCAGAGGTACCCTCTCTCCCTGAAAAAGACCTAAAGATCTCATGATGACCTACAAAGCCCTAGTTGATCTGTCCACCCCCCTTTCCTCTATGTCCTTTAGGTCACAATTTTCTCTGTGCTACTTGCTTTGTTCCAGCCACTATTGTGCCTCCCTACTATTCCTCAAACCTGCCACTCATGCTTTTACCTCAGGGCCTTTGCACCTGCTCGAGCATGTCACATTATCTACATGACTGGCCTCATACCCTCCAGTAGCCTACTGTAGCAGGTCTTCTCCATTTCCAGTCTAAATACATACCTTCCCTCTCCTTCACTCCCTCTCTCCTGCTCAGCCTTCATTTTTCTCTAGACCACTTATCATTAGTTAATGTGTGTATTACATGACTCTCCTCATGAAAGCAGACTATCTCTCTATCTGTTCAATTTTACACTCCCAGTTTCTAAAGTAAAGCCTTGGATTTAATGGGTTTTCATAAATACCCACATAAGGGATCAGTGAATGCAGAAGTAAGTGAATGAACAAAGCTTCATAGGTCACAGTGGAGCATGGAATAGTATTTTAGTAAAACCAGAACAGAGGCAATGTCCATGTCCATATGAAACTAAAGTGGGGCTGGAAAGATGGCCTAGCAGTTAAGAGCACCAACTGCTCTTACAGAGGACCTGGATTCAATCCCCAGCACCCACATGGCGGCTAAGAACCGTCTGTAACTCCAATTCCAGGAGAACTCCAGTTCCAGGGGAATCCGACACCCTATCTGACCTCTGTGGCATTGCACGACACAGATGCACAAACCTACATGCAGACGGTACATTCATACACATACGAAAATAAATAAAATTTTAAAAAAACTAAAGTTTCCTAGTGAGGATGAATTGGACATACTAGAATTTATCGTTTGAGTGTTACCTATCAATCACAAACACACACACACACACACACACACACACACACACACACACCACTGAACTTTTCCTGAACCATAGAAAGATTAGCTAATCCATCCAAATGTTTCTTTTGTTTAATTCTAATTCAAGCTCATTGGCCCCATTGCAGAGGTCAAAGTAAGTTATAAATGAATGAAATATCTGGCAATATGATACCATAGTTTGAGAGCTGGCCTTGAAGCTAAGTGTCAGGGATTAAGCCCTAACTCTGCTTCTTACTTCTTTATGGGGCTGGGAAGATTACTTAACCTCTCTGGACCTTGGCACTCAATGTGTCCAGTAGAAATAAGAAGAGCACCTGTGGAAATAAGAAGAGCACCTACAGTGAAAGGCTAGTGTATGAAGTAAATGAGTGGAAACAGATAAAACTTCAATAGAGTTCGCCCTCTAGCAAGAACTCCTGTTACAGTTATTACAGAAGAAGACAAACTACTGACAGAATGCCTGGGTCAAATCCTGGCTCTGTTACTTACAAGCCTTATGATCTTAGTCATCCACCTTCAGAAGGGAGATGTTCATAGCCTTTCCTCCCAAGAATGCTATGAGAATTACTCATGTTCATAACAGTTACTGACTCCACAGTTGCAAGACTGAGTGCAAGAAGGAAAGAGGCTTTATCCAGTGCCCAGCATGTGGGGAGCAGTGGGGATGAGGAAACTGGGAGGATAGAAGTGTTCGGTATATTAGTGTTAGCTTTGCAGAGGCCATGGACAAAAGGGGTGCTCCTAGTGGGGTGCTGTGGTAAACTGTAACATCTGTTCTTCCTCCTCCAAGAGGATTAGATGTTTCTAGTTCATGGAAGTGGGTTTAGCTAGATGATGTCTTTGGCCAAAAACACAAACAAACAAAACTAAAATGTGACCAGTGTGTCAGGTATGATCTTAGAAGTCAGCACAAGGTGACCCATGCTTTATTTCCCCAGCTTCTGCCACAGAGGAGCATGTTGTGAGATGGAGTCTCCATCAATCTGGACCATATGACTATGATCGTCACCTTCCTTTTGCTGACTTACAATCAACATGTAACATATGAGAGAGAAACTTGGTTTTGGTCACTATAATCTGCAGCACTAAAGACACATTCTTGGGCAACATGATGCCTTAGCTCTAACCTTAGAGTAGATAGTTAAGCAAAGAATTTGGTAAGGCTAATACAGACAGAGAGTACATACAGGAATGTCCCTCGGTGTGGATCAGCACAGAAGGTGTAAGCTCAAGGCACTGTAGGGTAACTAAAGCCTCCAGCATGCTAAATGTTTGACTGTTGTATGCATTGTGAGAGATGCCTTAGCCAAACTTCCTGCCATCGAGAGACTCAAGTTTCCACACCGTGACATGTTCTCTACATAACTGGCTTTGATCCTCAGTGGTTCCTTCTTTGCCAAAACATAAACCCACAGTTCTTCTGTCTGGCATTCAAAACCCTACATATATGAGGCTACTTGTCACACTGCTTCAGCAACCAGAATCCCTGTAACCAAGTGGTCTATTTCACCATCAAGGGAACTTGTTTTGTCAATGGTATTTTTGAAGACTTTGTTCATATCTTCTCTAATTTGTGTAGATCCTCTCTCCATCCCTGTTACGAAAGTCCCAGAGGAAATGTCCACACCTTTGGGAAATTGGAATTCTGTTGAATTCATTTGCTGGCACTCACTGGAACCTGCTGCCAACTTTTGAAAAAGTTTTAACTACAATGGTGCTTATCAGTATGAGGAAGATGATGGCAACATTTTATGGTCTGAATATTTGTGAACTCCCAACATTTATAAGCTGAAACCTAAGCTCAAGGCAGTAGAAGTGTATGAAGATCTGGGCCTTTGGGAAAGAATCTGATACATGAAGGCAGAACCCTCACAAAGAAGATACTTTACCTCTTTTACAAAAAGAGTAGGCTACAGTGGAAAGGTGGCATCCATGAATTAGGGAGCAAGCACTCAACAGATGCTGAACCTGCCAATCTTTTCAAGAACTTGGAGAAGTGAATATGTGCTCAGAGACCTCCAGTCCACAGGGCTTTACTGTAGCAATCCAGTTGCAGAGGACCCTCAACACTATAGTGGTGCTTTGAACTCAGACACTCAGAGCAAGTCGCAATCCTGCTGAAGTAGCCTCCCCCGCCTCCAGACTCCCTGTCCACCATTTTACAAACACGAGGTGCTGTTCTGGTCATCTAATGCAGATGTGGCTAGGTCCTCTTCCTCCCTGTATCTCTCCCTCTGACATGTACAGCTCTGATCATCAGTGCATTTGTATCCCAAACTCAAAGTCCAAAAATGTTAGTCATGTGTTTTCAAATAGGAAGGGATTAGTTGATATGTTAAAACTCACCAAGAATGCTATAATTTCCCCCTAAAATGATGCCAGAGTTGACCTCACACTGAAAGAAAAGCCCAACCAAGACTCCTTTTTTAAAATAAGAAGAATTGTATTTTTTAATGCTGGACTAGCAAAGCTATCTATCACTTGCTTAAAAGTACACATTATTCACGGCAGAGCATTACTGCTGACAAAACACATTTTAGTAAGCGAGATTGCCTCTCTTATTCACAGAATGATTCATTTTGTGCCACATACACTTCATTTTTGACTCATAAAGTACGTCATAACAGGCTTTGTAAGGCTTATAATTATTGAAGCTATTTTTGTGCTCCATTCACTGCCTTTTCCTACCCTTTCAGCATTAATAACCAGTTTTTTTTTCTCTATTTAGTAGATGACCAAGTAGATCTAGTGTCAGACAATTAGCATATTGGATAATGACTCATTTGATGCAAGACTTAAAAAATATTTGTCCTTATCATCAGAAATTAAGCCTGACGTCATACATGGGTACTGAGCTCGGTCCAGGGAAAGTAGAAAATAAGACAGGGGTTTTGCTCCAGCCCTCACTTAATGAGTGTTTAAGTGTCAGATCACCTACCCAGTAAGTTCCTTTCCATTACTGACAACTGTATTTTAGTACCAAGTAATCACTGCCACCAGTTTTACAGCTTGCATGTTACCTTCATTTTTAGTTCATTTGAATTAAACAATGAGAAAATGGCTTCTCCACTATGGGATCCATTTAACAGACCAGGACATTAGGGCTCAAATTTAAAAAGCCAGCTCCCAGACAGGTGTGGTGATGTGCGTGTTTAATCCCAGTACTCAGGAGGCAGAAGCAGGTGGATCTCTGTGAGTTCAAGGCCAGTCTGGTTTATGTAGCAAGTTCCATGCCAGCTGTGGGATACCCTTTCTCAAAAAGACCAAAATAAATAAATAAATAAATAAATAAATAAATAAATAAATAAATAAATAAATAAAGTGAAGCCAGTTCCCACATAACTTGCCTTTTCACATCCGATTCTTTTTTTGGAACTGGAGTTACAAATAGTTGTTACCTAGAAACTGAACCTGGACCTTCTTCAAGGGCAGCCAGTGCTTTTAACCACTGAGCAATCTCTCTAGCCATCCAAATTGTTTTTAAAATTCTCATTCCATACATCCCTCCAGTCTACAATTCTTTCTACATCTAAATTAAAGAGTATGTGTGCTTTCAAAGAATAGTGCCCAAATTTCTTACACCAGGATCATATAAAGGCAGGGAGATTGTTGAGTGGATTATTAAATGTATCTAGATTTAGATTCCAGAATTAGCCCAGCCAGGTGTCAGTTCCACAAGTCTAACAGGTGATTCTGCATCCCACTAAAATCTGAGCCTCACAGAACGAGCCATTGACAGGCAGCAAATGAAATGCCAGCTGCCTTAGACATGGAGAAGGAACAAGCTGGATATCAGCATCTGGAAGCCCATGGCAACGCCACATTCGGCACTGGTCCAGAATTGCCTACTGCTTCAATTTCTAGATGGTGTCCCAGGCTTACCACTGAACCAAGAATCTTAGAAGGAGGTGTCAGCATGCCTCTACAGCCCTCAGTGTCCTGACTCTGCAACAACTTCAGCTGCTTTGGTTAGGTATTGGCCACGACAGCTAAAAGGTCAAAAGTTGGTCTCTTGTGAAGCCAGGGACTCTAAATTTAATTGCACAGTAAGCTGCCGGTTGCAAAGATCTGTTTTCTTCCTCTGGGAGAGTTTTTTTTTTCCATGGATGACATCTACATCCTAAATGAACGACATGTGGTAACAATCAGCAAGCCTTCAAGGAGCCAGGGGACTCGGGTTCAAGTTTTGTTTCAGGCATTGCAGCAGTTGTGTCTATGTGTTTGCAAGGCACCAAGGCAGCTTAAGCTAATGGGGGTGGTAGCATTCAGTGTAAAGTCACAGGGTGTCTTGGGAATCTTGACATTAGGTCCCAGCCTCTTTCTTTGCTGTTCTTTTCTGTCTTGCTCCATGCACCCGTTCGTTTTACTTTCCTTGACCAGAGTAGCCTTGTATGCTCCCCTGATTTTGGGGTGTTGGCAACCAGTCACCTCTCTGGTCCCAATACAGGTTAATCATCTCTAGTCTCAAGTCCAGAATTTCATAATGCTTTCAAATTAAAAATCTTCTGGGCACCCACACAGTACCTCAAGTGGAAAGTTTATTACTGATTCCATGCGGCAGGTCATGGTCAAATCCAAGCTCTCTAGCAGTATTGTGTGAAATTTATTTCAGCTATGGGCATAAGATGTATGTGAAATATTAATGAAGTTGTTTTTTAGACTTGGGTTCAATTAAAAGATACTTTATTATGCAGATCCAAATATTCCAAAAATCTGTCCCACTTCCATTCCCAAGCATTTCAGACCAGGGATCCTCGATCTGTAATTGGCAACAATCATTAGACACATTCTTGGGTTATACTATGTTAAGCTCTTAAAAAGTATTAGTCATAATTCTTTGTGTTAGAGGTATCATGAGTTGTACAATGTTCCTTTTACTGATGAGGAAGCTGAGGCACAGAAAAATTAAGTGACTTGCTCAAGAGCACATAGCTGGCTTTGTTATGGACTCCAGACAGGCTGCACTCAGAGTCAGTGATCTGTGCCCTACCTGAGCCTCTTTTATCTCTACACAAAGTTTAATGGCTATTTCTCCATCGTATTCCATCATTTCAAAGATGTAGATTACACCAGCTTTGAGGAAGGATTAGAATCACTCAATGTAGAGAGGAATAAATGGACTGTGTTCACAGAACTGAGGACTTGGGAGTCCATTCTGCAAATGTGCTCCTGTGACTCTATCCAGCCAAATGATTTCCTTCGAGTTCCTTGCCATCTATGAGTTTAAGAGTCTTCCATCATGAAACATAGGTGTCAGTCTAGCTTGGCACTTCCCAGAGGCTGTGGTGGGAAACACTGGTCCTTGAGATACTGAGTACATAGTAAGCTCGGAGACTGAGTGGAAAATGCTGTTTCAGCCAAATCTGTCTTGAACACTCATCTTTTTTTTCCTTTTTTTATTGTTATTAAACGTTTTCCATAGGTCATACATCATTTCTCAATTGAATCTAGAGTTCTTTCCCTTTCCATGCCCCCCACCCCACCTGAGTCCCTGCACTCTGCCATGCATGTCCTGCAGCTTTTTCTGAGTCTTCCCAGAGTTTTTTTTTCAGTTCTTTTGTTGTTGTTCTCTCCAACTTGTATTGCTATAGTATACACACATATATATATACATAGTTATATGTTTACATACATACATACATACATACATATACATATCACTTGAATTGGAGGAATTTTTTTCCTAAAAGATGGCATGTTTTCCTTAAGGAAGTGCTTGAAAGGTTCCTCCTTGGCAATCCCAAATAACCATCAATCCTCACTTTTGCTCCACATTGGGGTCTTTCCCTCCCATGGTCCCCCAAATGTCCAGTAAGCACGCATCCTGTCTTGATCCCCCATACTGGCCTCCATGATACAGCCCAGGTAGTCCAACAATGTATGAAACACTTGCACACTTGTAGGAAACACTTGTATGAAGCCACAGCAACAAAGCACCTCTCGCTCGTTCTTCTCAAAGCGGTTTATTATTCAGGCAGGCAGGTCTTGTCAGAACGGTTTATTCAAGCACATCTTTTCTCCTTCTCCAAGCTTCTCCCTCTAAGCCTTCTCATGCCACCTTCCCAGCCCAGGTTGCGTGGCCTTAGTCTATTGGTATCATCTGGTCTGATCTTGTATACAGGGTGCACCTGCACAGCTCAAACGGTGAGCGTGACTTTACTTTGAGGTAGGAGGGAATCAGGTGTTAGTCATAAGACTCGGGTGTTAGTCATAAAACTTTGCTAAAGTCTCGGGTGCCTTCTTAGGACTGTCGCCACACCTGCTCTCCACACAACAATGGCAGTCTATATTCTGATGAGGCTGACATACCCTTAGCTGTTTAGTCCACAAGCTAGGTATCTCAGTAGTCCCCATCTGGCATTGAAGGTTGGAGAATTCTTGGAGAGACATGAGTCTTCAGTCCATATTGGAAGGTTAAAAAGCTGTGTCTCATGTCTTTGAGGGGTGCCAAAAGCAGTGGCAGCCACAGAGTAGATGCATTTGCCAGTAAGAATTGAAGACAGGCCAAACAACAGTACTCACTCTTTTTTCTTTTTATCTTTTTACTAAGATCTCGAGTTTTATGTCTGCAGTACAGTTTCTCTAGTCTTACTGATTATTTATATCTGGTTGTACTTTCCCTTTGGATGCTTAAGGCTACACAGTATCCCAGATTAACCAAGATTTTTGTTTTCTCAAGGTCAGTTGAGGATCTGATCCTCAGGGGTCTCTCGGGGTTTTTTTTTTGGGGGGGGGGCGCCTTGCTCCTTTCAGCTTTTCATTCACCAGTTCCATCCACTCGAGGACAAAATCAGGTCTTGCTAGACCAGGCTTCCTTTCTGAAGCATGGGCAGACTTTCCTCTTCATAGACTGGACACTGGCTGAGGTCCCATCAGTGGCTCTCCAAGACCTCCCTGAACAGGAAGACTGGTGACCCACATTCGCAGGACATTTCAAGAAATGCCCCCATGCATAATCCCCTAAGACTTGGTTGACCTCCAAGGGCAAGGAACAAAGTTATCCCTTAGATCCCTCAGCCAAATTGGTATGGGCAGTAAGTATGGTCGTTAAGCACCCAGAAAGGCTAAGTTGCACCAGCCTATTACACCTATATTAAGATTGTATCCTTTGGAAACAAACTGTATGTTATTTGCATATCATGTTTCTTGATTCGCATCTTTCCATTTCAATCCAATAATACTCTAAAAGATGCACACGCACACCCTCCATCACGTACCGAAAACCCAAGGTCTGAAAATAAATGTTAGGTCAGCTCTAGAACCTGTTTAGGGATTCACAATGCAAGAGCACAGTTATCTTTAGATCATGAGGAATATAACATTAACATTGTTCAGTTTGTCTTACAACTAGGTACTTGTTACTAGCATCCACAGGTGAGGGATACCATTTGTCTTTTGTTTTTCTGGGATTGTTACTTCACTTAGCATAAAATCTTCTAGTTCCATCCATTTTACCTGCAAATTTCATGATGTCATCTTGAACACTCATCTTAAACTTGTGTTAAAGGCTCTGAGAAGTCATTTGCTAACGATAAATGCTTAATTCTTATTTTTATCTTCCCCCTTTATCTTTTTATGAGAATAAAACAGAAATTGTGACTTAGAACCCTTCAGGCTTGTGTCACTGGTAAGATACAATACCATAGAAAACACATATCATTTATTACATGGTCTTAAAAATCAACATAAATCAATTTCAGGCACTTCTTGAGTACACATTATGAGAAATTTCTACCAAAGAACAGTGTATTTAGTAGGCAATACCATAAAGACTTACACTTTCATTTTTAGAACATTACACAAGGGCTAGGAATTTAAAAGAAGAAATATTGCACAATTAACCCAAGTGTATCCTGTTCTATTTCTTCCCAATATCAAATCATTTTAGGTTTAAATACAAGCACTTTTCAATCACCCAAAGTGCTAAATTCTGCTTTCTTTCTCTCCATTATTATGGTCTTAAACTATCATACTTGCTTTGAGACATTCTTAATTCAGAGTTTTCCAAATAGACTTGACCAGAGAACCTCTCTTACCCTTCTATGGAAATTAATATTTCAGAATCTGGAAGACCATTCAAGCAAGAAGGTTACAAACTTGTTCCCTCATTCCCTCAGATCCTCAGACACCTCTGCATCTCATCTCTACCTCTATACTCTAATTATAATAGACAAAGCACTCCTGGGAGCTCTAAGGCTCAAGGATCTGGGGCTCGCCCACTCCTGTGTTTTCAGTTACTTTATGGTGTCCATTTCACTTCTCTTTCCTATGTTTTCAATACTCAACTGTACCCCTTGCTCTACCATGAACCATTTAAGCATCATCAAGTATCTCATCCTAAAGAGAAACTCTCTCTAGCCCTCTTCTACTTCCAGAGTCCCCTTCACGTGTGCTTCCTCTGCAGCCACACTTCTCCAAGACAAATCTATTCACCCAACATATTTTCCCATGTACTAATCCAGCTTTTTCCACCTGGCTTTTGACCAAACATTCGCAACTTCCAAAGCAGATCTGTTGGGGTCACCTCTGGCCTCCATGTCATTAAGTTTAAAGGAAAGTCTGGTAGTCCTTACTCCCTCAGGATTCTGTTACACTGAGGCTCAACCCTCCTTCTCAGTGCCTGCTTTTCCTGTGGTTTAAAGAACACCCTCCCCTCCAAATTCTTCCAGCTCTTCTGGGAGTTCCTCCCAAGCTTCCTGACTTTGTATCTCACTGATGAATGCCAGAATCTCTCGCAGTGAATTCTGACCATGCTCACGGCTGAGTTTTAGTACCATCTCCAGTACAAAACATTTCCTGAACACTAACCTGGTATCTCAAACTGCCCATTGATATTTCTTCCTAGATATTTCATACAGACCTCCAAGTCATCACAGCTGATATATGATCTTCCTTCTTCAATTTGATCTCTCTCCAATGTTCCAGAGGAAGTAAACCAGAAACGCTTATGTCAGCCACAATACCTCCTTCACCTTCCCCTTCCCCCACACCCACATATTGGCTAAGTACCAGGTTCTAACAACCTGGTGTTTTGTTTTTAAATAGAGCTCAAATATATGGCGTCCTCTATGTTTGCAACATCCAGCCCCTGGCTGTCACTCCCAGTTTTCACCTGTTCCACTAGTTTGAACCTGCTCCTTCCCATCCTGCTCTGTCCCACCCCTTTCTCCAGACTCCAGCTTCAATTATCATCCTCTTCAAATGCTTTGTTAGTCTCCTAGCACTTTTAGAATAAAAACTGAAATTATTCCCACCACCTCTTACATGCTACCCCATTAGTATGGTTTGTCTCCCAAGGTTTCAAGTGTTGTTATCTTTATCCCTAGGGTGGCAGTATAAGAGGTGGTAATACTTTAAGAGTTGCAGCCTAGTGGGACATTCTTAGGCAGATTTGAAGCGCATCTTAAAAAAAGATTGTGAGACCTCCAAGATCCCACTGCTTTTTGTATAGTTACTTGCTTCAGTTTTGTAGAATGAGAACTCCAGTTTTAATTGATACAGAGGCTCATCCATGCCTCCAAATTCAGTGTTTCTGTCTATATTATCATCCTTATGATATTTGTCAGTATTAAGTAGAACATTCTGCTTTCTTGTTTCCAATAAATGGGATGGAAAGGGAGGAAAAGAAAGACTGGAGAGAAAGAGAAGAAAGAAAGAGAGGAGAGAGGGGAGATAAGAGAGAAAGAGAGAGAGAGAGAGAGAGAGAGAGAGAGAGAGAGAGAGAGAGACTTTTCAACCATGGAAGGAGAAGTGCAGCCTCGTAATCTATTTAAAGCAATTTAATTACTCTCCTCTCTCTCTCTCTCTCCACACATGAGAGAGACAGAGAGAGAGAATGCTTCATGAATGATGTGGCACAGTTGAGATCCATCCCTCACAAGATCTAAGCCAATGCTGATGCCCTAACCTCAAATTGAGAGCTAAATATGACTCTAATTTTTAAAGTTAGCCTGCCTCTGGCATTCCATGGTAGCGACAGGAAACAGATGAACTGACTTATGCATCCCTTTCCCCATCTCAGGCTGAACTCTGCATACTCAGCCTCCTGCTCTTGGCATTGAGTTAATAGAGATAAAGCATGATAAGTTCACAGGACAGTTCCCACAACGAAAAATTACCTGTCAGGCACCAAGCATCTATGATGCCAAGGCAGAAAAGCCTGCTCAAAGCTACCTCCAGCTGACAGTTGCTTTGAAATTCCAGGCTTGGGTTAGACAAGATGGTTCCAGTGAGTAAAAAGCACTTTTTTTTTTTGGTCTTTTGAAGACAGGGTCCTCCCCGTAGCCCCAGCTGTCCTAGAACTTGCTCTTGTAGACCAGGCTGGTCTTGAACTCACAAAGATCCACCTGCCTCTGCCTCCCAAGTGCTAGGATTAAAGGCATGTGCCACCACACCCGGGTTGTTGTTGTTGTTGTTGTTAAACCACTTTCTGCACAATCTTTAACACTTGAGTTCAAGCCCCAGGACCCAGAGCAGAAAGAGAACTGACTCCCTAAAGTTCTCTTCAGCTCTCTACCACATGCCACATTGCACATGCGTGTCTGTATTCCCACACATATGTAGGCAGTAATAATAAAATTTAAAATTTAAAAACTTCTGGACTTAGGCCAATCAGCACTATCAATCATATCAGTTACTTTTCTCATTGTCTCAACAAAATACCCAACAAAAGCAATTTAAGGAATGAAGAGTTCATTTGGCTCACAGTTTGAGGGTGCCATCAGTCATGGAGGGACAGGCATGGCAGGAAGGTGAGGCTGCTGGTCATCTTGTGTCCGCAGTTTGGAAGTAGAGACAGATGAAGGCTGGTGCTTAGATAACATCTCCATTTTATTCAGCACTGGTCCCCAGCCTATGGGATGGATGTTGATACTCACATTTAGGGTGGGTTTTCCCACCTCAATTAACCCAGTCAGGAAACTCCTTTATAGATATCCCCAGTGGTTTGTCTCCTAGGTGAATCTAGATCCTATCAGGTTGACAATCACTATGAACTATGGAAGACGCCTACCCACCCACTATTATCGGTCTGCAGGTGATCCCATGGCCTAAATTGCCTTAAATAGATTACAAGGCTGCACTTCTCCTTCCATGGTTGAAAAGTCTCTCTCTCTCTCTCCCTCTCTATCTTTCTCTCTTTCTCTCTTGTCTCCCCTCTCTCCTCTCTTTCTTTCTTCTCTTTCTCTCCAGTCTTTCTTTTCCTCCCTTTCCATCCCATTGATTGGAAACAAGAAAGCAGAATGTTCTACTTAATGCTGACAAATATCATAAGGATGATAATATAGACAGAAACACTGAATTTGGAGGCATGGATGAGCCTCTGTATCAACTAAATCTGGAGTTCTCATTCTACAAAACCGATTGCATGCATTAAATAAATATGTTAGTGGATAAGTTGAGTCATGTTTATGTTATTTGAGATCCATTGAATGAATCTGCTTTCAGTCCTTTTATTCAATGAGCTTTTTCTAGATATGGCTCAGATCCCTATAGCTCCATATATCTTCAGCAGCAAGGTAAATCTAGAAGACTTAGTAATAGAAGGCAGGTTAAACTTCCTTTTGAACACACTGACGAATATTTCTTTACCTATTTCCTCTTTAGGCATTCCACATTTTCTCTTTCTGGGTCAGTCTTTGGTGTTTGATGCATTCAGGACATGAGAGAAGAAAGATCATTTATTTCACTAAGATGATGACAGGTGTGTTTGTGACCCCCCATCAACCTTGCCTTCTGCCTTCTCCTATGATTTCAATCCCAAACAGCTGCTCCTTCACAGTTATGATGCACTGGGCATTAGGAACCGGCTATCCACATGAATCACTGTCCACCACGCCCCCCCACAGAGGGCCAAGGACAAGAGCCAAGAGTCGCCTGCCATCACTGTTAGGTGCTGGTTTTTTTTTTGTTTTTTTTTTTTTGTCTTGTTTGAGACCAGGGGCTCCCTGTTACCGGTCCAGCTGTCCTGAAAATCGCACTCTGTAGACCAGGGTCGGACGGTGCCGGGGGGGTGGTAATCGGCTGGCTTGTGGGGGGAGGGTGGCGGTGCTGGCCTTCTTCCTCTCACCCCTTGCTTCTCTCTTCTTGTTCTTGCGCCTTGAACGCGGTTCTTACCTTTGCCGAGGTTCGGTGGTCCTTGCGCGTGGTTTCTTTGCTCCGCGGTTATCATTTGCCATTGCCTTGAACTCACAAAGATCCGCCTGCCTCTGCCTCCCAAGTGCTAGGATTAAAGGCGTGCGCCACCACGCCCGGCCTAGGTGCTGGTTTTTTAAGACTACCTTGATGAATTTTGTGCTAAAAAGCACATAATTAAGATTAGTAGTACCTAGGACTGTTGAGTTTCTGTGCTGCTCAGAGCTTTGCAATTTACCCACATCTGACTGAAGCATAATCACCCCAGATGCAGGCACTATTAGAATCCCTGCTTTCCATGTGAGATAATAGGCCAAGGGAGGTGAAATAATTTGCCAAAATCCACACAGCTGGTAAATGAAGCCCCTGTTTCCTGGATCATAGAGAATAAAGGTAAAAGAAAGAGGCCCGATGACTTATTTTGATTTCATTAAATCAGTCTTTTCTGAGAATTTCAATTCATAAACAATGGATGAAAAGACAACCTGACCAAACAGTGTGGAGAGCGGAAGCTCCTTTGCTCATCGTCGTCTCCTTCTAGTTGTCCCGTCCAGTTCTGTGAGGCTCCTCACTGCTAGAAGGTTCTGAAACATTTTTACAAAAATTCTTCTTGAATGTGCACAAAAAGTGCTTTCCCCTCTCAGACCATTGCTTCTCACTCCCCTTTCCTGTAAGGCAACTGCTGAGGACACAGCATCCTCCACTTGGCTCCTGGCTCTGTCCCTTTCCCTCCAGCCCAGGCCTCTTCACCCTTTCCCAGAGAGCAGCCACTGCCTGTTGCCAACGTCCACACAGCTCAGCTGCCTGTACCTTGTAAGGAGAGAAAGAAAAAAAAAAAACCCTGAAAAGCAGAGGTTTCCTAAATAGTCTTTCTCTCAGCCCTGTTGGGCAACTGCCCTTTTCTCTGTCTGAGTTGTCACCATAAATCTACAAGTTCTGCCTCATGCTGAAATGTCAGGGTGAACTTTCAGCTGGACAGTTAAATAAACATACAAGGTCACTGGCAAGGACAGATGTTCACAAGGCTCCATGTTCTGGAACTTTCCAAGTGAAGACAAGCCCCATGTTAATTTGGGGTTCCACCCTTTGTTCTCCTTAACTTTGGTTTTTTAAATCTGAGTGTGGTTCTCTCGAAGGCATGCTAAGAAATAACCTTTCGAGCAGGGCCTGCTGAATGCATCAGCTCTTCCAAATGTCTGCTCTGTCTGCCCGCAGCACATGGTCCCACCCTCCCAGTGCAAGTCCCAGCCCGTTTTACATCTCTCCAGAGCACATCTCACCAGCATTGCCCTAAATATAGTGCATGACAGGCATTAACGTCTTGTAAAAGTAGATGGAAATTGGGCAGTGGGTTAGAAAATGTCTATGAGGCCAAATCAATGCTGCTCAGATCACAGGAAGAAGCAAGGCTATATAGCCCAGGTAAATAGAATGAGAATTCTGATATAACTAGAATATACTTTGAATCAGCACATAGTCTACTAGGATTTTTGAACTGAAAACTAAGATTCTTCCTTCCAAGATAAAGTATAAAATACAAAGATTCAATTCTATTTTACACTGCCACCTGTGACCTCTACCTTGGTAGTCTCATCTTCCATCCTGAATAACATCAAACTAAGCACCTAGAACTCTACAGTTGTGTCACATCTGAGCTTAAAACCCAAGTTCTATTGTCTGAGCAAGACTAGGGCATAGATGTATAATCTCGGGGACCCTGCAGTAGGTTGATAGGCCTGACTTGTGAGCCTTATCTGCATTCAAGATGGAAAATAATACTTTGGTCCTGATGAGTTGGATTGTTGGAAAATTTCTCCTCTCCTATGAAATTGACCTGATATTTATCATTTCTCAATATCTGAGATATTTATTTATTCCATATGTATTTATTGGCCATAAACTCTGCCTTAGCACTACTGTTGGCATTTACTACATATTAGTGCATGATACAGACAGACTCTGTTCTTGCATCGGACATTTGATGGAGCCGTAAACAGAGAATATAATGAAGGTCGCAAAAGTGAAGGTAATCAAAATGATAGATGAATAAGTTATAAGAAATATATGTAAAAAAAGTAATAAATTATGAGACAGCTAACTGATACATAAATACTTAGGGATGACTCACTGAGAAACTGACCAAACGGTCAGCACAGAGTCCTTCCCAGAGATCATCCTGGTCTGTTTGTGTGAAAAGCTGTACAGAGTGCCTGAAGTAGGACAGGATGGAAGAGAGTGATGAGAATGGGAACAATGAGGGGCAGTAAGGCTGGCAGTAACAGACCTTTTACTGTAAGGAAGCTGACTAGCTATGGGACAGCAATATCTGTTGCATTTTTCCTTGTTCACCCACATCCAGTCTTTCATGTTCCCTAAGTTTCCCTCCCTCGTCGGTACCCAGCTTATATGCTTTAGGTAAACCTTATAAAATTTACCGTGAAGGTCTGGAACACCCAGGTCTTAGAAATCAGTGTGCTGATCCTTATAACTGGTTCCCAATAGACATTTGGCCCATATTAATCTTAAAACTCCATCCTGCCGGGCGTGGTGGCACACGCCTTTAATCCTAGCACTTGGGAGGCAGAGGCAGGCGGATCTTTGTGAGTTCAAGGCCAGCCTGGTCTACAGAGTGAGTTCCAGGACAGCTGGGGCTACAGGGAGACCCTGTCTCGAAAAGACCAAAAAAAAAAAAAAAAAAAAAACTCCATCCTGGAAGTTAATGTTCTGTCAGATGTATCACCAGCAAAGGTTTCCTCCCACTCTGTGGGTTTTCTTATCACTTCCTTGATTGTTTCTTTCTCTGTACAGAAGCTTTTGAGTTTAATGAAGTCCCACTTTTCAATTGTCGACCTTATTTCCTGTGCAGCTGCTGTCTGATTTAGAAAGTCTTCTCCTATGCCTATGTCTTGTAGGTTGCTGACAACATTTTCTTCTATCACCTTCAGAGTTTGGAATTTCCTTGAACCATTTGGAGTTGATTTTTGTACAGGGTGAGGGGAAGGGGGTTAATTTTATTCTTCTATAAGTGGTGATCTAGTTTTGCCAACACCACTTGCTGAAGATGCTGTCTTTCTTCCACTGAGTCTTCTTGGCTCCTTTGTCAAATATGAGGTGGCTGAAATTATATGTGCTCAAGTTTGGATTTCAAATTTGTTCCATTGTCTACAGTTCTGTTTTTATGCCAGTACCAGGCTGTTTTTGTGACTACAGCCCTGTAGTATAGTTTGAAATCTGGTATAGTAATCCCCCCCCCATTATTCTTTTCACTCAGGGTTGCTTTGGCTATTTGGGGTCTTTTGTTTTTCCATATGAATTTAAGGATTTTTTTTCCAATTCTGTGAAGAAACTAATGGGGATTTTAATTGGTATTGCATTGAATCTATATATTAATTGGGGTAGAATGGACATTTTTACTATATTAATTTTTCCAATGTATGTGCATGGGAGATCTTTCCATCTTCTGATGTCTTCTTCAATCTCCTTCTTCAGGGGTTTAAAATTTTTGTTGTAAGAGTTAGGTTTGTTCCTAGATATTTTATTGTTTTTGAGGCTACTGTGAGTGGGAAGGTCTCCTTATATTCCTTCTCTGGTTGTTTGTTGTTGCTATAAATAAAGGCTACTGATTTTTTTAGGTTAATTTTGTATCCTGTCACTTTACTGAAACTCTTAATCGTTTCTAGGAGTTTTCTCATGGACTTTTAGCATACCTTAAGTAAACTATCATATCATCTGCAAAATGGGATAGCTTGACTTCCTCTTTTCCAAGTAGTACTCCTTTAATTTCCCTTTCTTGCCTTATTGCCCTAGCAAGCATTTCAAGCACTCTATTGAAGAAGAGTGGCAATAGGGGGCAGCCTTGCCAGGATCCATCTTTTAAGAGTAATGCTTCTAACTTTTCTCCACTTAGGATGATGTTGGCTGTGGGGGTTTTTTGTATATCGTTTTTTTTTTGGGGGGGGGGATTTTTTTTTTAATTAAAAAAATTTTTTATTAATTTTTATTTATTTCTGTATGTGTATGAATGTACTGTCTGCATGCAAGTCTGTGCACCCATGTCATGCAATGCCGCGGAGGTCAGAAGACGGTCTCGGATTCCCCTGGAACTGGAATTCTCCTGGAACTGGAGTTTCAGACAGCTCTCGGCCACCATGTGGGTGCTGGGGATCGAACCCGGGTCCTCTGTAAGAGTGGTTGGCGCTCTTAACCGCTAGGCCATCTCTCCAGCCCCTGTATATCGTTTTGATTATGTTGACAAATGTTCCCTCCAGTCCAATTCCTTCTAGGACTTTAAACATGAAAGGATGCTAGATTTCGTCAAAGGCTTTTTCCATGTCAATTGAGGCGATCATGTGGTTTTTGTCTTTCAGTGAATGTATGTGTTTTATGATATTTATTGATTTAACTTCCAGAATACATAAACTACTCAAAAAACAAAGAAACAAGAAAACAAATGATTCACTCAAAAGATGGAGTAAAGAGCTGAACAGAGACTTCACAAGTGAGGAAATAGAGATGGCTGAGAAACATCTTAAAAGATGTTCAACATCACTAATAATTAAGGAAATGCAAATTTAAACCATGTTAAGATATCATCTCACTCCCATAAGACTGGCTAGGATCAAGAAAACAAAAGATACCAAATGCTGGAGAGGTGGTGGGGAAAAGGGGTAGACTTATTCACTGCTGGTGGGAATGCAAACTCATACAACCACTATGGAAAACAGTGTGGAGAACCCTTCAAAGACTCAAAATGAGCCTACCACCTGACCCAGCCATACCACTCCTGGGTATATACCCACAAAACTCATCCTACCACAGAGATACATGCACATCTATGTTTATTGCAGCTCTCTTCACAATAGCAAAGAGCTGGAACCAACTCAAATGCCCCTTAACCAATGAGTGGATAGAGAAAATGTGGTACATCTATACAATGGAGTTCTATGCAGCTGTAAAGAAAGATGACATCATGAACTTTGCAGGTTAATGGATGGAACTAGAAGCCATTATGCTAAGTGAAGTAACACAGTCCCAGAAAAACAAAGTGGTATCCCTCATTTGTGGATGTTAGCACCAAATTCCTAGTTGTAAGGCAAACTGAGCAACATTAACGTTATATTTATTTTTATCTGAAAGCAACTGTGCTCTTATAATGTGATCCCATAACAGGTTCTAGAATTAACCTACCACTTATTTTCAGTCTTTGTAATTTTGGTATATGAGTGGAAGGTATATATATATATATATATATATATATATATATATATATTAGAGTAATATAAAATTATATATTTTTCAGGTGTCATAATTATGGAATATGTGTGACATAAATATAGATGCATAAATTGGAGCAATACAAATTGGAGGGAACAATAACGACAAAAGGACTGGAACAAAGAACTGACTGAAATAGTAAATTTCTGCCCAAAACAATAAACCTCTCCATTAAAAAAAAAGAACTTTAAAATGACTGAGAAAAAGATGCAAGACATGTATAGCAGAATGTATGAATTCGGGTGGGGTGGGGGGAAAGGGAAAGGGGAATGAGTCTAAATTGGACTAAAAAGTGTATGAAATGCACAAAACTGAAATAAAAATATTTTTAAAAACTCCATCCCAGGATTTTCACTCAACCGATGAAAAAGAGATGTGATCTTTCTGCCTACAGTATGAATCTGCAGCTTCCAGCAGCTACTGTGACAAGAAGAAGCAGGGATCACCTAAGTGATACCATCACACAGAAACACAGAGCCTGGAAATTGAGAAACATGGATTCCTAAGGACATCATTTGAACACCTGAATCCCACTTTACCTGATGCTAGAATGCCTAGCCTTTTAGGTTATGTGAATGACTTTGAGCTCTTCTTTCTGAGAGGAAAAATCCTGATAACACTAATGAATACAAACTAACTCATCATTCACAGTGGTCTTAGTCTCTTGCTTCTTCAAACAAGAGAGTAAGTAATGCTGATATTCCAAAGTGTTATAGGGTAAGATTTAAGAGAACTATAGGCCATAGTCTTGTCCTCTGATTTTCACAGGTAGAACTATTAGATCCTACTGACCTTTTCATGTTCTAGCTCATCTCAGTCCATGAAAACTTTTCCTGGCAAACATGGAAATAGTGGAATCAAAGGCCAAATTTTAAGACTTTAATAACCCATAGCTCTAAGCACTTCTTTCCCTGATGATCTGGCTCCCCGGTAACTGACCCTCTGTGGTCCCTTCCCCTTATATTCTGAAGGCACCAGGAACTTCAGCATAGAAGGGGAGGGGGCCACTTCATTTCCTTTTCTTGTACCTCAAATTCCCAGTGCCAATAGATTGAATTGGTAGTCTCATCTCATCTCTTCATTCCCTCTCCACTCATACTCTGGCTGTGGCCCTTTCTGTGTAGAATATATTTTATTTCACAGCTGGTTGGCTTCAGATTCAGCCACATGGTTTGCCTCGACCAATGGCATGTGTAGAAATAGCAGAGTGGTGTTTCCAAACTTTGGTAGCAAGTGACTTTGCATTTTTCCACTCCTGTGCATTCCCTGTATGAACTGTGCTAATATGTACCACTTACCACATCAGTCTCAGGAGGAAGAAGGAATACTGAACTACTTCAATCAAATCTCAGATCTCCAGTTACAGATCTACTGACCCAAGTCCAACCTAGATGAACAAACTGCACTGAACCTACTAGCAATAAGTGATTGTTATTTTAAGCTATAAACATTTGGGGTGATGTATTATACAATGCTTTCTAACTAACATACTGAGTTTATTGAAATTTTGCAATTTTCTTTTTTTTTTTTTTGAGACAGGGTCTCTCTATACCCCCAGCTGGCATGTAACTCACTCTGTAGACCAGGCTGGCCTTGAACTCAGAGAGAGCCACCTGCCTTTGCCTCCCAAGTGCTAGGATTTAAGGAGTACACCACCACGCCCAGCTTAAAGACAGTTCTTAGCCGCCATGTGGGTGCTGGGAATCTAACCCTGGTCCTCTGCAAGAGCACTCGGTGCTAACTGCTGAGCCATCACTCCATAATTTGATGGCATTTAGATCCCCTCCCCAACATCATCTTCCCTTATTGCCCCCTGCCCAATGTAATGTACTCTATTATATTCACACACACAGCCTATAGAGTCTAATTTGTGTCTCCGAATGTCTTTCAGTGTGAGTCTATCCACTGGAGTCTGGCTAACTTACTCCCATGCTTGGAAGACGCTGTCTCTGCCCCTCCCAGCAGCCATCAGTTTGCTTAGATGGGCTTGAAGCTTCTGACCCACTTCTTCATGTCTATGCTTGGATATTTTTCTGTTTTTAGCTTGGGCTCCATCTCTAGAAGCTGTTGACTAGGGGATCCATAGACCATCAAACAATACTGGCCATTGGTTCTATAGGATGGTAAGACCCTATGGCTGAAGATACTACATATATGAGCTGTAGAACGAACAAGGTGAAATCAAGCTGCTGCTGCTGCTGCTGCTGCTGCTTCAGAGCCTCATCTCTACTGCTTGCATTCGTAGTGATGGAAGGTGCTAGCAAGCTACTAAAAGGAACAATAATCATCAGCCTTATCCAGCTGTGAATTCTGTGAACTACAATAATGACTGGCCTGGAAAGATAAACCCACTGGTATTATCACAGATATTATGGGAGCAACCAACCACTCTTTAATTGGATTTAAGGTCTCCTTCCTACAATGGAACCCATACCTAACATTGATATCAGGCTTAGGAATCTGAGGCTAGACAGGTCACAGAACATAGGGGAGGACCTAATGCTAGTTTTATATTAAATAATTATCATATTAAACTAATTGACTCTTAATGATTTATTGTTATACCCATAGATTAATTATCTCTCAATTCTCATCAGACAAGTTTCCTCCTGTATGAGGAAACCCTTAATTGGCTAAAAAGCAGAGAACAAGAGCCTTCAGAACACCTACCCCTGAATAAGACACCTATATCCAATTTCTGCTCCCCCAAGGCTGAGAGATAATTTCAGAAGAGGGGGCAGAAAGATTGCAAGAGCCAGAGATGGCGGATGACCATAGGGAAACAGAATTTTCCAGACAGTCAGTTATTCAGATGAACTCACAGCAATAGGGATAGCATGCACAAGTCCCACGCAAGCTCAAGCCAGACAAAATTCCAGCCTAGACACACTGACTTCTTAATATTGGCTACCTATAACAACCCTCCTAGCATGCATCTTTGGACATTTATTAACCCTCTGCATTTCCTAGGCATCCTGGACACCTTGGAGTAAGATATTTAGACTATGTATATCTGAAAGACCTCTCTTTACTTCTTTGTAGACTTTCCAGACAAAATAAAAGATGCGTAGTTTAACTGGCATTTAAAACAAAATTAAATATTCTGGTATAAAGATGTCCTGGCAACAGGTCCAAATATTTGTCTAAATATCAAGTTTAGCCAGACATTCTGTATTCTGTGTTTGCTAAATATGGTCATTTCATTCCTCTGTCACTCACCCTGATTAACTCAGGAGAAACAAAGACACCCTACTCCCTCTGCTTAAGGATTAGGATGGTCTCTTCTATTACTGCATATAAGAGTTCCTTTCAGTAAAAGCTTAGGACACTTGTTTTGGCCACAGAGACTGCCTTTTGAACATTCCAAAGTCCAAGGCACAGCAGTGAAGGATGAAAGATATTTGAGTTCTTTCCATTCCATCTTCAGTTAACTGAATCCATTAACTCCATTTCTCACTAAAGATTCTGAAAACCTTTCCATTTTCAATACTCCAGGAGTAAAACATAGAGTTAAATACCAACACCCACAGACTGAGATTATTAATGGTTGCCTATCATATCTTAGTTCATAGAAGGACCCTATCTTTTATTGTCAAGTTGATTAAAGGCCTCAGCTCCAAAATAAAACTTCTGTCCAAGGGGCTTGCATTTTTTTTGATAAACTGGCATAATTCACTTTTCTTTAATGTTATTCCAAATAGCATTGCATTACAATGGCTTTTTTGTGATGCGCCCCCCCAAAAAAATATTTGATGCTTTACTTATCTTTGCAGGCTCTTGAGAACAGCTGCCACAATGCTCTCTTGAGTAGATGTGAGCCTGTTCTAGCAAAGGCTCAAGACACAAGCCTAAGGCCATTATAACCCCTGGGTAGGAGACAAACAAAGGTACATGTGTCTTCTTTGCGGTCGGATTGGTGAGGTGATTCCATAGGTAGGCACTTGCTGCCATGATGGACGACCTGTGTTTGGTCCCCAAAACCCACATGGTAGAAGGAGAAAAGCAACTGTCACAAGCGGTTTTCTGACCTCCATACATGTGTTGTGGCACATGTATACAAACACATAATAAATAAATTTAATTAATTAAATAGAATATGGTTTTGCTATAAAAGGCTTTATCAAATGGCTGAAAATCAACATACCGACTAGTCCATGCTACACTCATCGTTCAACATTTTTTTATAAACAGATACTAGGTATCAGATGGTTCATGTATGCTATGGGTTAGATCTTAAATGTCCTCCAGTCATAAGGTGAAGTCTTGGTGCCCAAATAAGCAATGTTCCAAGGTAGGGTCTGAGGAACTGGTTGGATAATGAAGTACTGACCTTATCAATGAATTAATACATTGATGGATTCAATACTGGATATTGGAGATGATGGAGAGTTTAAGAGGTGAAGGAGTAGGTCACTGATTATATGCCCTAGGAGGATAGATCATGTTTCCAGTCCCTTTTCCCTCCTCTTTTTCCTTCCCAACCACCAAAAAAGTCATTTCTTCTTTTAAAGCTTTTGTCTCAGGTATTTTGTCACAGTGACAAAAAACTGACAACACAATACACAAATAGTTTGCAAGGAGAACATTTTACTGACTGAGTTATCACTCCAGCCTCAACCCCAGTAAACAGCTCTTCAAGAAAGGTCATTATTCATAATTAGTCACTTATGCCTCTGTGAGCATCAGCATCCCCATCCATAGAACACAATGCAATGAAAAAGGTCAACCAAGATGAGACTTTTTGATTGTCGACTGAGTTGGATTAAGCAGGAGTTGGCAAACTTCCTTTGTAGTGAAACAGATGGTAAATCTTTTCAGGACATATGCTCTTTGTTACAATTACTTAATCCTCCTGCTGTGATGTGAAAACAATCATACGCAGTATATAAATGAATATGTGTGGTTGTGTTACAATAAAACTTTATTGATGTAAAACAGTGGGCCAAATTTGACACTGGGTTGCAGTTTACAGTGCTTTCATATAAAAGATAAAAGGAAATTGGTTCTTTCCAAGGTGTGAGTCAGAACAAGAGTAGTGCTGTGTCTTCTCCTGTATATTCCACTTTTAGACTATGCTGATAACCAAGAGGTTAAGTAATTTTTCTGAGTTACCTTATATTTTCAAATATATCTCCTATCATGCAATGAGACTTGGACACTCTGTTCATAAAGAACCTGGGTCCATATTTCCTCCCTTCGATTCAGGACAAACTCCTGGCTGTGGCTCAAGTGCTGCTGTGTGACATTTAGGTCTAGGTCATGGTGATGTAACTGTCCCTGAACCACCAAGGGCTCCAGCCATTCTAGTGGAGACATCAAGCTGGGAGGAAGCGCGTGCCACTTCACAGAAAGGTTTGCCAGGAAAATAACTGATATTCTGGACCAAATTGCTAGTCACTTGAACAGACCATTTTCCAAGTGAGTCTTCTAACAGGAGACACCAGCTGGGTGGGTTAGAGATAAAGCACACCGCTGTCCTTAACCAGGCTTCAGATTCACAAACCAAATGAAGACTGATTTTTCATTAAAGTTCTGGAGTGAAGCAATCAATAATTTGAAGAATTTTGGTAAATTCTGTCACACAAAATTGTGTGTTTGTGTGAATAAAATATGTGGAATCGGCTTTCAAATAGTAGGCAGAGAGCCTAAATGGATGCAAGGAAGTTTTTATATGGAAAGTAAATATATTGAAATCTAAACAAAAAGGTTCCACACAAACCCACAACTGTCCAATGTACAGGGAATGAGATGCTGCAGAGTGTTCCTCAGTGTATAGGACACCTATCTCAGACTTCTGCCCCCTAAGGCTCAGGGGTCATTGTGGAAGAAGAGGCAGGAAGAACGAGAGGTGGTGGATGACCACAAGAAAACAGAGTTTTCCAGGCAACTGACAAGTGACTCAGATGAATTCATGTCAATGATGACAGCATGCACAAGTCCCATGCAAGCTCAATAAAGAAAAAAAATCTCAGCATAGACACAGGGAACTAGGAAAGAAATCCCACCCCAACTCAAGGAACTTTTAGCAACTGATAGCTGCTAAGAGGAAGAAAGCCTCTTACATGGGCAGAATTATTGGTAGGTTGACCAGGCTCCCATGGAGGGGCCCATGTTGGGGGACATGTGGGGACACAAATCAGACACAATAGGCCATATTGTATGTAGAGTGGTGTATGTTCAATTGAGTGGGGGCAGTGAGGGAGTGTGAATGGAGGAGGGGAATCTAAACACAATCAAATGACATCGAATGAAAGCCACAAAAAATTCCATAAAAATTTTAAAAAATAATAAAAAATAAAAAGGTTCCCTTACTACATATTAGAGGAAATTCTGACCATTCTGTCACCTGGGGCAGCAAAGGGAGTGTGATGATTTAATTAAAGGAAAAGAAATGTTTAATGCCTCAGACAGATATTCAAATAAAAAGCCTTCTAAGGACAGTAAAGAAATGCTTCACAGACCCTCCCCATTAAATGAAAGTATTCCTTCAGGATGCTCTGACCCAGCAAAAACAAAGAAAAGCCTGAAGTTTGTGGGAATAACTTGTCTGAGAACACATCACTATGCATCAAAGGAAACAGAGGTTCATGTGTGTGTGCGTGTGTGTGTGTGTGTGTGTGTGTATTTACATGCGTGTGTATGTGCCAATTTGTGTCATCTATTTTTGCATGTGTTTGCATATGTGTGTGTTGTGTGTGTGTGTTGTGTGTGTGTATTGTGTGTGTGTGTTCCACCATACCTGGAAAGTGTGTGCTTCTGTCATTTGACTGTTTTGCTTGTTATGGTGCTGCAGGTCAGATCCAGATCTCTATGCATTATGGGAAAGTAGTCTGTCTCTAACCTACATCTCCGGCCCTACCATTGAAAGTTGAAGGAAATTATTCTGCTGGAAATACTGCAAATTTGGAGCAAAATGAACAAAGATTATATAAGATCATATAGGTCTAGAAAACAGGCTAAAAAATGGCAGATCTTCAAATAAAGAGGATGAAAGATAATTCAGAGTGTTGAACCACGACTCAGAAAGCAAATGGAGAGTATAAGAGCTCAGAATTTCAGAAATTTCATGGCCCTTATTTTTCCCTCTTTCTGGATAGAAATGTGTACAGGGTATAAATTTAGGTCCCCTTTACCTAAGGTACTTTCTGCCTGCTCTACATTATACATTGGATGTGAGAGGAATGGATAACTTGCCTCATAGGTCAAAAACGGTACTCAAGCGACTGTACCTAATCATATAGTGAGATGAGACTTGAGTGTCTGGGGAAAGACTGAGTACATTTTGCATAAGGACAGGCAAGAATTACAAGGCAAGAGGACAGATCGTGGAAGATATCTTCAATTCTGTTGCTTAACTTGCAATATGACCTGGACACCTACCCTAATCTGTTTTGTGCTGCTCTGACATAATACCTGAAGCTAGATAATTTATGATGAATAAAAATTTATGATGCCACTTCCATGATAATGTTATTAAACTATTCATCAGGGTATGTTTCTGATGATTTAAACATCTCTTAAATTTCTCACCTCTTACTATGCTTACAAAGGTTATCAAAATTCAACATGAGATTAGAAAAGGATATATATTCAAACCATAACAACAATGTTATGATTAATATGAAGCATGATGCTGTGTCACTCCTGAGGCTAGATCATGAATAGTTATACCCCTTCAGCCTTGTGTTCCTGGGATGCACATCCCTGGAGTCCAGCCACTACCCTACAAGGAAGTCCAAGCCCTCCCAAAGAAAGGTCCATGTTAAATTGCCAGCCTTGTAAATGAAGAAGTGAATCTTCCAATCTTGGATGATGCACCCCAGCTGTTATCATGTGGAGTAGAAATGAACTGTTTCCATTGAACCCTGACAACATTGCAGATTCTGATTGAAATAAATGACTGCTACCTTTTTAGCCATTAATTTAGGAATCATTTGTCACACAACAGTGGATAACTGCAACACTCAGCAAGTTATAGCATTCCCATAGCCATTCTGACCCCAGATTCTGTATCTACATTTGATAAGGACTATTACATTGCCCAGGTCCCTGCTCAGGACTAAAACCATATCAACTATTGCCCACAGCAGCTCCCAAGTCCGAAGCTGGAGAGAGCCAGGTGACCCAAGGTCATGACCCTTTCCAGGGGCATGCTGTATCCAGTGCCAGGTTGATGCATTGATGTAAGAGCTGAAAATCTTTACCAAAATATGATCTGACCACAAAGGACTGCCCCACCTCAGAGTCTCTAGTCAGCCAAGTTCCTGCCGCTTCTCTAATGAGCCTAACTTCTCCAGCTCTGCCTCGTTCACTTTCCAATACTTCCAACACTCCTGCATGCAAATCTCCGCCTCTTCACCACGGTCTTCTGTAGGAGTCCTACCTGCAGCTCTGTTCTTGACCGTGATGAAAACAGGGAGTGGAACAAGATGCTAACAAAGGTGTCCAGCCTGAGGCACTTGGCAGCAGCAGTTCATGAGAAAGGATCAAGGGAATTAAATTGAGGTAGACAACTTTTATTGAATGTGTACTACATTTATCTAGAAAACTTTTTCATATAATAATGACTTTAAGCTGGGCGTGGTGGTGCACACCTTTAATCCTAGCATTCAGGAGACAGAGGCAGGTGGATCTTTGTGAGTTCAAGGCCAGCCTGGTCTACAGAGTGAGTTCCAGGCCAGCTGGGGCTAAGGAAGACCCTGTCTCAAAAAAGAAAAAAAAGACAAATAATGACTTTAGACAAAGAAGCCTAAAAGTATAAGGTAGAGTAAAAAAACAAAAAATCCATACAGGGAAGAATTCTATTAGGTTCATAGGATGCAAGAGGACCAACATCTCTGAGCTTGGAAATATAGAAGGCAAGCTTTATTCAAGAATCAGTAAACATTTACAAAAATATAAAAATATGGGATCTGGAAGCAATGAAGCTAGCAAAGTTGGTCGGGAAGAGGAATCTAAGAAACTTTGAGTATCCTAGATGATGGAATGTATTTTATTTTACAGGACTGCCAAATGGTTTCAACAAATGAATCATCAAGAGCACGGGAAATGGCTCACTGTACAAGAGCACATGCTCTTCAAGCATGAAGACATGAGCTCAAATCCCCACCAACCATATAAAAAGCCAGGCATGGCCACAAGTGCCTATAGCCCTAGCCCTGGAACACAGAGACAGCCAGATCCCAAGAGCTCATCGGGGAGCCAGCCTAGCCACAAAGGTGAGATTTAGGGTCAATGGCAGACTCTGTCCTGGGATAACAAGCAAAAAGTGACAGAGATATATATCTGACACCCTGCTCTGGCTTCTGTATGTGTGCACATGAGTACATATACATAATGCTCAGAGAGAGAGAGAGAGAGAGAGAGAGAGAGATCATTAGAGATAAATCCACATTTTATAAGGATCGCTATGGCCACATCTTGAAATGTGATTTAATGACTGAAGACAGGGAATGTGTTCAAGGGTGTTATTGCAATGATCCATGTGAAAATTCTGACCCTTTTCATTATGATTCAGTGGCTCCCACAGAGAGAAATGGGAATTCTGTGTCTTTATCCCTACAGTTTGCCAAAATTAAGCCATACAATTTGGGCATTCTATATTAAATGTGACTGTACTTACTTAGTAAATTGAGCAACTAGATGATTAATCTCATCCACCACAACAAGGCTGAGACAGCAGAGGAAAGAGTTCACCAGTTTCATAGTTCACCAGTTTCATAAGAATGAATTAGTTCCTCTACCTCCAGCACAGCAGCAAAAATAACAACAGTTCCTCAAAATGAAGATCCATGCTGATTAGGCACTGTGGCAATGTCCAGCCAAATGGCCAAACATTAGGCATCCCCTGTGGGTGACTGTCCTGCTCGAGAGTGCCATGGCCACTTGAAGGACTTTGCTCAAGGTTAAGAACATTTCTCAGGCTGGAGAGATAGCCTACTGGTTAAGAGTGCCGACCGCTCTTGCAGAGGACCCGGGTTCGATCCCCAGCACCCACATGGCGGCCGAGAACCGTCTGAAACTCCAATACCAGGAGAACTCCAGTTCCAGGGGAATCCGACACCCTCTTCTGACCTCCGCGGCATTGCACGACATGGGTGCACAGACTTGCATGCAGACAGTACATTCATACACATACAGAAATAAATAAAAATTTAAAAAAGATGTTTAAAAAAAGAACATTTCTCAATGTAACCAACTATCATGAACATTTAGTCTGCCTTGATCCAGAATTTATTTTTCCTTTAAGTTTGTCTTGACATTAATTAGCCACTCTGTCTTTGGGTCACAGGAAAGAAAAAATCCTTTGAACAAAGCAACAAGAAGAGCGGCCTAGTGGAGGTCACATCGCCATCGGCTTCGAAAGGAATAACCTCACATGAGGGCAGTTAGCTAAGAACTCCTCAAAAATTGCCACAGTCCTTTAAGATTCAATTTCCTTAGGATTAGAAGGTAGGGGAAAACATGAGGAGTTTGTATTCTATAAGCTATACATTATTGCTACACAACCACAGTTTGTATTCTATAAGCTACACATTATTGCTACACAACCACAGTTTGTGTTCTATAAGCTATACATTATTGTTATACAACCACAGTTTGTATTCTATAAGCTACACATTATTGCTATACATTACTGCTATACAACCAGTTTGTATTCTATAAGATATACATTATTGCTATACAACCACAGTTTGTATTCTATAAGCTATACATTATTGCTATAAAACCACAGTTTGTGTTCTATAAGCTACACATTATTGCTATACAACCACAGTTTGTATTCTATAAGCTATACATTATTGCTACACAACCGCAGTTGCGATTCACTCAAAACTAAATTCTTAAAATAAGTTGCATATGAACATGTTTTTAAAATTAGCTAATATAAAAGATTACAGTTTAAGAATGCTCAGTCCTAAATGGGACTCAGGGATCTAAACGGGACTCAGGGATCATTGTGGAAGATGGGGCAGAAAGATTCTAAGGGCTAGTGGCTGTGGATAACCACAAAGAAACAGTGTTGCTCAGGACAGTTGCACACATGAACTCACAGCAGTTGTGACAGCATGTACAAGGTCTGCCAGATAAAATCTCTGGCGGGGCAGGCGGGGAAGGGCCCTAGCTGAAGAGCTATTGACGATTGATTGGTACTGGGAAAGAGAGTCAGTTTCTTAAAGGGTGGTGCCCCTGGGATGTGAGCCACACTCCAGAGGGCGGCCACACACCCAAGAGTATGTGGACAGCACAAATTGGACTCGATGACTTTTTTAAAAAATGAGGACACAAAGTTGGGTGGTCTAGTTTGTCCTCCATTGCTATGACAAAACACTCTGACCAACACCAGCTTGGGGAGGAAAGGGTTTATTCAGCTTACATCTCCTGGGTCACAGTTCATCACTCAGGGAGCCCAAGGCAGGAGCTCAGGGCAGGAACCTGGAGGCAGGAGCTGAAGCACAAGCCGTGGAGGAATGCTGTTCACTAGCTTGCTCCTGTGGCTCATGCCCAGCCTGCCTTCTTATACGGCACACAACAACATGCCCAGGGTGGCACCACTCATTGTGGGCTGGGCCCTCCCTCACTGCTCGACAATCAAGACAATACTCCACAGATGTGACCATAGGCCAATCCAATGGAGCCTATTCCCCAGTTGTAGCTCCCTCAACCCAGGTGTGTCAAGTTGACACTAAAGCTATCCAGCACAGGTGGTAGTAAAGGGGGGTGGTACCAGAAAGGAGCTTGGGGAGGAGAGAGAATATGAACAAAACACACTGTATAAAGTTCTCAAAGAACTCATAAAAAATGAGGAAGAAAAAAACATGCTTCTCTTCTGTTGTGGTCTGCCTTTTCTTCTATTCTCTTTCTATGGTGAACAATCACTCATTTATTCTAATTTCTTATGTATCTTCCAGTAATATTCTATAATGTATACAAAATAATGTATGTAAATATATACTCCATATATTTGGCACATTGTTCTATTTACAACTCTTATGTATCTTGCTTCTTTTACAAACAATGTGTTGTACACAGTTTGGTAATGACACCTATAGGTCATTTAATCAGCTTCTCTCTAATGAACATTGAGATTGTGTCCAATTAAATATTCTGCTGTGAATCTTCTTGTGTGTATATGTGTGTGTTTATCAAGCACATGTTTAGAGAGAATGTGAGCTTTCTTCATGAAAGGATAAATGCTTCTAATTTTTAAAAATATCCTGGCAATTACCCTTGTAGTTTTGTTCTCAATGAGCCTCCAGTCCCTTTCTCACTCACGCATGGCTTTCTAATATGAGTAGCTGCACCACAGGTAGGGTTTCCCTACCTGTAGGAGTGTGGTTTGCCTACCTACGGGGCTGACCAGAAGTGCTGAGGAGTGGATATATACAAAAACAGCCCTCATCCAATGACAGGTATGAGTGATGAATAAATGCCCAGTTTGTCTTTTGGCAACAGGCACTTCAGAGTCTCTGAAAGGTCCCGAGTGGCACAGAGATTCAAATTGTCATGATGGTAAGCCCTTGTTAATATTCACTCTTATTTCCTTCTCTCTCCTCTTTCCCTCTTTCATCTATTTCCTTACCAGGATTTCTTGGGATCAATTTCCAAATAAATTATTATTATGTGTGAATTCCTCACCAAAGTTATGTGCTGAAATCTTAATCCCTAATAAGGAATTGGAGGGTGGGGCCGATATCAGATTCGTGGGTTATAAGGGTGCTACTCTCGTGAATGAATTTTCTGTCATTGTTTTTAAATCTAAGTAAGATTCCATTTTCATAGGTTTCTGCTTATTTGAGAATAATTGGTAAAACTGTACATCTTTAATCATTTTTTTAATTTTTATTGAGCTTTTATAGATTTCATACAACAGTTCTTAATCATATTTAGACCCTCCCCATTCATATGCCCAAGTGCCCACCAGACATCATGTATTCCACCGTACATGTCGAGTCCTTTCCAGCCAAGTATTTGTATACCTGGATCTTCAAAGCAAATTCATCCACTGGTGTCTACTCAGCCTATCTCCCTCACCCAGTAGTAATCTGTCTCCAATAGTTCTCAGTCTAGGGAAGGGCCGTCACCTCTCTCTCTCTCTCTCTTTCTCTCTCTCTCTCTCTCTCTCTCTCTCTCTCTCTCTCTCTCTCTCCACTGAGCCTTTGTCTGATTAAATTGGCATGGGCCCTGCACTCGATGCCAGCATTGCCACAAGTTCACATGTGCCAGCTTCCAATGGCCTGAAAGTTTCTGCTTCCCTGTGTTCATGAATCAGCCCTGACTCTTACAAACTTTCTGCCCCCCTCTTTTACAAATGTCCCCGATCCCTGGGTAGGTGAGATATAATATATGAGGCCTATCCAGGAACACACATTCTGTAATCTCTTGTTCTGTAAAATTTGGCCAATCATGGCCTTCTGTGTGCATCACGCTCTGATGTATAAGGAAGCATCACTGGTGAGAGTTAAGGGATGTACTAATTTTCTCTCTACCCTTTGTTGTACTATGTTCCATAAGCATTAGGTGTAGAGGTTCAACTGTAGATGTGTCACCTAGGACTGGGCATCTCTTAGTCATATATTCTCTGTTTCTGACCAGTTGTGGGATTCTGCAGTAACCTCCATCTCTTGCAAAAAAGAAGCTTCTTTGATGAGTGGTGTACCATATGCTTGTCTGTAAATATAAAGATCCATATTTAGCATATGGTAAGAAATTTCACTGGTCTAGAGATGTGACAATAAGGGCTTTCTCTAGGATCTATGTCCTTTCCACCCATATGTATTTGGCTGAATTTACAGTGCCACCCATGAGTTCACTCCCATTAATAGGGCCTTAAGTCCAATAAGATAGCTGTTGATCACCCCCCAGGTAGCAGTGCCGCTACTGTAGCAATAGAAGCAGCTTGCTGTGCCAGTTGTTATTGTTATTAGGCTTTAGGGCTGGATTGGGCCATTTGTTAATCTTCTCCCTTGGCAGTGTGCATATTATGATCTAGCATTATGAGAACTAAACTTCAGGTAGAATGCTTCCAGGTCAGTTCCTGTTCTGTTACTCCATGTCCTGTATCTTAAGTATGTTCTGTACTGGAGTCTTATCCTCTACTTCTGAAGATAACCAGGAGCTTATTGCAATAGTTATTTGATGAGTCTCTTGGACCACTCTCACCAACCACTCAAAGGGAGGTCTCTTCTATCTGGCACTGTGTCCCCAGCCATACAGCCCCCAGGTATACATACGCACTAATGTTCAGACAGTGTATGTGCATTCCTCATGGGGTCCTGGGGGCATCACAAATTCCCTCTGGACTTCCTAGCCCCATTCATGAATGAATTAATGCATCTATGGAAAGAGCTTGCAGGAGTTCAGCCACCTGATATTTAACAAAGGTGTCAAGAACACACACAGCAGAAAGACCCACACAGAGAAAAGACACACAGAGGAAAGACAGCATCTTCAACAAATGATTCTTTCAGTACTACACCTCCACTGTAGAATAATGAAATTAGATACATAGCTATCACGCTGCACAAAAGTCAACTCGAAAGGCCTCAATGGGAAACTTGAAACACTAAAAGTGTTAGAAGAAAACAAAAGCAGTATCCAACAAAATACAGTTTATTTACCTCACAATTATTGAGTTTGAAAATCCAAGATCAGATGGTCCCATTGTGTCACCACCTCAAACAGCCTCCTGGCTCTGCCATCACTGGAAGATGGTATCACATGGTAAACACATGTGTGAGAGAGGCCACCTGGGGAAAACGTGGGCAAGAGTAAGTCAGGAATGTGCTTTAGAGTCACCTGCTCCCCAATAACCAGTTCAGTCCCTGGAGACCTAACCTTGCAAAACAAGCATTAACCCCTTCCAATTATGGTGTCTCAGGTGACCTGATAATCAATAACCTTCCTCTAGGCCCTACCTCTCCCTCTCAATATTGTCACACTGAGAATCAAGCTTCCAGTACCTAAGCCTTTAGGGGACAAACTAGATTGTAGCAATACCAAATTTTCTTATAAGGAAGGAAATTGCAATACTATTACATAGAACAAAAACATGGGCAAGACATAATCCTAAGTAAATCAAAACATGAAGGAGAGATACCAGCTGTCTGAGATCAGCTGTAACAATGCTGATTATCAAATCCTTCCCAGGTTTGCTATGGTAGCAGGGACTGAAGAGAACAAGAGATGTCAGGTCTTTGAAGTAGGTCAAGGGGACCTTGAACAGAAGATTATCTCTGAAGATTTCATGTTGATCTAGGATAGAGTCTAGTCCAAGATATAAAGACAGTGCACAGCAAGCAATTTTGTCATAGGCTACAAATGTCCTGCTGTTGTGATTTATGGATATGTTTTTGTTTTGCAGACTGCCTGTTTTCCTAGTAAAGGGTTTTATTTCCAGAGCACTCATTAATTTATTCCTACCCTGACTCAATCCAATCCACCTTAAACCTGAGCTGCCAAGCACTGTTGGGAAGAAGTTTCTCTTCTCTGTAGTTTAACTGTCCAACAGAGATCTACCTTCGATGCTCCCTTCTTAATAACTATTTGAAATCTCCTTCTTTCTCTCTTAATTTCATATTCTTATGCTTTCTTCCTTCCTTTAAGCATATGAGCCCGTTTTCTCTCTTAAGGAAAAACCCAGCAATCAAAACATAGGCTCTTCCATCCACGAACCTTCCAGATCCGCCTCCATCCCCACTCTTGTTTACTGGCATGTCCCACCTATCTCCTCTGGTCATCGCCAACTCATTTTGCAGCTGTTTTGAGTTGGGCCTCTTTACAGTCCTGTATATGATCCTTTGAAGCTTCTAAAATGCATGCTCGCACTTCCAGGATCTATTGGTTTATGTTTCATACTGAGGCCATCGTTGTTGTCAATGGTGTAGGGAGTTGAGAGGATAGTTTCTCATATGGACTGTGTAGAGGATGCTGATATATTCAAGAATGTTAACAAATACAATAATGAAATGAGAAGAAGTGTCCAGGCAATAAATATTTAATGAACAGAGAAGAACAACAAAGAAAACAGTTGTAGAAGGGCATCCCTAGGAGAGAAGGTATAATACTCAATACTTTGTGCCCCAGAGGATCTGGAGAGAGAGAAGTATAAGATGGAATGAAAGTGATCTGAAATTAACAAAAAATGTAGAAGACACAACCTACACATCGTGTCCAGACCATGTGGGTACAAGAAGAAAAATAGTAAACACTTTCGGCAAAAGGTGTAAAATCAATAAACAAATGGGTTTTCAAATGGGAAAGTAAGAGAAGATGAAGAAGTTGGAACTTTTACTGATTGTGCACTGTGAGTTCCATGAGTTATAGTGGCTGGGGGGGTGGGGAATGCAGATTAAGTCAGATTAAGAAAAGTGAAGGCTAGTGCAGAGAGTTCCCAAAATGGGAGATAAAGAGAGAAAAAAGGTTTGTGTAGTCTATCTATATGAGGGAAATGAGTAACCAGTACTACAGTCTCCTTTTCGAGGTTAGTCTCAGAACCAGCTTTCAGTGGTGAGGTGGGAGTATTGGAAGCAATACAGTCTCCCTAAGAACTCATCATCTTTCGGGTAACACAAAACAATTCATGCCAAGTTCAATGAATCAATGAGCTTCCTAAGGACTGTTCAGATTTTTAAGGAAAGTTGTTTTACTGCAATAAACAGGACAGGATTTGAATCCTCTCTGAGGCTTGCCTTTTCTGAGCCACATTTATGTATTTACCTGGACTTTTCCCCAACTCTCCCACCTCTGTCCCCACTCCAGCCAGCTAATGACCTAGCAGGGGTATCCAACTCAAGATCTGCAGGTTGCAAGAACAACGTGCATTTATTTTGCATGTCATTTCAATATATTATCATCTACAATGTTGACGCTTGAAAACCACACACACACACACACACACACACACACACACGCACACACAAAATCTCATAATGTTTTAAGTACTGTGTGGGGACTCATTCATAACAATTCTGGGCCACATGTAGCCTGGAGACCACAGGTTGGATATCCATGAAAGAGTTAATATGACAATAAAAATCTCAAGTGAAACTATAATCCTCATCAACTCATCAAATTATCAGCACCAAGTAAATACTCAAGCATGGCAGGCCCTTAATATTTAGGTCATATCTTCTAAATTATACTAGTATATATGTCAAAAAAATAATATGACTATTTTTTGAGATAGGTATCCCAGTAGCCCCAGCTGGCCTGGAACTCACTTTGGAGAGCAGGCTAGCCTTGATCTCATAGAGATCCACCTGCCTCTGCCTCCCAAGTGCAAGGATTAAAAGTGTGCCACCTAGCATAACAGCTTCTAGCTCCATCCATTTCCCTGCAAATTCCATGATGTCATCTTTCTTTACAGCTGTATAGAACTCCATCATGTAGATGTACCACACTCTCATTATCCACTCATCAGTTGAGGAACACTTGGGTTGTTTCCAGCTCTTTGCTTTTGTAAAAAGAGCTGCAATAAACATGGTTGTGTACATATCTCTGCTATAGGATGAATATTTGGGGTATATACTCAGAAGTGGTGTAACTGGGTCAAACGGTTAGGTTCATTTTTAGAGTGATGTAACACAATCTCAGAAAAACAATTGATGTGTGTTGTCCCTCATTTATGGATCCTAACATCAAATCCTTATATGTAAGTGAAGGTGGGTAATTTTTTAGTAAAGATAATTCCACATTGACTGATATTGCTATAGATATAACTTGAAGTTTATGTCTATTTTCCTCAGTTTTAAGATTTATGAAAAAGAATAATTCTCTTTATTTTTTTTATTTTTTATGTGTATGAGTGTACTGTCTGCATGTAGGCTGGTGTACCCATGTTGTGCAATGCCACGGAGATCAGAAGAGAGCATCGGATTCCACGGAACTGGAGTTAAAGACGGTGCTTAGCTGCCAAGTGGGTGCTGGGAATTGAACCCGGGTCCTCTGCAAGAGCAGTCATCACTCTTAACTGCTGAGCCATCTCTCCAGCCCCTAATTCTCTTCTTTTAAAAGTACATTAAAACATACATCTACTTGCTATGTAATTTAGGAATGTATATTTCTTTTTACCTGCATGCAAGTTTACTGTTAAACTGTGTATCCCTAAATGTGTTCTGGAATTTAAAAAAAATGTATGTGCCACCATGTCTGGCAATTAATTATTTTAATTTTTTAGATTTATTTATTTTTATCTTATGTGTATGAGTGTTTTGCCTATATGTATTTACTGCACCACATGCATGCAATGCCCACAGAGGCCAGAAGACGGCATCAGATCCACTGGAACAGGAGTTCTAGATAGTTGTTAAGCACTGTGTGGGTACTAGAAAACAAACCTCAGATCCTCTGCAAGAGCAGCAGTGCTCTTTACCACCGAACCATCTCTCCAGCCTCCAAAACATGACCATTTCTGATTCTAATTAAATTTTATAATTCTAAATACTTTAAGACAGTTCTTAAGTTTGAAGATTTCGAGTTGAGGTCCACTTTGCATTGGCAAAAAGATGTGGATTTGATAGTAAACGATACTTTAAAACTTTACAATCATGTATGTCAGTTGCATTATTTCTCAAGGCTTTAATTGATTTGAGAGTATAAAATCAATTTGAAATAGGTCATTTTGACCTTGACCTAACTCTTTAACCAAGGATAGGCCATCAGGAAACTTGATGTGTAGATAGCACATCACAATGGCTTCCAAATGAGAAGACTTTAAGTTACTAGTCTGCATTAAATGTGTACAAATAGCCTCAGATTAACAACATCACTTTATCAGCATTTGTGTACTTAATCTGGGAAGCAGGTATTGATAGATCCCAATTTCTTAGCTAAGAAGGCAAAATAGTACCTATGGAATCAAAAATGGTTAGGTAGGTGGATGTGCCTGGGAAACACAGAGGACAATTTCTGACAGCTTTCTCTTCTTCACGAGGCAGCAGTGAGATATTCAACTATATTCTATCAGAACCATGGGTGGTGCTTCTCCAGATTCAGAAACCGACCTGGTATGCAGAGCACACAGTCCTGCCAGCACCAAGAAAATACAGCTCAGCATGCTTGGTTGTGAGTTCTTTTGGTATATCTGGCTTGGAGGTTCTGGCTTAAGGGTCATGGTTAAAAGGACAGATGTCCACCCTGAAGAATGGATTGCTTGCTCCAGGTAGACTTTAGATTACATAGCTCACTGGGAGACTTTACATATGTTCATCACAAGGCCTCCTGGCAGGCACGATGAAACCTTATCTGCAGCGTGTGGGTGAGTAATCTGAGATCAGTCCATTTGCTTGCTCACTTCTCAAGAACATCTGAGAATTTGTTTCTGTCTCTGTTTTTAACTCATAGCAACTACTTTCTAATGAGGACCGCACTGGATTCAGCTTATAGTCCTACATTTGTTCTGCCAGGTAAGACATTGGAGGCAACCTGAGATTTTAGCTTATGTCATTGCTTCTTTAAAGTAGTATTGTTATACATATAATTTTTACATGGTCAATTCTTTAAAGAATTGCTACTAGTTTAATTTATACTACTATCTACAATCTTCCAAACCTAGCCTCCTCTCTACTTGCAATAAGAAAAGTGGCTTGGGTTTGGGTTGCTTATTCAAAGCCCACAGCAACCACTTTCCCTTTGTATTTCTGGGAGCCAGCTTTCCAATGTGCTTACTGCCATGATCAACTAAGTACCTATGCAGATGAAAGTGGTAGGGCTTAGAACATTCTCCATTCAAACATGGTACCTTAGTATTTGAGAAAACAGTAGAGGCTACAAGTTTCTCTGACCTCCCTACCTTCTTCTTTGAATCAGATCATGAGGTGCAAACAGGCCACGAAGATCAGAGTACATTATATACATGTATGTAAGTGGTATAATGAAATCCACCATTTTATATAATCAAGATATGTTAATAAAAGATATATAAGAATGGAAAAGGTCTGGAAATCAGATAAGTCAATTATACTGTTCTTTTAATTTACATCTCTTTGACTTTTGGAGAAATTATGTAATTTTCAGCATATTATCCATTTCTTTTTCTCAATCATGAATGTAAACATCGAAATACAAATATATCTTAGAGAAATTGATAAAAATATTGATCTTATTTCTGAATGAGTTCTGATTAACAGGAATATGAAGAAGACATGAAAATATAAAATTTATGATAATCAAATCCACATCATTTCATGCTAAAAGTAATCTTGTATCAAATACATGTGTATTCTTTTGTTAATCTGCCTTTTGTTATAAGGGCTTCAGCCATAAACCCAGCATGGAAAAAGAAAAGCTCTTTTTGAGATCTCCTGAGCCCAGCGGAAGGAAAGAGGGAGAGACAGGTAGGAACTGGATGCCTTGGCGAGCTGATTGTTGATCCCTTGGTCCTGCTGTCTTTGGTTCGATTGGCCTTTGTGGCTGTGAGGTTGGAGTTATCCTCCCAGCTGGGATTAAAGGTGTGGTCTTTGGCTTGATTAGATCTAGTGGCTGTGGGGGCGGAGTTATCCTCCCAGCCGGTATTAAAGGCACGCTTGTGTGACTCTTGAGATTTGAGATCTCCTGAGCCCAGCGGCAGGTGCCAGGGCGCGGGCTGAAGAGCCCCCCCCCCCCCCGCCAACTGAGATTACGAAGAAGCATCTGAAGGAGGCAAGCAAAGCACGCCTTCAACACAGTGAAGAGGCATTCAGGACTCACATTGGAATACAGGCAAGGAGAAGCCCATATGCCAGGATCACGAAGAAGAAACTACACTGGAAAGGTGCAGGATAATCCCACGCCAAGCTTTACCAACCCTATGGATGACTCCTGCAGTGGGATCCCCCCGGGGATGCCCCAGGACACAGACATCAGAAACACAATTGGGAACATACTTAAAGAACTACAAGATCATAAAGAACAAATTAAAGAACTAAGAAAAGAGAATGAGGACCGAGAGAGAGAGAATGACAAGCTCCGGAAGGAAGTAGAAACACTGAAAAGATCCCATGCTGAAAAAGAAAAAGAAACCAACCAGCAAACAAAAGAGCTACAAAAAGAGATCGAGAAGCTCCAAAAAGAAATAGAAACACTAAAGAAATCAGAAGAGGAAATGAAAAAGGAAATCAAACACTCATCCATTCAAGAGGAAAGGAATGAAAAAAGCCTCAGAAGCAGAATGGAGGAAGCAGAACAAAGAATATCAGACCTGGAGGACAACACAGAACAACTAAAAACCTCAAGGAAAGATTATGAAAAATTTAAAAATACACAAAAATGGAACAACCAGGAGCTGTGGGACACTATGAAAAGATCAAACCTCCGCATCATAGGAATAGAGGAAGGAGAAGAATCCCAAGAGAAAGGTATTGATCAGATCTTCAACAGAATAATAGATGAAAACTTCCCCAAACTAAAAAAGGACAAACCAATACCAATACAAGAAGCACATAGAACTCCAAACAGACAAGATCAGAAAAGAAATTCTCCACGCCACATCATAGTTAAAATGCTGGACACCCAAAACAAAGAGAAAATTCTTAAAGCGACAAGAGAAAAACAACAAGTGACCTATAAGGGGAAACCTATCAGAATAACAACGGACTTCTCACAGCAAACGATGAAGGCAAGAAGAACCTGGAGCAAAGCATTCCCAGTGTTGAGGGACAATGGATGCCAGCCCAGGTTACTATACCCAGCAAAAATGTCAATCATAGTGGAAGGAGAGAGGAAAATCTTCCATGACATAAACAACTTGAAAGAATACATGTCCGGAAAACCAACCCTTCAGAGAATACTTGAAGCAATCCAAAGAACAGAAGAAAGGAGCAACCAACCCCAGGCAACTAGAAGGAGAAATCAATAAAAGCATAACTGCAGAAGTAGAAACCTAAATCAAAACCGCAGATGGATAATAAGGCAAAAGGAAGCAACACAAACCTATCAGTCATAACCTTAAATATTAATGGACTAAATTCCCCAATCAAAAGACATAGACTGGGAGACTGGATTAGGAAACAGAATCCATCGATATGCTGTCTGCAAGAAACACATCTTACCTTCAAGGACAGGCACCACCTTAAAGTGAAGGGATGGAAAAAAATATTCCAAGCAAATGGTACCAAAAAGAAAGCAGGTGTTGCTATTTTAATATCGGATAAAATAGACTTCAAAGTAAAAGAAATCAGAAGAGACAAAGAAGGCCATTACATTTTCATCAAAGGAACAATCCACCAAGAAGATTTCACAATTATGAATATATATGCCCCAAATTCTGGTGCACCAAACTTTATAAAGACAATTCTCCAGGACCACAAGTCACAGACTAACCCCAGCACACTCATAGTGGGAGATTTCAATACCCCACTGAGTCCTTTGGATAGGTCAACAGGACAAAAAATAAACAGAGAGACATCTGAACTGAACGATATGATACACCAAATGGACCTCATAGACCTCTACCGAACATTCCATCCTAATACCAGAGAATACACTTTCTACTCAGCACCCCACGGAACATTCTCCAAAATCGACCACATCCTGGGACACAGAAGAAACCTCTACAAATACAAAAAGATTGAAATAATTTCATGCATCCTGTCAGACCACAGTGCAATGAAGCTCAACATCAACACCAGGACAAGCCCTCCTGCCTACAAGAACACATGGAGACTAAACAACACACTCTTGAATAATGAATGGGTCAAGGAAGAGATAAAGAAAGAAATAAAAACATTCCTGGAACTGAATGACAATGACAATACAACACAACAAAACTTATGGGATACCTTAAAAGCAGTCCTAAGAGGGAAATTTATAGCCCTGGGTGCCTACATTAGAAAAACAGAAAGAGCACAAGTGAATGATCTAACACTACAGCTAAAAGCACTTGAGAGGCAACAACAGATGAACCCTAAACGCAACAGACAGGAAGAAATAACAAAAATCAGAGCAGAAATCAATGAAATAGAAACAAAGAAAACAATACAAAAAATCAATGAAGCCAAAAGTTGGTTCTTTGAAAGAATAAACAAGATAGACAGACCTCTAGCCCAGTTAACAAAAAGAAAGAAGGAACAACTCCAAATCAATACAATCTGTGATGAAAAGGGAAATATCACAACGGACAAGGAAAAGATCAAGAAAATTATATGGGAATATTACAAGAACCTATATTCTACCAAGTTTGAAAATCTAGAAGAAATGGATGAATATCTGAAATCTTGGGAATCACCAAAGCTTGGCCAAGAGGAGACCAGCAGCTTAAACAGACCCATAACATATGAAGAAATAGAGGATGTAGTAAGAAGCCTCCCAACTAAAAAAAGCCCAGGCCCAGACGGTTTCACAGCAGAATTCTATAAAACATTTCAAAAAGACCTACAACCATTATTTCTGAAACTGTTTAGAAGTATACAATCAGAGGGAATTCTCCCAAATTCCTTCTATGAAGCCAACATCACTCTATTACCAAAACCAGGCAAAGATCCAACTAAAAAGGAGAATTATAGACCCATCTCCCTCATGAACACAGATGCCAAAATTCTAAACAGAATACTGGCAAATCGCATACAGACCCACATCAAGAAGATCATCCATCATGACCAAGTTGGATTCATACCAGAGATGCAGGGATGGTTCAACATACGAAAATCAATAAACATCATCAAACACATAAACGGAATCAAAGACAAAAACCACACCATCATCTCAATTGATGCTGAAAAAGCCTTTGACAAAATCCAGCATCCCTTCATGCTTAAAGTCCTAGAAGGAATTGGATTGGAGGGATCATTCCTCAATGTAATCAAAGCCATATACAGGAAACCCACAGCCAATATCATCCTAAATGGGGAAATGACGGAAACATTCCCTTTAAAGGTAGGAACTCGGCAAGGCTGCCCCCTATCACCACTCCTCTTCAATATAGTGCTTGAAACACTTGCTAGAGCAATAAGGCAAGAAAAGGATATTAAAGGAGTACTAATTGGAAAAGAGGAAGTCAAACTATCCCTATTTGCTGATGATATGATTGTTTACTTAAGAGATGCAAAAAACTCCACCAGAAAACTCCTAGAAACGATTAACAGCTTCAGCAAAGTGGCAGGATACAAAATTAACCTTAGAAAATCAATGGCCTTTCTTTACACCAAGAACAAGCAACTGGAGAAAGAATTCAAAGAGACCTTCCCACTCACAATAGCCTCAAAAACAATAAGATACCTAGGAACAAACCTAACCAAAGACACCAAAGACCTCTACAACAAAAATTTTAAACCCTTAAAGAAAGAAATTGAAGAAGACCTCAGAAGATGGAAAAACCTCCCATGCTCATGGATTGGGAAAATTAACATTGTAAAAATGTCCATTTTACCAAAACTCTTGTATAGATTTAATGCAATCCCAATCAAAATCCCCAAGAGTTTCTTCACAGGCTTGGAAACAAAAGTTCTTAAATTCATTTGGAGAAACAAAAGACCCCGAATAGCCAAATCAATCCTGAGTGAAAAGAGCTACACAGGAGGGATCTCTATACCAGATTTTAAACTATACTACAGGGCTATAGTCATAAAAACAGCCTGGTACTGGCACAAAAACAGACCTGTTGACCAATGGAACAAAACCGAAGATCCAAATCTGAGCACATACAATTTCAGCCATCTCATATTTGACAAGGGGGCCAAGAAACCACAATGGAGAAAAGACAGCATCTTCAGCAAGTGGTGTTGGCAAAACTGGATCACCACTTGTAGAAGAATGAAATTAAACCCCTACCTCTCACCCTGTACAAAAGTCAACTCCAGATGGATTAAAGACCTCAACGTGAAACCCCAAACTCTGAAGGTGATAGAAGAAAAAGTTGGCAGCAGACTACAAGACATAGGCGTAGGAAAAGACTTCCTAAATCAGACAGCAGCTGCACAAGAATTAAGGTCGACAATTGACAAATGGGACCTCATCAAACTCAAAAGCTTCTGTACATCAAAAGAAACAATCAAGGAAGTGAAGAGAAATCCCACAGAGTGGGAGGAAACCTTCACTGCAGATACATCTGACAAAGCATTGATTTCCAGAATATATAAACTACTCAAAAAACAAAGAAAAAAGAAAACAAATGACCCGCTCAATAGATGGAGCAAAGAACTGAACAGAGACTTCACAAGCGAGGAATTAGAGATGTCTGAGAAACACCTCAAGAACTGCTCAACATCACTAATCATTAAGGAAATGCAAATGAAAACCACTTTAAGATATCATCTTACTCCAATAAGACTGGCTAGGATCAAGAAAACAAATGATACCAAGTGCTGGAGAGGTTGTGGGGAAAGGGGAACACTCATCCACTGCTGGTGGGAATGTAAACTCGTACAGCCACTATGGAAAGCAGTGTGGAGAACCCTTGGAAGACTTGGAATGAACTTGCCACCCGACCCAGCCATACCACTCCTGGGCATGTACCCTCAAGACTTACGCCACCACAGAGATACATGCACGGCCATGTTTATTTCAGCTCTCTTCACAATAGCAAAGAGCTGGAACCAACCTAAATGCCCCTCAACTGACGAGTGGATAGAGAAAATGTGGTACATCTACACAATGGAGTTCTATGCAGCAGTAAAGAAAGACGACATCACGAGCTTTGCAGGAAAATGGCTGGAGCTAGAGGACATCATGCTGAGTGAAGTAACACAGTCCCAGAAAAACAAACGACGAATGGTATCCCTCATCTGTGGATGCTAGTGCCAATTACCCAATTGTAAGTATTTCTTGTATAGGGCCCCCTGAGCTTTTGTCCAAAGCAGTTGGGCATAACGCATTTTGGAAACAACAACAACAACAGAAAAGACTGCATCAAAGAACTGACTGAAACAGTGAACTTCTGCTCAAAACAGTCAACTTCCCCATGGAAAATATTGAGAATGACTAAGAGATGGAAAGCATGTCTGGCAGAATGCATGAGCTCTGGCGGGGTGGGGGAATGAGCGGGAACACGGGTCTAGATTTGTTAAAAATAAATAAATAAATAAATTTTTTAAAAAAAGGAAAAAGAAAAGCTCTTTTCTCTCTTGCACAAGAAATCAACAGATGCAATGGGTGTCCTCTGAAAGGAAACAGGAATATGAGACAGAGACAGACATCCCTCTCGCTCATACAAGGTCATCTCAGGGTTATTTGCACCCATATCTTCTGATTAACCCTCACTAAAAGCCAGTTTGCTTGGCTATTCCAAATGTTGTTAACTTGTTTCACTTTTTCTGTTGTGCTTAGTACTTTTTGAAATTTTATTTCTTTTTCTTTTCCAGCCTCATCACCACACACACACACACACACACACACACACACACACACGGTGACTTGCTAGTCTTTGAGTTCCATGACATGTTGAAGAGCTCCATGTAGGTGAATGAGTGAATGATCACAGGTGGGTGAACCACATAAGTGCTCATTCCTGGCCCATACTTTTAATAAAACAGGCAGGCGGACAGAAAGAACGGTGTCCCTCCAGCTCTGCTTGGAGCTCCAGGGGGCCCCGAACACGATGCATTGAGTAAAGTCTGCCTGTAAGAAACATTGTCTTTGCCCTGTATGTCAGTCTCCAAGAAACATTCCTTTGTGTCCTTCCCTCTTGGGCCACATTATAAGCATACATTCATTAGATGAATACTGAATGAGTGTCTATCTTCCTGCACTGGATAGTAAGTTCCATAAGAGGAAAGATGGTGTGTATTTTGTTTATAGTTCTTGTCATACTGTCTATAGTGAACAGTAGCTCTTCTATGAATGAAAGAACAGGTGAATATATGAATAAGTGCATATTTATTGAATGCAAGCATGGTAAGACAAGATATGAGCAAAGTAATAAGGAAGTTCACAGGGATGAAGTGTCATTTCCAGATGGTGCAGGGGTGGGGTCACAGAGGAGAGAGCAGGTGAGGACTGCGTCGGACTTCTCATCTAAACTGCTGGAGGCAAGATGGTGATGAAAATCCTTTAGCAAGAGCTTAGGATGCAAACAAGACAGTATGTTTATACTCTAGTGTGGCCAGAAGAGCAGAACTTACGTCAAGCCATGTGTTTGCTTACAGAGCTCAGGGCAAGCTGAGCAGCAAACTGTTTAGGATGTTATGTTGATTCTGTAATCTCTCCAACAAAAAGTTTGCTACGATTCAGTGCATCACATGTGCATGTTCATGTGTGTCTGGGTGCACGTGTGTGTGTGTGTGTGTGTGTGTGTGTGTGTGTGTGTGTGTGTGGAGGCCAGAGGCAGACATCATGGGACTTCCTTGATCACTCTCCACTGTTTTTGGTGGCAAGGTCTCTCACTGAACTTGAAGCTCAAGAATTCAGCTACACTGGCTGTCAAACAAGCCCAAGGAGTCCTCCTCCCCGCACCTTCCCAGTGCTGGATTACAAGCATATGCCACCTTGCATGGTTTTTCATGTAGAGACTGCAGATCTGAACTCAGGGCTTCCTGCTTAATCACCAAGTATGAACCGAGCCACCTTCTTAGCCCCAAACATGCCAGATACCTGTTTGTAAGAATTTTGCCACCGACACATAGCACACTATTAAGTATGACTTAACTTTTCAAAGAAATGGACACCTATGAATGGGAGTCATATTTAGACATGTTAATATTTGAATTGCTTTTTAAATTGAAGCACATTATTATTAAAAAAAAACATACATTCTTTTCAAAGGAACTCATTAGAAATTTCTTACACTAATTCTTTTTGGAGGCAATTGAGAAATGTAAGCAACACAATAAATAAAAGCATGTTTTTCTGAACCTGTAGACTATTGAAATCTCTGGTTTTCCACAGGCCAATTATTTACTGACACTGTTGATAGGATCCGCATCTGAATTTGCTTCCTGCACCCCTAAACCTCTCTGACAATGACAATGGACTTGACAAAGAAGCAGGCATGTTGTTGTAAACTGGGCTGTAATAAAAAGTTCTAAGACACAATGGTCCCTCATCCTTCCTTACTCGATTCGTTCTTTTTGTTCCTTCTTTTCCCTCTCAGTTTTATGTTTACTTTCTTTGAACATATATAGTTATTTAACTGGTACAAGAGTTAACATTATAATGTCAAATACATCAAATTGCAAGTGTGTCTCTGACTCAAGTGCATAAGTCAAACTTCCTGGGTGAGGTGAAAGCTTCTTTGTTCTCTGCAAAGGGCTCCAGCCTAATGAACATCTGGAAAACATACTCAGCTCTTTACATGAGCACTGATAGACCCAGTCCCATTCAGTTTCCCCAGGATGATAAAATACGTTAACATAGTTCCAGCACATACTTCAGCTGGTTTGTTTAAGACATGAATTTGCCACATAATCCTTGTTTAAGAAAGCCAACAGTATGCTCATTTAAAGGAATATTGTCATTCAACATCCCAGGCTGGCCTTTCCTGCTAATTTTCTGGGCTGAATGAACTTGCATGACACTGAGCTACATCAACTCACTCCCCACGTAATATAATTAATAGTTGTGAGAGCAGACCGTTTGGTTTAATTTGGGGTGAGCCCACCCCACTGATGAGCTGCATCCTCCAGCCATGCATGTAGGCCATGGCTTTCCTTTCATAAAGAAACTTCTTCCATGTAGGATAAATGCAGTGCTGCGTCCGGCATGCTTGTGACATATTTCAAAAGAGCTCCATGAAGACCCTGTGGAACTATTATTTATTAACTACAAAAATGTAAGTAGATGGCCACTGGTGGCGACCGCTGCCGGGCTGCTGTTATCGAGTTCCTACTGACCTCACTCAGCATCTGTTCTGGATCTCCCCCCTTCTACTATAAACATTTCATTCAATCCCTAGAGGCTTGGGATTTTATGTTACTTTTGTTTTATATCTGGGTCCTAAGAGTTGGTTGGGTTTGGAACACAAAACTCATTGTTTCACTGAGCTGGTACGTGTGGCCAGCACTTGGTAAACTGTCTTATTTGCTTTATCTGAAAAATCTACAAAAGTGAAGGGCTTGGCAAAGGCTAGCAGGTGTTGGGAGGTTTGACCTAAAGACCCTTGGGATGAACAGATGCCCTCACTTAGAAGTCTCCGCCTTCTCCAAATTCTGTACATACTACAACCATCTCAGGATATCGTGTGCTTTCTCAGGCAGTAGAGTGAGTTTAAAAACCCTGGCACCTTACAGAAGAGCTCTCCAGTCCAGGATGTAGGATCACTACCTTAACGGATGCCCAAGTGGGGAAAGAGTCTGCCAGCTCAGTTGGCACACTGCTGACTGGCAAAATCCAAGTCTGAAATCACCATTTTCCTTGTGAAGAACCAGAGCTGTGAGGCCAGGGTTGATTGAAGGGGACCAGTTCAGCTAGAAAGAAAAGAAGGAGTTGGGAGAAGGGAACCACAAAGAATACCTGGCAGCAAAAGCTAAAATCCAGCTCAGTAAGAGGACAACCTAGCCAAACCAGACTGCTACCTTGACTTGCAACATCAGAAGGCCTTCAGGAATGGCCTTATCCTGTGTCCATTTGGAAATGTCAATCAGGAAAAACAGCAGCTTTCCAAGGACACCCAAGCTGCCCTTCTAAGGCAGGTTAAACAGATCTGCTTTGAGACTGATCTAGGGAACTCGGCAGGAGCTTCTTTAGCCTTAGGAGGTTCAGACACCAAAGATAAGTTTTGCCCCAGAGCTTAGCATTCTAAGAAGTGGAACACTCCCAGTCATTACATAAGAATCATTAACACTCGTGTCTTCATTGTGCAAAGCTTATCTAAATCTGACCGGGAGTCACTAGATACAGACTTGGCTTTGGAGTTGTTTTACTAAACTAAAGTTCCAGGAAGACTATGCTCTAGAAAACTCAATCCTGGCTTTTACCAGAAAAGCCTATGTTTAAGTGACTTCTAGTCCCAGGGAAGCTTTGCCTGAGCTTCCGGCTTCAGCTCTTATACTTCTTCTTCTGGAAAGTAATTTTCTAATTTATGCTGCCCTGGCTGCTTGCCTTATTTTGTTAGAGGCAGCACAGTATAAGGAAAGTCTCTGAGAACCTCGGTGAACCAGATGGTATTATAGCTTATGGAAACCTGAATTTAAATCTAAGATCTGTAATGCATTATTCGTGTGACATCAGCAAAAGCACTGAAATGTTCCTAGCTCACTTTTCTATTCATGTGTCTAACAGTTACTCTGAGAATCTTGTCTATTTCTAGAATTGCACTAATTCCTTTTAAGTGAAAATGGAAATAGAATATGTCATTAAGATACATGAGAATTAAATTATATCTTTAGAATAATATGAAGGAATTCAATATAATATGCACTCAAATAGTGGTAGTTTTAAGATTATCATTATTAATTGACAAATACTGAGCGGATATTAAACACCTAGTACTACACTGGGAACTAGTAGTATGTGGACAAAGAATAATGGCTTAGTGATAAAGAATCTATACCAGGAGCTAGTAAAATATGAGGCTGCAGAGGAAAGGGATGTTTTGAATGCTAAGAATGGAACTTATATGTGACCAAAGGAGTCTGAGGACTCATCTCATGTGCCCAACGAAGTGTGAGGACCCATGAGCATGGAATGTGAAGATGACGACTCCAGCAACCGAGTGCTGGCTAAAGTGCTGCAGGGAATACTGGTAAGAAACCCACACAATAATCAGGCATTTATCAATCCAATGTAGAACAATGGCAGGAATATAGAAAGGCAGGGGATGGATCACTGAGACATTACAAGTGCATAGAGCTGTTACACAAACAAGACAAGACCAACATCATGCTTTTAAAGGCTCAAAGCCTTTTAAGAGGAAAACAGAGAAAATAAATACACACTGTCTACTCAAATATACATGTAGATGCTACGGTTTCAGTCAACATTAAAACAGAGTGTTAGTTGGGCATGGTGACACATGCCTTTAATCCCAGCACTCAGAAGGCAAAGACAGGTGGATGGGCAGCCTGGTCTGCATAGTGAGTTCCAGGCCAGCTTGGACTACAAGGAGACCCTGTCTTCTCAAAAAGACCAATAAATAAATAAATAAACAAACAAAGAAATGAAACAGAGAGTATACATAGCACCTAGCACCTACCAGATGATAATTTTTTAATAAGTATTGTATTACCTCCTTAGTGGGAAAAAAAAAAACTGGACAGTGTAGAAAAGTTTTAAGAATGTTAAAAATTGGGTTGGAGAGCTGGCTCAGTTCCCAGCACCCACATGGCGACTAACAATTATAACTCCAGCTCTGGGGGATAATATGCTCCCTTCTGGCCTCCTCGGGCATTGCACATATATGGTGTACTTATATACATGAAGGCAAAACATTCATAAAATAAAAATAAATATGTATACCTTTTAAAGAATGTTAAAAAAAAAATCCCTGCCACTCTGCTAATCAAGATGCCATAGCCCCCATAAGGTCAAACACAGAATCAGGCTACTTTTGGAGGAAAGATTCTGTGGGAAACCTCTGTCTTTATTGTGCCCAATGACCTCACTCCAAACAGATCTGCACCAATCCAAACAGCAAATTTTGCTATAAGGTAATGAACAGCTTTATCATCTAGAGAAACTTAGCACAGATGTTTAGGTAGGTGTTTGTGTGCATGTGTTTCAGTGGTGTGAATCTGTGTGTTTGCTCTATACATATTCATTTCCCTCTGTGGTTAAAAAAAACTCAAAACATCACTAATGAGCAGAAACTTTATAGAATGTTAATGACACAGAAAGTGCGGCAGGACTTCCCTTTAGCAATAGTCAAGCAACAGTAACTCCAAAGTTTCAAGAAAAAGGCATGGGGTGGAAACATGAAACCCAAAACATAACTATGAGATTTCTCTTCTGCAACTTGGAAACGATTGTTGCTTCCTTTATCATTATGATTCAGTTGTACTGAGGAGGGTGCCTTTGAGATCCATTAGTGACATGATTGTTTTATGTATCGAGTTTAGCTAGGCCACAGGACCTGGATTCTTGGTCAAATGTCCTTCTCCATGTGCCAGTGAATTTTAAAACCTTTTGATTTTATTACACTATTTATTTAGTGTGGGTATTTGCATGAACATATGTGTGCCTGCCATGACAGGGCCTAGTAGTTCCTAGGCAGTGAACTCAGGTTCTCAGACTTTGCAACAAGTGCTGTACCTGCTGAGCCAGCTCTCATGTCATTTTCTTTAAAGTAATATTAATATTTAAGGCAGATTTTGAGTAAAGTTGATTTCCCTTCATGATGTGGCTGTGCTTTGATACAATGACTTGACGGGCTTAACACAGAATGACTGTACTCTTTGGATAAAAAGGAGGAAATTTTTGGGAGCCAGAGAGTCGAGAGTCGGCTTGGTGGTTAAGAGCACAGACTGCTCTTGCAGAAGACCATGGTTCAATTTCCAGCACTCACATGGCGGTTAAGAACCATCCTTAACTCCAGTTCCAGAGAATCTGACTCCCTCTTCTGTCCCAACTGGCATTTCGTGACACAGGTGTGTGTGTGTGTGTGTGTGTGTGTGTGTGTGTGTGTGTGTGTGTATGTGTGTGTGTGTTAACGAGGAAATGTGGTTCAAACTGCTTTGGGCTCAAATGGTAAGGCTTCCTTGGCTCTTCGGCTTGCTGATCTACCTTGTAGGTTCTAAAGAACCTTGGCTAATATGACTGTATAAATTTTTATTTTGCACTCTGAAAGCATCTAAGGCCTTCACCAAGAGATTATTAAATGGAGCAAGGTGTATTGCAGGTATCTCTGTGTCTATAGGGAATTGATCCCAGGTTCAAGAGCTTGTACTGGTCAGAGGATAGGGTACCATCTCCAAGAATATATTCTTTTTATTTTTAATTGATTTTTGTGATTTTTCATACAATATGGTTTGATGTCATTTAAATCCCTTCCTCCCCTGTCCACACCTCATCCCATTGTCCTCCTGTCTAATTTAATGTGCTATCACATGTATATGTGTGTCCTTTGGAGTCTGATTTGTCTCCCCATGAGTTCCATTCCCATAAGACACTGTCTACCGTCCACCCATGCAGCCTAAGGAACTTTTGCCAAGTGTCTATTCTAAACGAGTGATTTATTATTAAAGGTTCTGCCAAATGCAAAGTCTCCTCTTTAACTGAGCACTCAAATTAAATTGAGGTGGGTTGATGAACTGTTCTCTAGTCTTTCAGCGGTTTGAAAGAGGCTGTTGATGGAGGGGGGCGGGTAAAGGGAATCCACAGTCAGGACTCTGTGTGTGTGGCTACAACCTTATCTCCCATGTCACCCAACACTTAGAATTCCCTGATTCCTAGGGGACTTTGCTCTTACTATTAGTCCCCTTTACTGCTTATCTATCTTAGAACTCGTGCTTCAGTTTGCTTCAAACTGATTTTGCTTGAGTTCTTCCCAAGACTGGATCAACAAATGATCAAAACCAAAATGAATCAAAAATATTTAGAAATGCAATCAATATATTTGCGGAGTGCCATTTTAAAAATATTCATGGTCTTCGTTCTCAGCTCTTGTCTTGTAACTGTATTTGTTTTCCCAATATACTAATGTATCATTACCTGGTATGCATCCCAAATTCCATTCATGTACTGTCATAACTGTTGAACATCTGTAATATTATTTACTTACTTTAAATATATTTTTCTCTTAAATTGATATTTGAAACTTAAATGCATATGTTTTCATAGTCAACTTTAAAACAGTCATCAGAAAGACAAATACTGCAAGTTTTCTCTCAGAGGCAGACTCTAGATCTAAAAGAGAGAGAGAGAGTAGGTGTGAAAGTAGAAAGAGGATATACAAGAGGAGGAAGAGATGTGAAGGAAGGGGGAAGGGAAGAAAGAATAGTGAGCACATGGGACAGGAAAGCAGAAGGGAGGACTGTTTAGGGGAGGAGGGGAACCAGCAGGAGAGGGGCAGAGAGGATGAGGAGGGGAGGCAGAGGGAGACAGCTAAGAACCAAGCATAATAACACGTATATGGAACCTCAGCATGAAATCCATGATTTGTATGTCAAATTTCAAAAGAAAATGTGATTTGTTTAAAAAATAGTAAAGTGGATTTTTTGGTCTTTTTTTTGAGAAAGGGTCTCCTTGTAGCCCCAGCTGTCCTGGACCTCACTCTGTACACCAGGCTGGCCTTGAACTTACAAAGATCCACCTGCCTCTGCCTCCCGAGTGATAGGATTAAAGGCGTGGGCCACCACACCCGGCTGTAAAGTATTTTTTAAAATCTTTTTGAGACAGGGTCTCCCTGTAGCCCCAGCTGGCCTGGAACTCACTCTGTAGACCAGGCTGGCCTTGAACTCACGGAGATCTGCCTGCCTCTGCCTCTTGAGTGCTGGGATTAAAAGCGTGCGCCACCACACCCAGCATAAAGTATTTTTAAGCACATTGTCACTTGTTTTAAGTAGAAGGCATTCCTAAAATCAAATATCTAAAGCCAAACAATATTATTGAATTCTGGAATAGAAACCATCACCCAGAAAAGACTTTGGGCTTGATTTCTACTTCTCTGTGTTTCAAAAGGATATAAGCAAGTTAAGGAGGCCCTGAAGACAGACTAGCAATTGACAGCACCATTCTTTGGTAGATTCAGGACAGAAAGAGGATTGAAAACAGAATCGCTTCCATACCTTCTGAGTCCTTAATGCTGGGACTTTAACTCCTGATGTTCTAATCTACATTTTGAAAACCAAGGTGTCAGAAACCTTAAGGAACAGACCAGGACCCTGGATTTAAGCTCCTCTTGCAAGCACCTAAATCATTTCATTTAATAAGTCATTTTTCTCTCCAGCAACTCTAACAGTCCATGCGACTTTTTTTATTTATAAAATGAGGTTGGCCATTTTTCTCAGAATGTTTATGACTTTTAGAAACATTGTGCTTTCAAGGGCAGGATCGATGGTTGTTTGGACTTGCACTTCTTTAAGGAAAACATGACATCTTTTAGAAAAAAAAAAAAGTCCTCCAATTCAAATGATAGTGTATGTATGTATGTATGTATTTATGTATATATAACTATGTATATATGTATATATATAAGTTAGAGAGAACAACAACAACAAAATAACTGGAAAAAAAACTCTGGAAAGACTCAGAAAAAGATGCAAGACATACATGGCAGAGTGCAGGGACTCAAGTGGGGTGGAGTGCATGGAAAGGGAAGTGACTCTAAATTCGATTGAGAGGTTGAGAAATGATGTATGACTTATTAAAATTTTTAATAACAATAAAAAATAAACATTGTTCTTTATCAACCATTGTTTTCCATATTGTGATTCATTTAACAAAACGTTTCCAGTTAATACCAGGAGTTAAGCTTTGAGACTGAGCATGAAGAAGATATCCAGGAAGTTTATGTCTTTCTTTACGACTGAGCACTGTTCCCCTTTTTACACGAGGTGAGTCTAATATCTGTGCATTATTTTAAAATATTTAATCAAATAAAAATATATGCAGATTATGTTTACATATAGGGTTTTTCACACACACCCTTTTGCAGACCTCATAACCAGTGAAGAGTAAGGTGGCACTTTCCCAAATGGCCACTAGAGGGCGCGCACAATTTTCCATTCCCAAGGAAAGAGCCTTAGTGGGTTCTAGCCCTGAGGTTTGGAATGGTGTCTCCTTGCCCGCGTTCTGTTGAACCTAGGGCAAATGTGGTGAGGCCCCAAGTTCTCTCACTTCACCAGCCCATCTTTAGTCCTTGCAGTGACGCCTCTTCTGCCATCACTTAGAATTCTTTTGCGCACCAAACCACAACAATTTGGATTCTGTTTCCAGCATTTGTCCTTTTGACATTTTCGAAGAAATCAGATCCAAGTTTGATGTTGAAAATAAAGCACCGATTTCTTTAGTGAAAGGCTTTCTCCTTCCTGCTTCCATTTTGCCCTAGCTGTTAAGCAGACAGAGCTGCTCCCTTGAACTCTGGACCATCTTTCTGGGATCCACAGGAACCTTCCAAGCAGAGCCTTCGAGGCTACCTGTAGGTCTCTTTCTCTGCTGCAAGTCAGATTTTAGGGGTGCAGACTTTTCCTCTAAGTTCTATATTCTGTATCAATAAGACTTTTGCCACAGACGTTGGCTAGTAACACTCCCAGTGCAACCTTCCCTGAGAGAGACATCTGGATTTTCAGCAATTCCTCAGTCTGGTGGGTGGCATGGAACCTCAGGCTTCACTCTGGTTTGATCCCAAGAACCCTTTGCCTGAGTTTCTCTTCCGGGTCAGCAAAAACTTTAAGGACACAATTGTTAATACACTCAATGGCACAAGGAGACAGCCATACGACCTTTGGAGATGACTGCCCCCCTCCCCCCCCCCCAGGAACATAGGGGTGACTGAGAATGTAGCTTGAGCAAACAGACAGAAGACTGGGTAGGGCCCCATTTTCTGTGACTCTCAGCCAAACTGCCCTTTCTGAAAGTGAACAAGTTTTTTTTTTTTTTTTTTAAAGAAAGGTGTCAGAAGTCTTCTGAAGCTGCAGCTTTATGCAAATATGCCATTCTAGTGGAAGGCGGAGGGGAGAGTTATTTATATCCAACAGGCATTACACATGCAAAAGGTGCAACTGTGAACCCCAGGCTCCAGCGTGGATGTTCTCATGATGAGCACATCCTCAAGCTAGCTATTTTTGTGGCATACAGTTCCCATATCCTGCAGATTTTTTTTCTTCCGGACAGGCAACTGAATTACTCATTTTCGAATGACCATGGATATTTCTCTCCAATGGGATTTCCTGAACTTTTCCTAGGCGCTAGATTACTAACACCTTGAGCTCTTCCAATATATGCAACCCTTGCTTTTTCTCCTAAACAGGTATCGCACCGGTGTCAAAAAGTGATATCCTGGTACATTTATGGCCCCTTTCATTTTCATATTGACTCCTGAAATGAGCTAAGAAACAGCCATTTCTCCAGAATTGTTGGCCCTGCTCTGTGGCGGGCTCACCCTCTCCAGAAAGACAGGCCATTCTTTGAATTGAAATATAAGTTAATCACTTCAGGAAATTGCTCCCCCCCCCCTTGGAAACTGATAGCTCACATCAAAATGTTCCACAGCACAGCTGATGACAATTACGACTCACTAAAATTTCAGTTTTCTTTGATTGGGGCATAAAAACTGGGACATAAATTAAAACTCAATTATCCTTTAAGGGTAATTGGGGTTATAAACCAAGTGAGTTCATGCGTCCATATTACCAGAGTGCAATGTCTGATGGAGTAGTATGTGTTTGTCTTCAAAGCAACCTTTCAAATGAAACAGTTGAGGTAATCTGTGCACAGCACAGCACGTGCCAAGAAAGCACATCAGACAGGGTCACAAACTTGAAGAAATGTAGTTAGCTCTGGAACATACTGGGATAATTATGCTACAAATGCATTGGGAGGAAGTGGTTCAAAGGACTGGCTGTGCTGTGAAGGTACTCCATAATAGAACAAGGGACTTAGGACTGGAGAGATGGCTCAGTGGTTATGACCTGGGCTTGGTTCCCGGGTCATAACCACTGAGTAGCTAGCAGCTACCTGTAACTTCAGTTCCTGGGAATTCCAAAGCCCCCCCCCCTGTCCTCCAAAGGCATTGCATAACAGCTGTGCATTACATGCAGGCAATATACTCATACACGTGAAATAAAATTAATAAATAAAATACTTTTTTAAAAAAGATCAAGGGACCTAGTAACCAGAGCCCAGCATGTTCCTGATTCTCCACGGGGCCAAAATCAAGGTGTTTTCACCTGGGAGAGAATTGAGCACAGGTCTTTGGTTCCATATAATCTATATCATCAAAGTCCTTAGTAGGAGGGTAGATATTTGTGGGTTTTTTTCCTTTTTTTTTTTTAAATGAAAAGTGTGATCCACAAAAGCTGCAGAAAAAATAAAAAGATCTCTTAAAACTTTCATAAATCAAGTAAATCAAGTGCATGAGGAGAGCTCGTTAAAGGAAGCCTTGGGTTATTCTTTAAGTTCAGGGACCACCCACGTGGCTGTAGACCTCCTGGTGATGCAGCTTTGTGTGTTCTGTGGGTCCATACTACCACAGAAGCTTCGAGGCTCCCCTCCACCACCACCTGCAAAGCCACTGACTCCTCAGTCTCTCCCCCTCCATTCTCAGTTTTCAAAAACGTTTCACTTTCCTGTCTCCCAGAGAATGTGTCACCCCCTCCCTTTGTGCACTGTTCATATTTTCAAGACAGTACATATACAGCATGTGGCAGTGACATTTTAGTTTTCCTTGCCTTTTGTTCCTCTTCATTTCTCTAAGGGTATGTGCAATTGAGCACATAGTAGGTGCTCGAAAAATGGTATCAAACCACTGCGCAGCAGCCTAACTCCGAATTTCTAACACTGATTTCTAAAGGGTGAATTTTGCTATAAAGTATTGAACATACAGATGATTTGACCAAGCCCAGCCCCCTTGCAAAACAGGTTTCATTTGAAGGCATCTGCCTCTACCAGCAGATTTGCGTCCTCAGAAAATCATTAAGAGCCAGAGCAGGGTTTCCAGGGGACATCTGAGCTGACCCTTCAGTACTTTTGCATCCCTTGAGAATCCAGAGAGGGAGCGGCAAGTCTGGTATTTCCACCTTCCCTGGGAAACCACACCTGGAGAGAGATCCAGGAAAGCGCAATGTCTGATCTCGGCTTTTGTAACCTCATTTCATAATCCATGTCCTTATCTACTGCCTCCTGAAACCACAGAGAAATAGGTACAAACTGTATCAACAAAAGATCAGAGCTTGATTATCTATGGCAAAGGCAAGTATACATTATAAATAGCAAAACAGCTGGCTTGGACCATGTTGCCAGACACTCACCCAGTTGAGGGATTTGAATGACATCATAACCCTGGAGAGGGTATTGCTAGCCAGCTGGTGTTATTTGGAATACAAAAAAATAATAATAATAATGGAGAAAGAAAGCACACACACACACACACACACACACACACACACACACAGGTTCAAATTATACAGAAAAATATGACCAACATGAAAATAGTATGCCCCTAACATACTCTGTCCCCAGGGTTAGAGAGGTGACAAGCAACCAGCCTTGTAGAAAAATAAAGAAGATTGTTTTTTTCGGTTGGCTTCAGAGCTCAGTCTAGTCTTATGCTTTGCACAAAGCAGGAGACACTGTCCTAACAGGAACCAGCCAATCCACTGTTCCCTGCTCTTCTATAGGTTTTAGGAAATGAGATCATTCCCTTCGCATGGTAACTAGGACAAGGGGTCACCAGAGTGCTGGCTTCTTAGTCCGCCCCAGTCACTTCAGGGTTAACATCCTAGGGGCTTTCTGGCGATGGTCTTCTCTTACTTTTTCCTTCTCTTTCAAAATTTGTATTTGCTCTAAAATATAAAATCACTTCCCTGTCCCGTTTATGTTCTAATCCTTATCTCTGGGAAGGTGTATCAGACCTGTGTGTCTTGGTGCCCAGTAGAAAGTTAATCAGAGAACAGACCATTAATCAGAGAACAGACCTTTATTTTCTATAGCAGCGTCAGTGTTTTAATGTCTGCTAACCCCGTCACTAACACACATTCTTTTAAGGGAAAAAAATGCTTCCCTGCTCTAGTTTTAAAAAGCAAAGGTATGATGTTATTTGTCACCGTGCCCAAAAAAGTCCTTACTGGATAACTTTGCCAGAAGAGGGAGAGAGAGAGAAGGCAAATGTTCCCCAGCTGTTTCCTGTCCACAGTGTCTGTGTTTTGTAGATAAATGTGAGGATTTTCTCTAAATCCCTCTTCTGTTTGCTAAATCTCACTGTCACTGCTAAATTCAGAGCAGATAGAGCCTGCGCAATGGAATAAAGTCCTCAAAATTGAAATGTGACATTGCTCTCAACATCTCTCATCTCTCTGGATTTCCTCCTTCATCAACCCTGCTCACCAGTTCATTTCCAGACTTCGTACTTCAGAAGCGATGGGAAAAATCAGCAGTCTTCCTATTCAATTATTTAAGTGCTGCTTTTGTGATTTCTTGAAGGTAAATATTTCTTATTCTTTGGAATCACTGGGGAATTGTATTTAAACTGTATACTGTTTTTCTTCTGCCTAGAACTGTTATTCGTTTGAGATTTTTCATTGTTTCAGAACCGGGAGTTATTTATAAATTGCTGAATATGCAATTCTGTGAGATCTGTAAAAAGAGCTCCCGGAGACCGATGCTTTTGCACAGATATCTGTATGAGTAGAAACTATTGCGAGGTGCTTATGCTAAACCCTCCACTTCTGCACGGCTTCCACGCTGTCATTTTAGGAGATTCCTTTAAATCCTGCCTGTGGCTGGGGGATAGAGAGCATGGGTATGATCGTGGGGTTTTTTTTCTTTCACAGGTGCAGATGTTTTCTTTTTAAGACTACTGTCCGGTCCTGTGGGCTGTGTGTGTGTGTGTGTGTGTGTGTGTGTGTGTGTGTGTGTGTGTGTGTGTCTGTCTGTCTGTCTGTCCCTCCCTCCGTCCATCTAGTCTGTGTTTTGTGGAGGTAATTTGTCAGGACGTTATTGACTAGGAGGCATGTCACAGATTTAAAAGTTACATTTTAGAATGATGTGAATGCTTTTAAATACGGCTTTTGGAGCCAAGAATCAGGAATTCTTTGCACTTCTGCCCAGAAAGTCAAAGTTAGAGTGAAGTTTAATTTGCTTTTCTGAAAAAGAGCCCCAGAGCTCCACCGGGACAACTTGCTGTCTTTGCATATTCAGAAATTTTAAACAAACGCTAACTGTATACGGAAAGCAGAAACTTCCCATCAGCTGCTTGTCTAACTTTTCTCTTTGTAAAGGACTTTCAGCATCAAAGTTTGGGCTAGGATTTCGGATTGTAAGGCTCTGTTCTTACACTCTGTGTGGTAAAGTCTCTTTAGGTAAATCTGGCTGCCGCTGTCAGTGCGCCGACTTCTTGTTTCGGATCACTGGCTGTAGTTCAAGTTTCCATTCTCAGCAAAATTATATCCTTCCAGACTTGTGTTTTTTCAATTCGCAAGCACTTTTAAGCCGCTGTCACTGGCTCCTCTAAGGCAGTTGCGGGAGGGCTCAATTCATAAAAGATCCCAGCCACCAAGTGCAGCGTTTCTTTGCTGCTTTCAAACGCTTCACCCCTAGGACTTTTCTTAGTCAAGTAAGTGGCTTGAGCTAAGGAGGTAACCTTGTCAGGCGCCTAATTCTTCCATCCTTGAGACGCCAGCAGTCTCCAGCCACCTTACAGGAATGAAGTCAGCCTTCCTATAGGCTGCACGCTCTGGCGGCTGGAATCCTCAAAGAGGCTGTGGAATGTTATCTCGGCACCCATTGCAAATTTGGAAAATCATCTCCAAATGAACTTTCTTTCCATGCTGGGTCTGCTGAACGGTCCAGAAGTGGCGCTAGCAATAGGATGTTAACTTTTTTCTATACTTGCAGCAGGAATTAGTTGGAGCCAGCTGCTGCATGTTCTTCCAAGTGCAATTTAATGAATAAAGGTGCACTGCCTGAAGCAGCCCATCACAGCGCTGCCTGCACAGGCCGGCTTTGTACTCTGGGTCTCAAGGTATTTCCTAGGGCTTGAGCTGGGGGAAGGAGAGAGCGGGGAGGGAGCGCACCGGGACTTGGATCATTGTTCTGGGTAGCCACTGGGACTTGGATCATTGTTCTGGGTAGCCAAGATAGATAGGCATACAATGGAAATCAGGCTTGATTAGTGGAAAAGGATTGACTCAGCCCTCGACTGTACAATTTGCTCACTGTTTGAATGGACAAAAGGCAGTTTACCCAGGCTTGTAGCATACCTGCCTGGGTGTTCAAATGTAACTAGATGCTTTCACAAACCCCACCCACAAAGCAGCACATGGTTTTAAGTCTTCAGTTTTCTATTCACATCAGCCTCATAATACTCACCCTGACCTGCTGTAAAAGACCCGGAACAAACAAAAATGGTTACACCTACAGTGAGTATCTCTTATGAATATTGCCCTCGAATTTTTACTGGGCGTTTTAATGGTTGCTCAGACATCTGGAATCAATTGATATTCCACTTATTTAACATAGAATGGCCTTAGAAAACGTAGATTTGTGACGCTTCTTTGAGAAGAGTGTTCTGAGGTTTCAGATGGGTTTTCTTTGCCCTGTTCCTCGCTGGTGATTCCTGAGCCTCTTTCCATCACAGCTGTACCATCTCTCGATTCGTTTTCTTTGTGGCTGACGAAATAAGAGGCTCTAGAAATGGGGAACATATGGGGAGACTTGTTTCAAACTTCTAACTCCTGAGCAAGTTCATTATTGCTTTCCGTTTGTGGAGCACAATGTGACAAAGTCTCTGGTTCTCTGTGGATGTGCTGGACTGTTCTCTGAGCCGAAGGAAAATGCACCAGAGGTTCAGTCTTGTCCTAGAATTGTAAGTACTGACATTTATCAGTGTAATATATTCCAATATAATTCCTTTCAGAAAGGAAAAGAAAAATTGGTTAGAAAAAGTTTCAGATTTTGTAATGCTGGCAATTAATATGTAATGCTGGACTTCAATGTGCTATGCCAAAAATAAGTATTAAAATGTGGTTTGTGACATCTTGTGAAGGTCTAAATGTACAAAAGCTGTGAGATCAGGTAAGAGTTCTTGTGGCGTTGCAGGTGCCTGGCTTCCAGCACTAAGAGAAACTCCCCATAAGGACGGGATAAGTTTAGAAATAGGTTTGGTAGAGTAACAAAAATTCTAGCACTGGCCTGTGGCCAAATTGTGGGAATATGGTCTGTATCACCAATCGTGGGGTTGCTCTTTCACAAGGGACCACAAAGCCCAGTTGGGGTGGATTTGTTCAGGTTTCCGCTGGAAAGATTGAAGAGGAAACCCCTCAATTACTTGTTTATAACCAAGAAAAATGCCTAGATATTAGCTTGTTCCTAGAAAATCCTGTCTCTTTGGTTGTATGGAGACAGAAGGCATGCTGAGGTACTATTGAGAAAATGTAACAAAAATGAAATTGAAGTTTCACATCCTCCTTAATTTCATGCCCACTGTTCCCAATGACTTGTAAAGAGAGAATGCTTTTTACCTTTAGTTGTTTTACAAGCATTAACTAAATATTTACTCTGTGTTATCAAGAATCAGGGACTTCGAGTCCCTGTCCTCTCCAATTGCTGGGCTGGATTTGGCCACAAAATTGAAAATCTTGTTTAAAATGGTAGAGGAAACTTTGCCAATGATGCAAAACCATTAAATTGAGACTTCACATAGGACAGAGAAGGTGACCATAAATTAATTGCCTGAGTCTCTCTAAAAGAGGTAGGATTGAATGGACTTACCCCAATGTGAGGTTCAAGGAAGACTCATCTTAAAATCATAGATTCCAGTATTACTCCATGATACTTCTAATAGGACATCCTGTCGGTGACTCTTTTCAATGCTGCTAACTGTATGCATCTGAAAAAGGTGAAGCTGCTCACCTTGGGAGCCTTCCTAAAACAAATTACATCTCGATGCCACAGGTAGCCATGTGGACAAATGCAGTGGTCACCATACTACTCATCAACATCTTAGAATGGAGACAGGTACTTGAGACACAGGAATCCTGACTTTGGCAGGGATACCATTTGGCTGTCAATTATTGACTAACTTGTGCCAACCAGGGTCCTTTGGTAGATTTTGCTATAAAACTGCTCCATTGAGACACAAATATCTCCAAGAGATTGAATCAGAATTTCTGTTACTCAAGTAAACCCTTTTTTCAGGTTTTAAGGCCAGTGTCCTGCATATGCAAGATACTTTCGGTATGTGTTGCTTTGATAGTAACTTGAAGAGAAGGGCTTTAGAATGTAAGAATTGAATTTATTTCCTGTTGGGGCTTAGAAAACCCCAAAATATGGTTCTTTGGTGTGCTGAGGCTTTGAAAGTCTCAGGAGCAGAGTCCTTTCCCGAGTTTCTTCCACCTTCTTTTTTCCTACCTGTCATTCTCCTCCAAGAAAGACATAGAAACTCGAGACCCTCTTCCCCAAAGACAGCCATAAAACCTGAAGATCTTATTTTAATTTACCCCCCACTTTCTGTAGAAGATCTGGCCAAAAAGAAGTCTGTTGCATCTCTTGTCTCATGTGAGCCATTATTGGACTTCTCTTCCAGAGGGTTCCTGTCCTATTCCTAGGACATAGGGATGTTTCACAGAACCACATGGAAGAATTAAGAGAGAAAAGACTTGCTGAGTTTGCCACCTCAGCCTGCTATCATTACATCTTAGATCTGTTGTCCAATTACTTTTCTAACAGCTGTCCATGTTCATTGAACTGAAGTATAGCAGCAGCAGCAGCAGCAACAACAACAAAGAACAAACCAGGATAGTCTCCCCTAGCTTTGGGGCCTTCATTTGAAGGCTCTCACATCACATAAACATCTAATTAAATAAATATACCAGGCCTTTCTTTTATTAGCCTGCATTTTGTTATAGAGGTGTAGACAATGATCTTTACAATGAGTGAGGACAGATACCACACCTTCCTGCCTCTATGTTTGAATAAGATGATTTCATCAAAATCCTCATATTTTTCCTGTTCATGAGTTGCTTGTTTGTTTCACACTTGTGGTTGTGTTAATTGATAATAACCTCAGATAAGATATCTCTCTCTCTCTCTCTCTCTCTCTCTCTCTCTCTCTCTCTCTCTCCTCTCTTTCTCTCTCAATTAAAAGGTTATATCTTCATAAATCCTTTTCTGGCCACAGTAAAATCTTCTTGATCAGTAGTCAGAAAATGATGCTCTAGTTAATTTAATATTCTGGTCAATAATGAATATACAGAATACATATGCCATCTGTGGACAGTCAAGTCTTAGAGAATTTGAATTAACAAAACAGTCTGGCTACAAAGTTATACCGAGCATGATTTAAGTTTGGATAATTCAAAAGTTTTACCAGGCTCTCTGAGTAGTATGGGATGCCACTGTTTTAATGGCATTTTTTGTTTGCCTAGTAAATGTCTGTAGACTTCTTAGACTATTTATTTGCAATAAGAGCCAATAGAGAAGACACTCCAGATGCCTTCTCAAGATCCAGTAGCAAAGGTACTAAGCACAGGTTGTCTGATGCCCAAAGAGGCTCAGTCCAGGACCCACAGGAGCCCTTCCTGGTTTGTGGCTCTTCTGAGCTAGATACTTTTGATGAATAACAGCAAGGAATCACTGAGAGTCGGTGTGCACTTTGGCCCCTCCCACTAGCTCTCCAAGGGCTTAGAAGGACGCCTGACCCTCTTCCCATTTCTCTACAGGTAAAGATGCACACCATGTCCTCTTCACACCTCTTCTACCTGGCCCTCTGCTTGCTCACCTTCACCAGCTCTGCCACAGCTGGACCAGAGACACTCTGCGGGGCTGAGCTGGTGGATGCTCTCCAGTTCGTGTGTGGAGACAGGGGCTTCTATTTCAGTAAGTAGCTCTCCCCCACCTACCCCTCCTTTCCCTCCATGCTGCTAAAAGTCTGAAGTACATGGCTCTGTGAACTGACAACTGCAAGGAGTGTGTGAATAACTGAATGGCTGCCCATGGCCAGCAGCCATTCCTAGCCTCTGAGGTCCCTCACCTTAAACTAAGCATAGCATTTCAGCTGGACTCTGGAAGGTTTTGGAGACTGAGGGTAGAATGTTCTTCCTTAACAGTTTGTCTTTAACTGCTTCCTGTGGAGCCTTCCTTCAGATTTCATGGTCTACCCACACTCTCCTGTGCCTTTCAATGAAGGAATAGGATAGAATAACCTGGAGTATGGGGGTTTTGTTTTCAAGACCATTGGGTACATATATAAACATTCAGAAGGCATATAGGACTGCTTTAAATGCTATGTGATTTAGACTAGAGTGGTAACCCACCTCCATTCACGTGGACTTAGGAGATGAATTCCATGGGTAACAGCTTAGAACAATCATGCAATATAAAGTCACCATGAGTGGCCAAAAGGTGGTCTTTGCCAAGACGTGCTTGTAAATACCTAGGCCTTTTCTAACTACAAACTGGCATTTTGTTATTATTCCCCTATGACATGATTCCCTGAGTATTGCTCCACATAGTAAAAGGGTCCTTGAGAAATTCAGAGACACTTATCCATAAGTAGGCCTCAGACACTTAGAAAGTCAACATTCAATAAGAAGCAGACAGAGGTGCCAATGCCTGCAAATAATAAGCACAAGCAATCAGGGGCCAGCAAGGGAATGATCACTTAAGAAAGTCCCCCTAATGTGTGTCTGCCTCACAGTATAAGACAGTGACAAATTGAAAGCCAGATGTGGACTCTGTACGTTTCTTTGGAAGTTTTTAGAGAGTTCCCGGAAACTGAACATGAATCATTCTCAAAGGTTCATAACATTCAAATGCAGACAGCTTACCTTAGTTACTGCCTAAGCTTCAAATAGCTCTTTTGTGATGACTCACACTTTTGAAGTCTGTCATCTTCCCAGATGGCAGCCTCTCTCCAGAGAAGTGGTGGTGGTAGTGGTGGTGGTGGTGGTGGTGTAATAGTGAGGTAGAGGTGTATGCATGTCAGTCTACAGATGGGCAAGGGAACTAACTGTCAAGAGACTGGTGACCTGTATTTACCATGGATTTGGCAAAAAAAAAAAAAAAGACAAGTGACAGGATATCATCAATAATGTTTTCTAATGTCTGAATGAGAACATTTCCACTCTGTACTTCCCACCAGTGCTGTATTTTAATAAATTCATTTATGTTTCCTGTAATAAACCAGTTCCATCCGGTTCTCTGTTGTAGGGCAAATGAATGAGTTCATTGAGGGGATGCTTTTCAATAGCAGACTTGTTTTACTTTCAAAACATCCTATAGAAGGTGAACGAGGGCCATCAACATGACCAAACAATGGGTTGTAATTATTCTATAATTTTTTGGTACTGATCCCACATTTTCTTTTGAAATAAACAAGTGGTTCTCACCACGTCCAAGAAAGTTCTTTTTTACTTTTACTTTTTTTCTGCCTTGGTAATTTACTTGCGCAATTCTCTTTCATCCAGCTCACTAGGTAATTGCTTAGTCTGCAAGTGCCTCTGTTAAGTGTTAGGTTGAATTGTGTGCTCCAGGATTTCCACACATGGTGAATGGAACTGAATTCTTCTATATTTGTGGTTTGCATTAGATGATGAAAAATAAAAATGAATACAATGACTTGGCCATAGGTAACTGCACTATACTGATACATGTTCACACACACTTGAGTAGTGGACACTGACAGCAGGAATGAATTTCAATACACTGAAAGCTTCCTACCTTCTCACACTATGGTGATAAGATTCTAGTCAATGTATTTAAATTGTATTTTAACAATTTTAAAGGGAAAGGCTACATATAGCAACTCTTGATATTTACAACAGGACACTGGATATAAAAACGGTTTTATAAATCATGTGTTATTGCCAATTCTAGCATGAAGATTATTTTGTATCACATTCTGTCTTATAGAATATCCTCTGCCTGGCATGGCTCTTTAATCACAAAGGTATTCTTGCTAGCTTTCTGGTAAATGTGACGGTCTTCTTTGCTTGAGAAAGTTGGCTATATAAATTGTTTTAATTTACCTCAAAACACTGAGAGAGCCTCTGTTTTGTATAATCCAGTGCACTAGGTTTAAGTAGAATCCTAAAGAGACTTTGCCTAGTTGGAAGGTTTGTTAAACAGTGCATTTAAGCATTGTCAAGAGACATAAAAGAAAAATAACCCTGGGAGAAGGTTATTCTTGCTGTTTCCCTGACTATATTATATCAATTATGCCATATCATTTTCTGGCTCTAATCTCCCATGAATAAAAATACTTTCTAAGTTGGTTCCTTCGAAGGCCATTTCTACTTATCTTTGAAGATCAGTGTCAAATTCAATGTCTACTTGACACAATAGTTGCTGATACTTATTTTTTTTAATTTTTTTTAATTTATTTCGTATGTGTATGAATGTACTGTCTGCATGCAGGTTTGTGCACCCGTGTCGTGCAATGCCGCGGAGGTCAGAAGAGGGTGTTGGATTCCCCTGGAACTGGAGTTCTCCTGGAATTGGAGTTTCAGACGGTTCTCAGCCGCCATGTGGGTGCTGGGGATCAAACCCGGATCTTCTTCAAGAGTAGTCGGTGCTCTTAACCGCTAGGCCATCTTTGAACCGATAATATTGAATCCTAGTGTACCTGGTGGAATTGCTTATGTGGGATCTCAAATTAAGAACCATCAAGAATTATGATTATCAAAGTCTTTGGAACAGACTTCTCATGTCATGCCTGCCCAGTTATTTGATGAAGCTGCTTTGCCCTTCTTCTACTGACTGTAATGTATTTATGCTAACTATAACTTAGAAGCTGTATTTTGGCCATCCCCGAGCGACACTGATGGTCTGTTTTGCGTCTTAGCCAATTATTCTTACAGGCATTAACTGTTGTCAACAAATTTTATTGAGTTTCCTTTTCATCCCCTGAGATTTACTGTGTGTAGAGAAGTCAGCTCTAAGCATTCACAGTCCTTGAAATCCTATTTAAAGGGAAGCACTCTTCCATATTTCTATCCCTTGTCAATTGACACTATTTTTGCTCTTATTTTCAAAGTTTTATTGTAGACCTGCCTTTTATTTTAAGCTGTTTCAACTCTGGAAGAATGGATTTTTTTTTCTTAATAGTGGAAAGTGGTATCTGATCTTAGTTTGAAATTTGAATATCTGAAAGAAATTTTCCTCCATCTCTATTGTTTTAGCCTATACAGAATATTTAACAAGCAGAGCTTTTTAATCCTATTAGAACTGTTCTGAACAAAGAAAAATTGTAATGCTTACTTCGTATAGATTGACCCAATTTTGAGAATGAGCTCACAGCTCCCTTCTAGCCCAAGTTCCACAGAATGCAGTAGACACGACCTTCTAGACCTCTTTTGTGAGCCTCTTGCTGGCTTAAGTAGAACAGTTCATCTATAATTAATGAAGCTTCCCCAGACATTGTATGAAATGAAGGATCCAATAAATAGCTAATTACTGATTCTTCGTAATGCACCAGAATGAGAGGGTGTATCAACCAGCCTTATGTTCCATTGGTCCTGTGAAGGGTGTGGTGCCATGTTGAAGGCAAAAGCTTACTGGGTAAGAATCAGGCATTACCTTGCCAGTCTGCCAGAGCCCTCATAGAGGATGTCCCATTATAACCTCATTTTGCCTGAACCACATCAGTGAGTATAATGAAATGGGAGAAGTTAAGCTTGCCATAGGTATCATTTCTTTACAACTCTGGTGATTAACCATTTCAACATGCTGTTTGGAAGCTTCTGGAATTTTTCTCCTTTGAGATATTTTAACAATTTAGAAACAACCCACCATCTTGGATGGTTTCAATTAAGAACAACCAAAAAAGAAATAGAGGTTCTAGGGTCCTTTTTAGTTTAAGAGTCTATAAACAGTCCCTTAAATAAACTGTATATTCTTTACCTCGGGCAGTCTGGGGGAAAAGGAGAAGTAAATCAATTAGAAACGAAAGTTGGATACCCTTTCAGCTACCCCAGATTTATGGCTTTTGTAAAACATCCTTCCAATGTGTAGTTATTAAGAACAGATCTGAATAAACGAATGACATTCTTCATGTGTTAAAGCATACTGTTTTTAAAGAGTTTAAGTGAAACTTTGCAATTAACTTTCATTGTTATTGATTGCATAAACCTTCCTAGGTTTAGGTTAGTATTATGAACTCAGGTTTGTTGTTTTTTTTTTCCTTTGATATATAGAGCTCAGAAAACTGCTCCCAGACCTGTCATTCATTAGTTGTATGACTTTGGCAGGCATTTAAACTTCCTGGGCTGAAATGTCTTTGTCTATAAAACGAGGGGATTTTATTAAAGTAAATGACTTCTAACTTTAACAGACTTGTAGTCTGGGTTGTAATTAACAAGCATTTGTTGAGATTCAAGAAAGGGGAGCCTGGCACTAAACTAGTGATGAAGAAAGATTTAGCTTTCTTTATTTTTTTGACATCATTTCTGTTGATCCCCCAAAGCTAAAGCAGTTCACTCACTTCCAGAATGAAGAACCAGCTTCATTTTAATTTGGGCTTCAACTCTCCAGGGATGCACTAGAAACTCAGACATACTTGCAGGGGATGAACCACATACTTTCAGGGGATGAACCCAAAAGGGTATATATCCTCCTGAAAACAAACAGCTCACCATTTCTTTTTGTGAGGAAGGACTTGATGATTCTCATCTTTACACTTTTCTTTTTTTTTATCTTTACACTTTTCATTTCCTTTACTATGAGAATGAGTAAGCCTGTTCTTAACTGTACTTTATTACAGGCTGTATGAATCTACAGGCTTCTAATGGCTTCTACCCAAAGCCATTTCAAGTATATTAGAATCAGCCTTCCCAATAATAGAAGGGAGCACTCAAAGGTCCAGCCACCCATCACTATCATTGCGTCAGGCCAGGATGGATTGGGGCTCCGTCCATGTGCATTCTCTTCCATGGTAACCCCTTAGGCATACAAACAGGTATGGTCATTGGCCATGGAAAAATGGATTCCTTTGAAGGTAATTGATACATATGGAGTTTGACCCAATGACCCCAAACATCATTAGTAGCACAAAACTGATAGGCCACAGATATTATTAAAAAAAGTCACAGGGCCTTTATCTTGACCCCTAAATGATTGTTTCTATACTTGAAATATACCTAAGACTTCTCAGTGACACTAAGAAAATGATAGATTCTATGTAAAATTAAAAAATAATTTGTAAGGCTGAAGTGGTAGCTCAGTGGTTAGGAGCACTTGCTGCTCTTCGAGAACACCATGTTCGGTTCCCAGCACCCACATAGCGGCTAACGACCACCTTCCTGTCTCTGTGGGCACTGCACACACAGTGCACATAAATGCAGGCAAAACACTCATATACATAAAATAAAAATTTGTAATCTATTTGAAAAGGAAAAATAAATTGCAATTTTATGACATGTTAATACTCGTTAAGGCTGTCTTCTCCATGGTGGAGAACTATAAACAGAACAAAGGGTTCGAGACCCAAAGTGTGCCTCTTTTGACAAGAATCCACAATTGAACCTTGAACAAGCTACCTAACCACACTGCTCCTAAATTTTCTCATCTGCAAAATGGAGCCTTCCTTATAGTATTAGTATTGGTATGAAAAAGAGTAATCGATTAAAATATGTCAGCTTAGTACACTGCCTGATGAACAGCACTACTGCACAGCACCACACATGGTAGCTAATACACTTATTTATCCTCATTTGGAGATAGATGCAGAATCCACTGCAAAGGGCAAGCTATCTGAAAAGTCTAGTTAATTTATAGAAGTCTAGGTCATTTTTTTCTCCTTGGGGCAGCTGATAAAAATTAGCAGTCATAGTAACAATTGTGTAAGTATTATCAGTACTGATAACTAGAAGCATGACTTGCTTGTCTCAAATTTACTTTTTAAAAATTTAATTGTATTTATTGGCTCTCTCACTTTTTTATCTGCATTTTGACTGGCAAAGATGATTGCTGTAGTCAGCATATGAGAAATGCAAGACATGGGGTAGGCCTAGGGCTCACTGGGTAAGCATTTGCCATGCAAGTGTATGGACCAGAGTTCAGATTCTTAGAACTCATGTAAATCCATCAGCAGCTATATGCATCTATAAGTCCAGCCCTCCTTCAGAGAGATAGGAGGCAGAGACAGGAATTCGTAGAAGCTTGTAATCCACCTAGTCTGGCATATACATCAGCAAACAATAAGAGTCCCTGTCTCAAAACAGGAAGGCTAGGGCTGGAGAGATGGCTCAGTGGTTAAGAGCACTGACTGCTCTTGCAGAGGACCCGGGTTCGATTCCCAGCACCCACATGGCGACCAAGAACCAGCTTTAAGCCAGGTGTGGTGGTGCACGCCTTTAATCCTAGCAGAGGCAGGCGGATCTCTGTGAGTTCAAGGCCAGTCTGGTCTACATAGCGAGCTCCAGGCCAGCTGGGACTAAAGGGAGACCCTGTCTCAAAAAGACAAAAAATAAATAAATAAATAAATAAATAAATAAATAAATAAATAAATAAAATAATAAAACCCAAGGTTACAGTCCAGCTTCCATACATCCTTTTTTTGGCATGCACACATGTACATTACATATAGGAATATGTATATTGCAGAGAGAGAGAAAGAGAAAACATATAGCCCATCTCCTAAGTCTTGTAGCTTAGGGAGATGCTCCCCAAATTTCAGTCCCATCTGAGAACTAAGGAGCAGGAGTACAGGCGTGAAACAGTTGGTTTTGAACTTTGCTTTGAAATGAGGCACATAAGGGGAATATCCACGTAATGACCCTACATTTTACTTTGGGGACAATTGGAGAAAATACTGAGATTTCCTCTGGGTGCAAAAGAAAAGTCTCCTCTCATTGGAAAATATACAAGAAGCTTCACAGGGCCCCATCAGCCAGAGCAGTCATCTCTTGTGAGCACCCGGATGCCCTGTGATCCAGGAAGCCTCCTTACTCCTGGTTTCTTTTTCTTTTTCCTCTGTTAGCAGACCTCAAGTGTTTTGTTACTTGTAGCTTTTAGTTTGGTAGGATTTTCTCAAAAGACTGCTGAAGAGCTATTTAGTTATACCAAGCATCTCTTGTGGGGTACTATAAAGCAGTGATAAAGGAGAAATGGTTATGAAGTATCCTGATGCAAACAAAAAGAGACTTCCCAACAGGATCCTGAAGGTGTCTGTGAGAACAATCAATGCGTGGAAAGCAAGATTTTTTATCTCTCAACCAGATATTTGAACACCATCATCCCCAAGTATCTCATATCATCAGTGGTCAGTAGGGAGGGAGGGTGCACACTTTGGATCCAAGAAACAGTTTGGTCATTATGTGGCTTCAGTTCTCTTCCAAATGCCTTGTCTAGACATCATGTTTCATGCCAGCATCCCCTGGGCACTCCTTCTGAGCCCACCTCATCTCTCTGCATGCCTTCCTTCTGATTTCAAAGCCCACAGCAAAGAACCAGACATACTGAAAGTACAAGGTTCCTCTCAAGGAGATTTTCATTGTTCTCAATAACAAGCTGTGAGGGTTTTGCTCTTTCATGTGTCCAGACATCTTTGACAACCACAGTGACAAAATATCATTTTTTACCCTGAGCTGCTACCCTGGCACAATCCCACCCTACACCTCCCCATGAAACATCAACAAGTTCTTACATCCCAAAGAATGACTTTTGGTTGCCTGGAAAGTTCAAACCCCTCATTAGCTGTTAGACTAAGGAGATGACAACACAGAATTTTGTTTGTCTTTATCTATATGTGAGATCATGTTTAAAACATGGCAAAGAGCTGTTATTTGACATGCAATTCCCTAACTGTAGCAAGCGGTATGCCTATTTAATGCATTGTTTAGTCTCACATTGGCTAGAGCCACTTAAAGAAGCACTTGGCAAGTACTAGGTTTTCATTCTTGGCATAACTGCCCCTTTTAATTTTTTCACTGAACCTTAAATACCAAGAAAAAAAAACCCTTTACTTATTTTACATCTGGCATACTGCTTTCTGTGAGTCACCAGAACCTTCGTACGTGGCCCTCTGCATTTGTCCTAAGGTAATTAATGGCTTTGCAATATTTGATCAGTAAAAGCGTAGACACAAAGAGAAATTGTGCAAGCAGCAGGGACCACACAGCCTTTTAAATTAAAACCTTTTGCTTTAAATGTTCAGCCATTCTGCAGGAATAAGAATTTCCATTTCAAAAAACAACAAAAAAAGTCATGCAGAAATCCCTGAGAAGCACATAAGAATCTGATTATTGATCAAATATACATCTTTCCATCTCTCTCTTAAAAGTACCTGATTCCTGAATGGAAGAAAAATTGAACACTGCTACATGCTTTTTGGAGGTCTTTGAAAGATAGTTTGGTCAACAACAACAACAAAAAATGAAACCCAGAATCAAGTGATGTATCCAAGGTCACACAGCTAATCAGTGCCAGCAGATTTTGTTGATTCTGTTTTCTGACCCCAATTTAGCAACACTTAACCATGCCTATTTCAAATTACCTGGTAATTTAAAATGACCAGGAAAGGCCCCAAATGAGTTCATCCAAATGAACCCAGATCTCAGTGAATACTTCATTCTCATAAATTCACCTGAGACTTAACAATTTGTTCTCTTATTGCAGAAAATTTCAAAATGAAAGGCTGAATGCCTCTAGATGGTGTAAAATGCCTTCAGAAGTGCTTTGGGCATTTCAAGCCACTTAAGGTTGTAATTTAGACTATTATTGTATATTATGTTATTCTGATCCTCTGGTCACTCTCTCCAATGTCAACTTTGGTAGAAATGCTTTGGAATGGCTTAGCAAAGCTGTGCTCCTGGAAAATCTGAAACTGTCTGACGAGTTGTAGAATCAGCCTTTTTTGCTTCTGGAGATTTCTCTGACTATCTCATGCCAAAAGAAATTTACACCTGATTTTTTTTTTCAGACTCCCACGCAAATACTCTATGAATTTCTAACTAGTTTTCTTCTTTCATTTGTGGCCTTTGTGGGGTACTAGAAAGGCTGTTTGAGGAAGTTTTTTTTTTTTTTAACTTTTATACTCTAAAGTTCTGGTAAGCTTTATATGTCAGAATTGTCCGCCAATTCTGTATTTCTGGGAAGATGGTACTACCCCTGTGCCATTTACCCTGATGAAATGGGTCTTTCATCAGAAGCAAGCAATTTAGAAAGATTGTGCCGAGCCAACCACAAGCAGCCAACTCCTGATTATCCATGATACTGGGGAAAAGGAGCACAGGAGTTAAAACACTCCAGATTAAACTGATTGGAGACAACTCTCTGGATAGCTCTTCTCCCTCCTCCCTGACTCTTGCCAACAGCCCCTTTGTGAACCCAGGTGACATGTTTTTAGATACTACTTCATCCTTATAACGCCCCTTCACCTTTCCTAGCACTGTTACTGACAACAGATTTTCAACCACAGTACTACTGATGTTTGGGGTCCATTAACATTTTATCAAAGGAGGGGACTGTTCTGGACATTACGGTGCATACAGCAACATATTTTTAGCCCCCACCAAAGCCAGTATTCCTATTATTCCTGTTTTAATGACCCCAAATTACTCCAGATATTGCCTAATGTCTTCTTGGGACAAAATCACCCCCCCCCCAATTCAGAACTACTAGACTAATCTCCAGAAGAGAAGTAACTAATACTGTAGAAGAAAATCATGCATAAAGATAACAGAGCTCCTAGGAAGGTTTCCTGAATGGAGGGGTTCTGGGCCCAGGCTTTGGTCACTAATTAATCAGGAGTCTATGGCCCACTGCCTCAAGTAAGCAGTGAGAAGCGATGTTGGGGTTTGGGAAATTTAACTTTTTATATAAGCTATTTAAAAGGAATATAAAGGCTTTCCTTTTTGCCTTGTAGCTAATGGAACCCATTCATTTCGGTAAGAGAAGAACAAAAAGTAAACAGTCCAGTGCTAAGCCATATGCTTAGAAGTTAGGTCGAGATCGCAGGAAGCCAAAGAAAATGCAGCGGGCTACTTTCACCTCTGCATCTGTGTCTGCTCCTTTCTTAGATAATAAATAAGCTCTCCGTTCTTCAGTAGTGAAAAGGCCTCGTTCAAAGGAAGTAGTCAAAATTTTTCTCCCCCTTTCCTATGCCTTCCCTATCTGGGTATCATCAGACTCATGTTATTGTCCAGAAAGTCAGCAGTTCCATGTTGGGCCTGACCCATATCCCTCCCAGAACAGCTCTGTGATCTTGGGGAACTCACTATGATCTTGAGCTTCACATTCCTCATCCTAAAATGTGAGTAAAAATAATATACCTCAGAACTGTTCTGAGACTTAGCCACGGAAGAGCTTTGGAAACTGAAAAGGCTATCCAAATATGTCACTATTAATGGATTGAGTTGAATACCTTGCCTTATGCCCTTACTCATACCTCACAATGTAGTTCAATGGTTCAACTTTTGTAAAACTTGCTGAAATAATTATAATCTAGAAAAGTTAATTCAGCAATGTGTCTTCCTCTAGCTTCTTAATTAAAAGAACACCATATTGGTTTCTCCTTATCACTCACTCCCTTACAGTTAGACTACCCAAGAGTTAATTAATGCTCTGTTGCAGTACCTACTGAGTTTTACTCTTTATTTGTTCTTTGGAAAATGTAGAAATAAAAAGTCTATAATGTTATCACATTGAGATTTCTGAAAGAGTTTGTTTCTTAGGAAGTAGTTAAGTAGTCACTGCAGTAGTACACATAGGCAAAAGATTTCTATTCTCCCAAGTCAGCTAATGGTGATTTCTGCTGAGCTTCAAAACACAGTGTTCAGAAAAGGGGATATAATCCTAGTCAGAAAAGTATGTCTTCACTCTCCGGTTGACCATCAAAACTGATTTTTATTATAGTCTGACTCAGGAGAATTGAACTTCTGTTTTCAAGCATGCCTTTGATACAATCCAAATTGTGAGTTTTATCACAGTATAGACCAATGACCAGGTGATTGTCCTATCTCAGAGGCTTTATATCCAATCATCCCTAGAATCACAGATTAGATATAGCAAAGATATTTTTGGAAACACAAGATAAAGTATTAGTTACTGATTCTGTGTATTTTCATTCTATCTTGTAGCTCTCCAGGAAAAAAAAATAGAGACTAAATTTTTTTTGGTCTTTTTGAGACAGGGTCTCCCTGTAGCTCTGGCTGTCCTGGAACTCACTCTGTAGACCAGGCTGGCCTTGAACTCACAGAGATCCGCCTGCCTCTGCCTCCCAAGTGCTAGGATTAAAGGCTTGCACCACCACACCCCATCAAGACTAAATGTTAATAGACATTTTTCTTTTTTTAAATTTATTTATTTATATATTTTTTATCAAATCTAGACCCGTGTACCCCCATCCCCCCACCCCACCAGAGCTCATGCATTCTGCCAAACATGCTTTTCATCTCTTTCTCAGTCTTTCTCAATATTCTCCATGTGGAAGTTCACTGTTTCAGTCAGTTCTTTGGTGCAGTCCTTTCTGTTGTTGTTGTTGTTGTTGTTGTTGTTGTTGTTGTTGTTTCCAATATGCATCACTCCCAACTGCTTTGGACAAAAGCTCAAGGGGCCATGCACAAGAAATACTTACAACTAGGTAATTGGCACTAGCATCTGCAGATGAGGCATACCATTCGTCGTTTGTTTTTCTGGGACTGTGTTACTTCACTCAGCATGATGTCCTCTAGCTCCAGCCATTTTCCTGAAAAGCTCATGATGTCATCTTTCTTTACTGCTGCATAGAACTCCATTGTGTAGATGTACCACATTTTCTCTATCCACTCATCAGTTGAGGGGCATTTGGGTTGGTTCCAGCTCCTTGCTATTGTGAAGAGAGCTGAAATAAACATGGCCACGCATGTATCTCTGCAGTGGGGTGAGTCTTGAGGGTACATGCCTAGGAGTGGTATGGCTGGGTCAGGTGGCAAGTTCATTCCAAAATAGACATTTTTTTCTATCCTCCACAGTAGCCAGTGTAGAACATCTAACAAAACATGTGATCTGATATTGAAAAAAAAAATCATTCCAAAATCTTCCTCCCATCCCCAGAATAAACCCCATGACATTCCACTGACTACTGCCATTCTTATGAATCTAAGATTGAAAGAATAGAAGAATAAAGTCCACAAGTCTACTTGAGATGTAATCTCCTAAAGTTCTCCATTGAAAACCCTCAGGTCAAGAGCAAACTGATAGGGAATTTTCAAAAGCCACCAGACCCTCACTCATAGGTTCTACTGATCTTTTTAACACAATCTTCCACTACATTCTTCTCTTTATTATCTGAGTTATATAAAAGAGGCCATTGTAGACAAGGGAAGGTCTTCCACAAGAAGTGCACCCTGGAAAGCAATCCCCAATGTAGATAGCACAGCTGGAGGACCAGCCCTTAGAAAACACTCCAAGGAGTTTCTATTTGCCAAAGCAAAACAGAAGAATTAGAGCACTGGGAAGACTGCATACAATGATTAGAGCCAGTGAACCAAGGTCCAGAGAAAGCACAAGGTGCATGAAAGTCCAAATGCAGGCTTGTGGGGGAAAGCAAGGACTATAATTCAGTCATTCACAGTTAGTCTCCAGGTTTCTCACACAATAGGGACATTAAATGTGACCTCAGTAAACTCATTTTCAACTGATCTTGGTGGCTACATTGCAAATACTCATCATGCATTACATTGTCATTCTTCTGGTTCATGCTTGGGAACAGTCTTTGAAAATCCAAGCTGTTCATCATTCACAAAACATTCCTTCCAATTTCTATCAGCATCAACTAACTTCCTAAGTCTCTTTTTCCCAAACTTGATCAGTGTGACTATAGAACACTATGGATATCTTTATAAACCTTAGCAGTGTGATAGATTGGAGGCTTAAAAAAAGACCAACAAAGTAAAGATAATTCATTCATTTTGGATTAATTTAATTTGAAGTTATGGAAGATGATTGACTAGTTCTTGCATTTTTTTATTGCTTGCTGGCTCAGATGCTACCCCAAACAAAGACATCCATGCAGTCCCTGCTTGCTAGTCTTCCATGAGGGCTTCCATGAAGGCGCTTAAATTTTCCTACGTATTTTGAGTTTTATGTTTCTTTCCATTAAATTTTCCAGCCGTTCATAGACATATTTAGTTTGGCAGAAGGTAGTGGTGACTCATGGAATGAAGAAATTTGAAGGCAAAGCTACTGAAAATGGATCTAATTTCTTTTTAGGGTAATTTAGGAGTGAGAAATTGATAATTTGTCTACTTTTTCTGGTTTCATCAGCTGCTACACAGGGCCAAATATTTGTTCCATATGGATGCTTTGTTATTTCTGAAACACAGAACAAATCTCAGCTGCAACTATATCTAAAATGGTCAAAGAGGGAGACTATAGCTGGCTCATTGTCTCGCTGTTTTTGGCTGGACACTTTAAATCAATAGCTATTGAGTGAAAAAACATGACCAAATTGAAACCATTTTCAGTATGTTCCTATGGATCAAGCCATTTCACTGTGAGTTCATCAAGTATAGCAATGTTCCCTACTAAAGGGATGACTGTGTTTTCAGCATAGATGCAACTGCCAGTTAATTATAGTCACCTTATAATTCTACTCTCTCGATTTCAGTGTAGAGATATTTTTGGCTTTCCACAGATTATTTCTTTTCTGCTGGTTCTTAAATCCAAGTATGGAACAAATACCTGGAAATAAATTCTGAGATCAGTGTCATGGTCATATAGTAGGCTTCCTTTAATGTAGCCTGTGAGGCCCATAGGAAACGTAGGGCTTTGTAAGATATCAGTGCCCCAAGTCTGACTGGCATTTCTGTAATCTTCTCGTGCAAATAATTTGCATGTAATTATAGAAATCTCTCTTACTAGATAAGCTATATATTTCAATATCTATACAGAAGCACTATGATGCCCAATCGACATATACAGAAGGACCTATTTAGGCAGTAGACACTAAGGTCTTAAATTCATTGGGTGGTGTCTGGTTTCAAGATAAATGACTTTGACCCCATTATCACCATCACCACCACATAAAATGCCAACCTTAAGGAATAGGGAAATCTATCTCTTAGATAAAGACAAATGTGATTAACAACTATAGAAAATGTGGGGTGGGGCAGGGAGGGGGGGCACAGGTCTAGATTTGATTTGTAACATAATTTGATTTGTATGAAATGCACAGAGCTTCGATAAAACATTGGCTTAAAAAATTTTTTAAAAGAAAAACACTCATCTTAAAAAAAAGAAGAAAAGAAAATGTTTCATGGCAAGAAATAATCTCTTGTCTATGTTGGAAAACTTTGGTTTGATTAGCAAATGTTCTTAGAGGTATGTGTGTCAATGTTGTTGGTGTATGAAGTTATATCTAGAGCCTTGTTTCTCAAAACACCCAGAGATTTTATTAGAAATGCAGTATCCAGGGACCCTAGCACCTTCAACCAATCCCAAAATCTCCATTTCAACCAGATACCTGGGTAATTATATACTCAGTAGAGGCTGAGGAAACCTGTTCTAAGAAAGTAATTATGGTACTCATTTTGGAAGAGAGAGAATAAGAAATAATCAGAGCCCAACTTTCATTAAAGCTGAACAATGATGATGGGGTGATATCTACTTGTGGCCATTACTAATATATAAGGGAAGTCATCTGTATCTCGTTCCCATTCCCTAAAGTCGGTGAAGACTTTCTTCATGTAACTGCTCCCAGGTTATCCCTATGGCCCAATTTTCTGGGAAATAGCCATTAGAACTCCTAATGCTGTGGCCACGATTTTCAAACCTGTCACTGGGGCCAGAAACTAAGCTCCAGACCTTAAGACCTTGCCAGTTTCTTTTTCAATAGTTACATATTTCAAAAATAGCAAAGCAAGAGATCTCTCTCTATGTGTGTGTGTGTGTGTGTGTGTGTGTCTGCACATATCCATGTGTATGTATGTTGTGAACATGTGTATGTTTATAGAAAGTTGCACTGAGTGGGAAAATGTTTTTTATTCCTATCAGTTTCCTTTGTCACACTATCCCAGATTATGACAGTGTTTCTTATTAGTATGAGTTGATTAGTCCTTTTATGATTCCTATTGGAATTTAAGAGACTTGGTTTAAAATGAGAATAATTTATTACTTCCACATATAAGGAAGCAGAGGACAGGGTTTGAAACCATTTTTCAAAGAGATGTAGTTGATATTGAGGCTTCCTTACAGCCATTCTAGAACATGAAAAAGCTCCCTGCTTGACCTTAATAATAAAAGACATGGTCCAGAGAAGACATGTGTCCACAGAGCATGGTCCCACAGCAGAGCTGGGGGTGGGGGGCAAGCCATCTTCTAACTTCTGTTCTTTGAAACGACAGTAGGGGGGAAAAAAAGAAGAAGGGCTTTAATTTAGACAGTTGGAAAATCTTGAATTTACTGAGAGCCCTACTACTAAATTACTCAGCAAGTTTAGTGATTAAACTGGCTGGCTGAGCAACAATGATAGTTACATAAACCTAGATAGTCTACCTCTGAAATGGATCATTGTGATCTCTTTTCCCCGTTTTTTCCTAGGGAAAAATAGACCATCAGTACAATGTTCACGTTTTCCCACATGCATTTTCCTCATCCTATGTTTACCACTTCTTGAAGATGCTCAAATCTAAGATAAGTTGGTATTATGCTTAAACCAAAATGGTACATTCGAATTGCTTAGACCCAGCCCACATTATTTGAATATAATGATATCCCTGAATCAATATTGACAAAATACCTTTTTTTTTCTAGAATGCATAATTAATATTGCATCTAAATTTCTTTAATCTTATTTTTTAAAATATGGCCAGACATTGAGTTTATTGTTTGTTTCTTGTTACCATTCTTCTCTTGTTAACTATTACTTGGTGCTTTGCAAAAAAATGTGTTGCAGTAAAATCATAGCAATCACTGGACACCTGATCTGTGAAAGGCAGTATCCAAGGCAAGATGACCCTGCCTTTAAAGAGGGTTTGCTCTAGGGCCTAAGGGCCTTGAACATATCCATTTTACACCTTCAAACTTCAATTAGATGGGAATATTTCTTCCAGTCTTCTATCCCATCTCCTTATTACATTACCTCCTGAGTAACGTCTGCTTAACGAAGCATCGATGGTGGAAAGGCAATGTAAAGCACAACCTACATTCTCAACCAATGAGCAGCTATCACTGATAGCTGAACCAGTCCCACTCCTCACCCATCTAATTCTAACTCATGAACAGGATGTGTTTTGTCCATTCTAATTTTGGATTTGGAAAAATCAAGATTTTCAATAAAGCAAAGATTTTTCTCATGAAAAATGTGGGTTGACTTATGATGGCAGGGCCTTTCTTCTTCTTCTTTTTTTTTTTTTTTTGGTCTTTTCGAGACAGGGTCTCTCGTAGTCCCAGCTGTCCTGGAACTCACTCTGTAGACCAGGCTGGTCTTGCCTTCCTTCTTATGTGGCAGCCCTTTTGCAGATCCTTTCATGCATGGGGAGTGCCCCTCCCATACCACTCACCACAGTGCTCTTGCAGGAGCGCCTCCTTCATTTATATATACTCCCGCCTTTAGTGTACACAGACCTATGCCAGCTCTGCACAAGATATGCCATAGCTCTTTGAATAGAAACTCTATTCTCTTTCTCTCAGTTCATCAAGCACTTACTATCCCTGTGTACAGACTCGATCTTTCAGAACTGCACAGTTCTCCTCAAACATACCAAAAATACAAGTCATCTAGAATTTTAAGAAAGATATATCAAATCCCCCTGATTGGAAGAACCTAAGTCTGAAAACCCAAACATTTAATAACTTGGAGAGGGATGATAAATAATAATCTATCAAAGGGATGTTCCTTCAAGAGCAAGTGGAGAATTTGGCCAGTGATCTTGTCAAACAGGAAAGGCTGGATTCCCAGCCAGTGCAATGGATGATTACACAGCCACCAGTGTGTTTAGGACAAGGTAGACCATCAAACCCAACTCTTTAGACAAAGCAAGCTGTAGCATTATAATTTGTTTTGTATCAAGATCCAGAACAGCTGTTACCAATTCCCTGGAAGATTACACATGTGTCCCTCCATCCAGTCCTACTGCTGTTCAGATCCTCCTCATCACTCACCACAACGATTGCAACAGTCTCCTCAGTGATCACTCTGTGTCCAATCTTGCTTGACACCAACCAACCCACCCAGGAGATTAATCTTTCTAAACACACTTCTACTCACTTTCTTCCTTTTCTAAACAACTTTCCAGTGACCATTGTGGCTAAATAAACTGAGTTCAAATTCCCCAATTTGACAGCAAGGCATTTTATGGAAGGCCTCTCTCTGATGGTCTTCTACTGTAATTCTTGATGGTCCCCTATAGCAGAGATCACAAACCAGCCATCTATAAGTCACATCCAGTCTTTGTAAGTATTTTGCTTGGCAAACATGGCATTTGGATAAAAATGTGAATTATCTGAGAATATTTACTGAACGACTCTTCCCTTCATATTGGCGTGTGCTTTCTGCTTTCCCCAAACCTCCACTGCTGTCTACTGTCTTATTCTGGCCCACTGTATTTCTTCATATGACTTGCTTCAATGAGTCACTGAATGAATGGACTCACTGAGATAACAAATGCTCCCTAAATCATCCAACATCCAACATAGATGACTGACTACCACATGTTTTGTTTTCCTGGACATTCTTCCTGTTCTCTCAAATGTCACCTCCTTTGTAAAGTCTTCTACCAGATGTCCAGTCACTTCTGAAATAGGAAAGTGATACTATTACTCTTGAAGCACTTATAATCTGCTTCATTTTGTGTTTTTTTTCTGGTGAGTGTTCATGCCTTCCACCATGTGGTTAACAAGAAGTTTGTTGAAGGTGAGGACTTTTTTATTTTATTAATTTCTTTATGACTGCCCCCCCTCCCTTGTTCACAGTACGTCAATGTCTGCATGGAATTAATTAAGGAAACCATTTTTCTTTTGGACTCGCAGGCCTAGGTTAGTTGTGCATGCCCATAAGAAGGCAGTAACTCATTTAAAACGTAGACATGGCTGGTTTGAAGGTCTCCATGGAGTTTTAAGCATTTTCAAGTATGGAGTGAGAAATGCTGTATCTAAAGGAAACTGCTGGAGGAATTTAGCTAAATAGAACATGATCCTTTTTGTTGGAAGCTTGCTGTGATCTCCAGCACTATGGCATGCCTCACAAGAGAATCAGCAAACCCTTACTCTACTCAGCTTGTTTAGATTAATAGGACTTAGTCTATCCCTGGGGCACCAAATCATAACTGCTCATTGAGCCAATGCCAGGTAGAACCCAAATATCCCAGGGAAAATGAAATGGAAAATAAAATGCTCTGCCTGCTACATTCAAAAGCATCTACTTATAAAGTTTCTGAGGCCCTAGAAAGGGACTCTCACTCCTGTCTGCCATGATAGGAAGGCTGCCTACATTATAAAGGCAACTTTATGCTCCAGATATGGATCCAACATAATGAATTTTGATTGGCATGGCCAACTGTAAAATACTGAACAAAAAGCTGACGGTTGCTGTTGTAAATGTAATTAAATTCAGCCATGTTTATGGCTACTGTGTACTTATTATAGTTATAATCCATGAGAAATCCAAAGAGCACATTACTGTTAATAAGCACCTACCATGTTACCAAAAACAAATCTATCTTAAGGTTTCAATGTGGTTCAAAAACCTGTTCTTACCTATATATAGGAATAATCACCATAAACCTATAGTATTTAAAATAATATATTAAACCATATTCCTTTCTATTCCTGTCGCACCTGGAGGATCAAATCATATCATTGAATTTCCAAATAAATATCGAGACTTTAATTTTCTCTCCTATATGATCAGGTAAGGTCTTCCACAGATATTTAAAAGTGAAGTAGAATTTGTTACCCCTGCGCACCCTGTCTGTTTAGATCCTTGGTGAGATGGAGTTATGGATGTGCTCTGTGGCCTGAGAGAAGACAGTGATACTGGTTAGACAGCCTGCTTTGACTTAAGAGTTGATGGAAATATCACCTAAGATCCAAGTTCTGTGGATTTGTCAGCCTAGTCTTTCCAGCTTGATATCAATGACATATCCAAAGTCTACCTGGAATTTTAAGGTTCATATCCCACCTTATTTCCATACCCCATCACACAGATGGGCTCTGATGGAGAGGACACAGGCATTATTAGTTTCTCAAAGCAAAAGGGATTTTTCCCTCTGAATTAAGCAGTGATTCAACTGTGAGTTTCTGGGCCTATTAGAGTAATATTTATTTTACTGCCAGAAAGACAACACTGAGTAATAACTCATAATTGATTCATAAAGATGGGCACACTAAAGAGCTTTTTAAATCAACCTTTTGGCAATTCTCTTCCTTTAAACTGGGAGTGAAGTCATCCCGTCTCTCAAATGAGGTGAAATAATACCTGCGTAATCATTACCAAATTCTCAGAGGGTCAAGGCCCACTACCAGCTTCTAGAAGTTATTTGAGTGAAGATTTCTCAGGGTTGAAGGAGTGCTATTATATATTCTGAGGCTATAAGTGGATTAGCCAAGATGATCTTTAACACCCTCCTTTTGAGATTGGGGACTACCATTTCTTTGGGGGGGTGTCATATATGATTTCTGTAGACTGTAATGCCAAAGGCAGAAGTAGGAGACACTGTACTCTGGGTCAGTCCTTTTCCCTTCCCACCATACACTGAGTAGGGTTAAGAGGTTAATTAAATACATCTCTCGAGCAACAGGAATGATCAAGGCTGCCCCTGGAATACAGTTGCTTCAAAAACTAGGCTTTTGTTTCAGGGAAAATCTCCCACAGAGAAAGATGGAAGCCAAAGGAGAACTATAAATAGGACTATCATTTATGTCAATTATAAAGAGATTTGCTCCCTTTTGATTAGAAGATTAATGGTAGCTAAAAGTCTATACCTGAACAGAAATGAAGGCAAGAGCTTTTGACAAAATATTATTTCATGTTAATAGTCAGATTTGATATCTCTTCCTTCCCAAGGTATTTTTCTCTGACTTTTCCTATATGAAGCCTTTTCTTCTCCTTTCAGTTTAGAATTCAGTATAGTTTTGAAGTACATTTGTTCAGACTTCAACGGTTCCCTAGGGTCTCTCCTTAGCTTCTAGACAGTGTACACATACACACCCTTTTCTTTAAATGGTAAAACTGAATAAATCAGATGTTTAGTGTTAAGAATTCAAAAAGGATAAAAAGAATTCAAAAAGGATAAAAGTATTTCCTCAGGTGCTCTCAAGATGGCTACCATGTGCCATTACAGCAGTTATGTCTTTCATGAGGGAAATTCTTTGCCACGTTACTGTGTACCTATGGGTTCTTTATAAGCACATATTAGCAATAAGCATCATGTCTGAGGGGATAAAGGAAAATATCTGTAGGAGAAAGTCCATCTCCAAAAGGCTGTTGCTCCTAAACACTTGTTGGATAAGGAATGATCTCCATTTCATTCTAAAAGGAGCAATATCCAGGGGGTCAGATTTCTTTAGGACCAGTTTGCCAACCACTTATTCTCTGCTGGTGTCCATGACTCATCTTTTCCTAGGGCCAGGAAGAGAAACAGCAGCTTCTCATCCAAGCTGCCTGCATACCTTGTGTTCTACAGTGCTTTTTTGTTACCGCCACTGGATCAGGAATTAAAGAGGGGGCTTTAGGTAAATACAGTTGAGAGGTGAGGACAGGAGCAATGAGCAGAGTCCCCTCTGGAAACTCACACACCTGAAAGGACATGTTCTGGTTTTCCTGCAGGATGATTTTAATTACTTTAACTCATCAACTGGAAATTCATTGCCTGACCATAGTTTGAGGGGAGATTTCTGGGGGGTGGGGGGGAGGAAGAACACTAGTCAGGGGTTAGAAAACTTGGGTCCTGATACATAAGGAAGGATATCAAACATTTTTAAAGATATAAAATTCTTAGAACTGTGGGACAGGTTTCTGTGTATGTGTTCTCTCTTCCAAGTAGTATTGCTCAACCATCCCAGCACCCATCAAAAGGCTGACCTGCTGTTGTACAACTCAGAGTCAGAGCAATGTCACTTTGCTAACTGCCCTGGCTTTGCATTCAACTACCGAGAAGCTGAGTGGCTTTAAGTTTTGGTTCAGAAGTTCTAACGGGTCATTCCCTTGAAACCTGAGCCCGTCAGTCGTACAAAAAAGTAAAAATACATTTGGACCTTACAAATCAAGAATGTCAGAGCCAGTGTTTTTCTACTTAATCAAAACCTAGAAATGGCATCGTGGGTGACTGGAGACAGCGTCTCCATTTCTCCCCCTCCCTTTACCCCACTTTCTCAGCCAAGATTCTCCAGGATTTGCCAGAGATGAAATGACAAAGCAGCTCCGGTCCTTGTGCATCTGAAACCTCTCTGCCAAGCATTAATAGTAGACTCTGACTCAGTGGGTTAGAAAGACATGAGCTGAAAACACCAATTTGTTCCCAGATTGTTAGGTAAACAGCAAATGGGAAACACTTCTTTCTATTCAACATCCCTGCAAAATATCTGGGGCTGTGTCCAACAGCTTGACTCTACATCCAGTGTTGACATCTGATTCAGTTGGCTGGTTAATGAGGATTCTCCCACCTCCTCTGCTGAATCATCTATCTGGCTCTATCTATGGACAGTTTTCATGATGGACAATATGAGGCCCTTTTCTATTCTTAACCAAGGTGTCCTAGAATGTGCTCAGTAGCTTCATAAACAATACTAAGTCCCAGCTTGTTCACAAAGGTGGAAATGGCCTTCGGTCTCAGTAAAGTCAAACATTGGCACATGCCTGTGACTAGCTGATTGAGTATTTTTGTCTTGTTCCTCTGGTGTCGCTGTCATCTTTCAGGGAAATCTAGGAATATCAGAAAGATGAATGTTCCGTCCTCTTCTATGCGTCCTCCTGTCCCGGGAGAAGAAAGGAAAACTGCCATTCCCTGATGTACCACTCTGAAGAGTCAGTATTAGCTTTGGTTATTGGCCAGTTTCTGAAGACCAGCTTGTAAAAACTTACCTCAAGACCTCTGGGGAACAATGAGGGCCCTCACATTTGTCTGGAAGTCATGGATAATGGTTAAGATAGATAGGTAATGTTCTGATAGGTGGAAAGGTTCTGTGTGGAGAAACTTGAAGAAGCATTAAGAAATCAAAGTTTGGAATGGGGGGGGGTTATGTAGGAGACATCTGGGCCACAGTCTGAGTGTTATGATTCTTGGCAAGATAAACCAAGGAAATAAGGTGACATAACACTTCAGTTGAAAAATAATAATGATTATGTTCTGAGCTCTTGTTATACATAGGACACTGTTCTAAGCACTTTAATGTATTACTAACTCATTTCATCTTCAACTAACTCTGTACAGTAGGTACTATTGTAATCCTCATTTTACAAGTAAGTTCACTGAAGGGCTTGGTATGGTGCCACATGTCTTTAGTCTCAGAACTCTGGAGGCAGATCTCTGTGAGATCGAGGTCAGTCTATTCCACATAGCAAGTTCTAGGCTAGCTGGGGCTACAAGGAGACCCTGTTTTAAAAAAGAATTCTTATTATTATAACTTGGAAAAAAATGAGGTTGATCATTCAAATAAAAATTCAGCATAATATATATGTAATATCTTTAAGAATGAACAGAATAGGATAAAAATATATGGTGTAAAATTCACAAAAATTTAATTAAAAAAGAATTTTTTAAAAAAATGAGTCCACTGAGATATGGAAAAGTATACATTCACTTAAGGCACATAAACCTCTAAGTGTATCAGCTAAGGTCTTAAGCAACTAAACTAAGTACCCATAGTGCCTTCTTGAGTACTCCCTATAGCATGTGTTCATTCTTCCAGTTCCTTTTCCCTAGCTGTGGAAATATTGGATAACCTGTAAGGCTGAGCTCATCTATTCTTTCCTTAGTACATCCTCTTACTTCATTAATGGGAGTTTATCTCTATGTACTCCAGACATCTCTTTATTTGTACATTGAATTGTTTCCCCAGATCTACTTATAATGGCATTAACTGTCCATTCATTTGCAAACTGCATCCACCCAGAATTGGTAGAATTGATAGAATATTCTTCTTTAAATCCTAAGAGTCTGGAATAATGTTGTGCTTGTAGAAAGTGGACAATTAAATTTTCCTGAAAAGAGCTGAATGGCCAAAGCTTCTGGTGAAGCCTCAAAAAAGTCCCCTACTAACACTGTGTATCGTTAAGATTAGCCACTCAAATTCAAAGCAAAAGCCCAAAATAAATAAATACCTAGGAAATGCTGAGCCCTACAGGGAACTCTCCCACTCCTAGAAGTCTACAACCCATTAAAAATGTGTTTGGAGCAGTGCAATATAGACAATAGCAGCCTACAGACCAAGTCCACCATTCCAGGCTTAGCCACACACGGCTATAAAAGAATACCACTGGCCACAATGCTTCTAAAGGCAAAAATGTGGCTACATGTGAATGAGTTGTCTCATCAAGGGCTATGGAGTTCTAGGATTTTTTAAGAAGTCTCCCTTCATCCTAATAAAATTCTCAGCTTCTCAACCCCTAAACATGAACTCCCTTGAGGGAGATTTAAAACACCCAATTTAATTAATACCTCTTTTTTTCACATTGAAGTCACACGTTTTCACAGGGTACAGTGTGTGTTGCTAACCTAGCATTTTCCAGACTAACTGTTCAGCAAGGTGCTGTTTTCTTTTTAAGGCCCATGTCCTTAAATTGCTTTGCAGCATAGATTTCTCTAAAGGCCCAATTTTTCAGGAAGATTTCAGCCCAAGTTCTCTCTCTCTCTCTCTATCTCTCTCTCTCTCCTTAAAATCTTTCTAGTCCTACATTTCCTTATCCCATAGAGGAGGTTACCAAGGAAGCTACTGTCACCTTTTAAATGCATATCATTAATATTTGCCATTAGTTTCCTCAGAACTCATTGAGTCAATAACAATGGTAAAACACTTGTGCCTTTTGTAAGGATGTCAAATGGCCTACAATGATCTAATTAGCCAGACAAACCTAACACCAATAAAGTGTTACAGATGTGCAATGTTGAATGCTAAAATGTGATTGGCAAGTTTCTGGATATTTACTGAGCAGCTATCATACAACAACCTACCTAGCAGGTGCTGGGTTGTGTGATATGCTAGACTGAACTGACAGGGATTCTGTCTCAGGTGCTCAGAGTTTATCCAGAAAAGTACAGATGGACTGTGCTAAGGCAGTGTAAGGAAATGAACGACCCATGTGCACTGGAATCTCCGGGTTAGAGAAGGCACAATATATTCTCCCATATTTTCTTTCCTTCCCAATGGTTGGCATATATACCTAATCAGGTTCCTATCTTCCTCAGTGTGCTTTTTTTTCCATATCAACTTCTGCAGCACTGCACTGTTGTAAACCCACGGCTATAGAATCTGATTTGGATTCCTTGAGTTTGTAAAGGAGCCTCCCTGCAATGTTCACTTTGGGCTCTTGATTGTCTCCTCTTATCTTACATAACCAAAAAAGGCATTTACAGTGTGTCACTCCTCTGTCTGTACCTGGAGTCAACCTCACTGCTCTTGCTTTCCTACGCACCTTAGAGCATTCCAAGCGCATTTCCTTTGTCTTGATATTCTGATCTAGAACTTCTCAAAGTACTAACTTCCTGGAAGTCCGTTTCCCTTGCTGTGAATACAAATAAAACCATAATGGAGAGTAAAATTTCTCTTGTACGTTAAGAAATATTCAACTGAAAGCAGTGATCTCACATCCTTAAAGACAGTGTACACAAAGAAGTCAAAGGGCTCATATAGTTTTGCTGTTGAACTCAAGCTCTACACAGAATCCAACTGGTTTACCTGCAAGAGTTCTGGGACTATGCAACCTAGACTAGGTGTGTGTAACCATTGATTAAATTCCATATAAAAAACTTTGACTCACTTGATACAGCATTAGTGTTTTTACTTCAGTTTATTTTCTCACCAGAAACCTTTCCAAAGATTTTTTTTTTCAAAATCTTTCTCTTCTTTGTCTATTAACACCATGAGAAAAATTTACTAGAACAAGATACTCTGAACTTACTAGATACTAGAACAGGAACTTGCAATAATCTCTATTGGTAAATCCCAAATCTTAACTACAATTAACAGAGATGTAACAGAAATGACCCAAGATTGTTCTTCTGAAAAGCCAACACAAGTATTATTGAAGTATTATTAGAACTGGACAGAATGAATCAAAAGTAGGTGCATAAACAGAAGATAAAATAGCAAACATCATATAAAGATTCAAAAAGCTAGAAGGAAGAAAACCTCATCTGAGTGGTTGGTATTTTGAAGGATGAATGGGCAGTAGGAAGGAGACCTGAAAACTATAACGGACTTGTGGCAAAATATTACCTGTAGGAAGCAGTCAGACACAAATTGTTAGATTTTGAGCGTGAATCATAAAGGACCATTCAACAGACCATCCAACCCGGGCTTGTTATGACACTAATCCAAAGGTCAGAGAGAGAGCAACACAGAATTAACCTGGACGTTTCATTGTTACAGGCAATTGCTGAAGTACATCCCTCAATATGCCCAGCAAACATGAGTGTATAAATTACTTTTTGAAATGGAAAGAAGGACCTAAGAGATGGTTCCATTGGTAAAGTGCCTGCTGCGTGAGCAAGATCAAGCAGTCCAACACTCATGTCCACCCAGGGGTGGTGCATATGTCTGTCCTGTTGGTACCAGAGAATGGAGACGGGGCAGAACCAGTGAACAGTGGAGAGCAATCGAGCTAGACTCGTAGACTTCTGGCCCCAACACACACATGCACACACCATCAGTACATACAGCACACACACAACCCAGTATAAATACACAAATTTTTAAGTAAATAAAATGGAAAGAAAATTATCATTTTAAAGTCTTATAAGGACTTAGCACCATTCAACTACATAAATGGTCTTCTGAGAAACCCATCCCTTAGACCATCAGCTGAGCTTAACTACTATTATTTTTGTAACTAACTACATTTTCAAATCATAGAATCATAAATATTGTAGTTGGTATAAGCCTAAAAATGTTATTGCCCCAAATGCTCCCCTTGTATATAAGGAAAACAAAAAAAAAATCTCTTAAACTGCTTTTCTCCCTTCCTTATTGTTATATTTCCAGTTCAGCCACTAATGATACTATTTTAGACATTTTATATACCCCCAAAACATTTCAACCAACTGAAGTGCAAACACAGATAACAAATACACCTTTTAGATTAAGGAGTCAAAAGGATTGGATTTCAGCCTCATGCAAAAGAGCTAGCTGTATTCTTAGAGAAAGTGGTTTCATCTTCCAAGTTCTCAGTTTAAGCAACAAGGGGATATGATGGATCTAGACTAGCTCTGAAACATCTCGCAAGTCTGTCTCCATGACTGTCTCCAACTGAATCCATCTTCTAATACCACACAAAATGAAAGTGGGCCCTTCCAGCATTTTGGAAGCCCAGAAGGACAAGAGTTGGCCTCTCTCTGTGGGGGCTGGATAAGGGAAGCAGCTGAAGCAACACTAACAGTTTCCTTCCCATTCAGAGAACAATTGAGTGCCTCCCAAAGGAAGCCATTCAGATTTGGACAGTGTGGGGTCTGTTTGTGATGGGAATGGAGGATTACTGAGGAACAGGGGTGCTTAGTGGTTTTGACTCTCTAAACACAGACTCAAAGATGGAAGAAGAGCCAAGAGGTCCTTAGGTCTTGTCCCTTGCCTCTGTCTAAGCCTTCCAAGGCAGATGGTTGTCATCCTACATTTAAAGATCTCCAGAGTAGCAATTGCTCAGCTTCCCATGGGCCCTGGTTCTGCATGTTTCCCCTGTTTAATCAAGAAATTCTTCTTGATGTTTAACTGGAAATTCTATGAGCATAGCTTGAACCCGTTTATCCTTGTCTAGTCTTCAGAGGGGAGAAGGAAGGATACTCTGTATGTTCCCAACCCTTCTTACACCTGACCATGGTGATTGGGTCAGTTCTCTTAGTCTTGCCTTTCTGGGGGTGCTACATCTTAACTTCATTTTCTACACAGTTAATCATTAAAAAAAAAAATCTTGCCGGAATCTCTCCAGGTTCTCCAAATGAATCTTAAAATAGGATGAAATCCAAGTTACCACTCTAATTAAAACCTCAGCAATGCCAAGTTTTGTGGAAAGATGACTCTCGAGGCTTTCTTAATCTTTCTCAGGCACCGGCCTCATATCAGAGTTACTCGTAGTATTTTCTCACTCACTCTGAGCCCACAGATTTTTGACTTGTCTCTGCCAGATGGAGCACATTTGTCCATTTTAAACATCTTTATGTTCTTAGTGACACCCCTTTCTAAATTATTAAAGATCTCTTTAAATTCCAATCTACCTTCAAACATTTGAAGAACTATTCCTGACTCAGTGCAATCCAAAAAGCATTCTTTTCTATTATTTGTCATGAAGGGAGGAGTCTGGATTTGTATCATTCCTATGAAAGGTCAGAGTATCACCCATTTCTCCCAATCCCCACGCAAACATAGTCTGAGTGTGAAAACACAGTATAGATTGCCCCTCTCCATTCACTTATGCAACAATCACCTTTTTGCCACCAATCACGGGCACTGGGAAAGCAAGGATAAACAAATCAGCTTCTCTGTCCATTCATTAACTTGTCCACACATGTATTAAAATGAGTTCATTAGCCAGGTGTAGTGGCATATGCCTTTAATCCCTTTCAGCACTTGGGAGGCAGGGGCAGGAGGATCTCTGTGAGTTCAAAGCCAGCCTGGTCTACATAGTGAATTCCAGACCAACTGGGAGACCCTGCCTCAAAAAAAAGCTCAAAAATAAATAAATAAATAAATAAATAAATAAATAAATAAATAGATTCATTAAATGTTTAAGCAGAGATGTTTTGACAGTTGTGCTGTTAGCAAATGAACACAATCAAAAAAAAAAAAAAACTCTTGGCTTCGTAGACCTCACATTCCAATGGTTTGAGGGCAAATTGAGACAGAGTCCGTATTAACCAATAAATAAAGTGGGGCCATGCCAACTTTTGACAAATGTCTAAAGAAACAACAGGATGATGGCCTTGAGGGCGGCGGCTACCTTAGACAGAACGGACAATGGAGGTCTTCCTGAAGAGACCGCCCTAAAGACCTCGCAGCTTACAAGAGTTCTTTAGCACACACCCCTCCTTCTTTTTACTCAGGCCCAGAACTAACTCAGGGTGTTAATTGCTTGGTAACACATTGTTCCTCAGTTAATTATTGACATTCTCAGTGGATTCTTCTGAGTCTTTTAATAAAAAATGATAAACAGAAGAAATTTCAAGATGCAGAGCTCTTAGCTCCTCAGGAAGTTAATAGCTATTCCTTGAAAATAGGAGCACGGTATCATTAAGTGCAGGAGGAGTGGCTTCGGTGCCATCAGATAGACTTCTTTCACCACTTTTCACGACCTTATGAGTTTCAAATGAGATGTACATTACAGCTCCTCCCAAGTCTTTTTCATAGAACCGCCGGAACCTCTTTGATGAATGCTAGACAAATCAAACATGTTGGATTTTGGGGTGTCTTTGAACACTAGAGTTGACATTTGGGATGTGATTCCTAATGCGCTGGCAAGTCCTGAATATCTTTGTAAAGAGTAACAGAAAGAACACTGCAGCGGGAGGTGAAAGGCACTGACTACCTCAGTTTCTCTGTGAGAATGGGCCTATACTTTTTCAGTTTTCTTATTCCATGTTCCCCTGGGAAATATTTTGAATTTCCCCCTTTCTAAGAAAATCCACAGGCATGGGCAGTTGCATGTCATAGAATGGCTTCATAGGTCTCCTGCCAAAATATATGTATGGGCTAGAGTGTTAAGTGCTGTAATTTGAATGAGCCTTGGCTCTTGAATTACGTTAAGCTCTAGTTCAGGTTTCATATGATAGAATCTTTGGGACTAGACCAAGTGTCTTGCCACCTCTCAAACTCCCTTCAGCCTTGGTGGCGCACTCTGTATATAAAAGATGCTCGTCCATATTTCTGTACTTGTGGCAGGTCCTCACCGGGGGCTCCTTTGAAGGCTACCATGTGAGAAACCACTGCCCAGGATGGGAGAGATACCTCAGCACAGAAGTGACATCCCAGGGAATACCCAGCAGACTTCTCATTGAGTGAATGAGACCATTTCCCTCTCATCTTTTCCAGAAATAGATCTGTGAAGAGAGCATGTGTTCAAATGTCCCAGAGAGACAATGGAAAAGGAAGTAGCTAGAAAGAGAATCATTAAAAACCCTAGTGTTTTTTTTTTTTTCTTAAAAGGGAAATGGAAATTGGGACCTGAAGAAAAGTTGTAATTACCATGCCAGCCATCGCCTCTGATTTCCCTTCTCATGCCCCAGTATGGATTTCCTGCCTGCAGGGCACTGTTTGATTTAAAGTTATGAGAATCTCCCAGACAACCTCATGAGAAGGGCCTGAAAACTAAATAGAGCATCATTTGCCCTCTTCCTTTCACTTCTCTATGGAAGCAACTGGATTAATTAATCCTGCGTCTGCAGCCAAATAATAAATGTGGATGACTGTGTATAGCCTAACTACAAAATAACAAGTTGCAATTTTTCTCTTGGCAAAATCAATGTCCCTGGTTTGTGCTGCCACGTTGTTTCTATAAGCAATCATCAGATTTATGTTTCCCTTTCACACCCCTCTACTATGATTTTTGAATGGTCCATAAAAGGATATTTTAATGACATGGTGCTGAATGAGTGCTCTAAACCCGCCCCCACTTTTTTTTTTTGCTTCTCTATACTACTGTAGGAAGTAATAAAGAGTGAAAACATAGACAAAGTGGATCTGGATTCTCATGAAGCCCGCCTTCTGAGTCAAGTTTTACAATTGACAGGTTGCCTTCTATACCCCTCCTGGCAGTTTGGAAAGCTTAAAAATAAATACAATTTTCAATATCAGAGGCTATCTCTGTGGTTTTAGCTTCCCATTTGGCTGAGGAACTTGCTAAGACTCCAGTTTCCTTCCCTAAGACCTGGCATGTTGTCTTACAGGTGCTAGCTGGAGAGCAGAATAATAGAATAACATAAACTGTGAGAATTAAAAACAACGCAGTGCAGGGAAAATGAGCAACGTGTTTTGTTTCATTTCGGTTTCTTATTTTGGAAGTTTGTGACTTTTTTTTGCTGTTTTCTAGTAAGATTGGCCTTGTTACCACACAAACCTACAGTTATCTTTATTGGGCGGTTATCAAAAGAGAGGTGGAAATGTTCTGACATCTTTAAAGCATTTGAAGGAGGTCTTTCTCAGGCCGAAGTTCTCATTTGCTCTTCCTCTCTAGTGCTCAGGACTTGTTTCCTGTGTCATATTCAGATCCGGGATGCCAATGTCATACAGAAGCGATGGTGTCACCCCAGACTTGATGGAAATACACATTTTCAGGCACTTTTCCTGACCCATTAAACACAAACTCTGAGAGTGAGGCCCATTGGTCCATGGTTTAAGAGTCCCTCCACGAAATATCAATTCAGACTTAAGTTTGAGAACCACTGATGTGTGTATCACTGAGCATCCACTCATCCCAGAATGTTCTAGGCTTCTTGGGAACTAGCTGCTTCAGGAACCTCCACACATTCATGAGCCTGAAATTCATCCTGTCCAGGAGCTTGGAGAATGAGTGTGAGTAACAAATTCTTTTTTTTGGGGGGGGGGGGCTTTTCGAGATAGAGTCTCCCTGTGGTTCCAGCTGTTCTGGAACTAGCTCTGTAGACCAGGCTGGCCTTGATCTCACAAAGATCAGCCTGCCTCTGCCTCCCAAATGCTAGGCTTAAAGGCGTGCACCGCCACGCCCTGCGAATAACAAATTCTTATCGTTTGAAAGGAAAGAAACTTCCAGATCTATGTATCACTTAAACACTTTCAGTTTGTTTAACTATACAGTGGGAATAATTCTATGTATCTCATGGGGTTGTTAAAAGGGCTAAAGAACAGAATGTGTGGGGCAGTGACTTGTACTGCCAGGCCCTCTCTGGAGCTGGGTGCACAGTTAGCTATTTCAAATCGATAATGCTGACGCACGTTATTAACTACCTGCTTGGGGTAAGGCAGGGACTGTCTGTCTCCTTTGTCCCCTTCTGGCTTTGGAGCACCAACACTAGGCACATAATGGTCAATCACTGGCTCTTTGCAGAATGACATTAACTAACCTTGGTAAGTGTTTACCCGTGCGTTCATCATAAGCCTTGTGAAGCAGTTTTCTCTTTAGATGAGCTAGAAAGAGTTGAATCAGTGTCTCAACTCAAGAAAAGTAGCTTCACAGCCCGTGTCCTAACCACTTCCCCAACACAACCTTGCACTCAAATTATAATGGTCATACTAAGTCAGATGGTGTGAGATGACATTCTGTGAGTGCTGTGTGCCACACGTTGGTCCAAGCTCTCTGTGCATTTACATATAGGGGTAGGTGATATTATCATATCTTTAACAAGTGAGGAGACAGAAACACAGACATTAGCCCAGTTGTTAGTGTGTTTGTTTGCTGTTATGGGAGAAGTGGTGGTGGTGGTGGTGGTGGTGGTGGTGGTGACTCAGACTGGGGGCCCCACTCATTCAAGGCAGGAGCTTTACCCCTGTGTTATATCCTTAGACCTTATATTGGGTTTTTTAACAATGCACAGATGTTTTTCATGCCTTTCCCTGTGTACTGATTGTTCATAGCCTTCTCCATGCATCTACCAGTGAGCATTTAGGAAATGCACATATGCCTAGAGTTGTGCTTTTAGACATAGAATAGTGAAGATGCAGAGTATGTCCTCAAGACACTTAAAACCAAGTTGGTAAAATGGGCTGGCCTTCAAAATAAGACAACAAAAATCACATACATAGTTTAGAACTGCTTGTTGATTGTTTTACATCTTCACAGAGGTTAATGGAAATAAAATAGAGCCAAATTTTCCCCAGGACCTAAAAGAACAGAAAGCTGCTATGCTAGACTCAATTAAATACTGACCAACTTCCAATGAATTGTTGAGTTCAGCATCCCTATACTATACTATCCATTAAGGTTGCCACAGTTACCGGGTTCACAAGGGATGCTAACCTGTTATCTCATTTGTGTGTCTATTTTGCTGACAATTAATTCTACATACTATCTAGAATAGTGTAGGTGCTCAATAAAAATTCGTGAATGAATAACCAAAATCAGGAGAATAATATGGTAACAGAATGGCAAATATGGCTCCCTGGGTATCAGTTTGGATAGGAAGGCAGACTGCCAACATCTTGTGCCTCAGAAGAAGGTTGAACAAGAGCCAGGTCCTCCACAGAAAATCTCAACTCAAAAGAAGAAGCAGGATTTTCATTTGGGAAGCAAAACTCCCTATCTGTAGGGCTGTAGTACTGTCCTAGTAGCTGTGATCCTTGAGCCCTCCCTAGAGAAGAAACCTCAGAAGTACTTGGTGATTTTGAAAGTTGAAAACCAGGATTTCTTGTCATCAATTTCGTTTTCCTTGGTTTTTCTTCTACTTAGCAAACCTTTGATGCCAAACTCAAGCTTGGTTACACCCCATGTTGCCTTCATAGGAAAATCGCTAGTAATTGAAAACAGAAAGTGGTTCATTTCTTCCAATTCATGGGGCACAGGTAAGGTTCCTGTCTGCGTCCTATCTTGGCTTTCTCCTTCCTGGTGCTTGAAGAAAATCTGGATATAATTCTCTGCTTTGTTGACTAGATTTCTGGTTCTTATGCAAAAAAGTAGGCTTTCATTAAAATAATACTGTCTGATCCTACCCATCGGCTCAACAATTCCATTCTCGATCATTTATTCTTTTTTTTTTTTTTTGGTCTTTTCGAGACAGGGTCTCCTTGTAGTCCCAGCTGTCCTGGAACTCACTCTGTAGACCAGGCTGGCTTTGAACTCACAAAGATTCTTTTGCCTCTGCCTCCAGAGTGCTAAGATTAAAGGGGCGTGCCACCATGCCCGGCGATCATTTATTCTTATAAGTGATCTATGAAATAGAATGTTTTCTGTACAAATACACTTACTGCATTAGTTTAAACACTGATAAAACTGGAAATAACCCAAAGATCTAATAATATGAAAATTCTTAAAGAAGCTAATGATGATAAATCTATCCAAATATTCTACAGCTTTTAAAATTATAATTACAAAGATCACGTAACAATGCAAGAAATGCTTTCAGTATAACATTAACTGGAATAAAAAAAATTAAAAAAAACATTAATTGTAATAAATACAATCTTATAATAAATTTAGGTTGTGACTCTAGCTATATCAAGACAATGTATATCTAAGTAAAAACAAGGAAAATTTTAAGGTGGAGATAATGTGATTTGTTGGGATAGCAAAGTCATGGCTAAATTTTCTCTATTTCACTGTCTGCTCAAGTTGTTAGGGGATGAAACTGCCTGGCTATATGGCAGAGCAGGAGTGTCCTTATCTCAAGCTGACAGGGTCATAGTGTACTGGATGGAATGTGAGCAGCTAGTATCCAGCTAAGTCCTCAGCTGAAGTTCACAGACTTTTTTTCTCTCACAGACAAAAACCAAGCATGCACACCTCTAGCAGTTTCCAGAATGAATACTAGAAGAAAAAACTGTCTATTGCATGTGCTCAAACCCTTGAGGTGGTGAGTCAGCTTAGAAGACCTCATTCCTGTTCTTTTTTTTAAATTTATTTTTTTATGTGTATGAATGTACTGTCTGCATGTAGGTTTGTGCACCCATGTCATGCAAAGCTGCAGAGGTCAGAAGAGGGTGTCAGATTCCCCTGGAACTGGAGTTAAAGATGGTTCTTGGGCTGGAGAGATGGCCTAGCGGTTGAGAGCACCGACTGCTCTTGCAGAGGACCCGGGTTTGATCCCCAGCACCCACATGGTGGCTAAGAACCATCTGTAACTCCAATTCCAGGAGAACTCCAGTTCCAGGGGAATCTGAGNTAATACAAAAAGCCTCAAATGGACCTCTGCCAAATACTAAAACTCCTGTACAAGTACCCTGTTGTGAAGACTCCTTGGATATAACTCAGGATACAGATCTGAAAAGAACAATTATAAATATGATTAGAGAAATTAAGAACTCCAGTTCCAGGGGAATCTGAGACCCTCTTCTGACCTCCGCGGCGTTGCACGACACGGGTGCACAGACCTACATGCAGACAGTACATTCACACACATACAAAAAAATAAAAAAATAAAAAATAAAAAAAGACGGTTCTCAGCCACCATGTGGGTGCTGGGGATCGAACCCAGGTCTTGTGTAAGAGTAGTCGGTGCTCTTAACCACTAGGCCATCTCTCCAGCCCTCATTCCTGTTCTTAATGGACAGTAGCATCATCTGCTTTGAAAATCCCTAAATGGTAGCATGTCAAAAGTATTTTTTATCACCAGAAAATTCTCCCAGTTTAAAGTGTCCCCAGGAAGGTGGCTTGGCTCTGCTACTTATTAGGCTTTCACCATGTTCCTGCTTGACTTTTGTGAGTCTCAGCTTTCTAAAATGTTAAATAGATATAATGCAGATGCGTATGCTCTAAGGATGTAAATAAGACATGAAAAGGAACATTTACATGAAAGAAAGGACATGTAAAGTGTTCTTGATTAAATGGAAGTCTTGTCTGCACCACTCTGGATAAGTCATGTTAGAGAATTAACTCAGCTTCAAACCAAATAGCAACCTCTGACATTTGGAGAAATGCAACATTTCAAGCCAGGTAGAAAGCTGGGAGGGCCACTGACAATGAACCCACATGGGGTGTGAGCGAACTGGGATGCCAAGAGCAACATCCAGGGACAGGAGAGGAATTTGGTTCAAAAGAAGAGTGTTAAGACATCCGTGGCCTGGAAAGAGGAGTAAAGGAGGATTTGTGGCCTGTTGAGTACCAGGAAAAGGTTGTGGCAAAAGAAGGCACAGATGTTCTGAAGAATGTGAGGAATGTATGACAGTTCATAGTCTCACTGCGAGAAATGTCTGCCAAAGGCAAATCTCAGCAGATTGTGGGAGCTCTTGTTCAACGAGAAGACGTGAAGAGACTAGGACTTTTCAAGTAAACTTGACCTAAGTATCTTCTTGAATCAGATGCAAAAATGATGATGAGTAGAAGTTTCTTGAAGAGAAATAAATTGGCAATTCTTTGTAAGCAGATTAAAATATTCCTGAGCCATCAACCTTCTTCCCCATCATTCTTTTCTTTAAAACATCATCTTCGATGACTTGAGGTTACAGTTCAGAGTATGAAGTGACACCCACAGTTTCATATGCCAAAGGCCTAGGTTTCCAGCTTGTGGTACTACTCAGATGTGATGGACCTTTATTAAAGGCACTAACTTCATCAATGGATGGATCCATTGCTGAATTTGACAAACTCACAGTTAAATTGACTATTTTGGAGGTAGAGCCTGGTTTAAAGAAGAAGGTCACCGGACATAACTTGGAAGGGCATTTCTTCTCTCTCTCTCTCTCTCTCTCTCTCTCTCTCTCTCTCTCTTTCTTCTTCTTCTTCTTCTTTTTCTTCTTCTTCTTCTTCTTCTTCTTCTTCTTCTTCTTCTTCTTCTTCTTCTTCTTCTTCTTCTTCTTCCTTCTTTCCCTTCCTAGTAGAATCACATTTCTCCACCATGCCTAGCAGGGTGCTACTGCCTTACCACAGACATAAAGTCAATGAGTCCAGCTAACTTTGGGCAGAAAGCTCTGAAGCCTTGAGCCAAAAGAAATCCTTCCCCCTTTAGGGTCTTTGTTTCAAATATTTTCTCACAGCAATAATAAGATAACGAGCACAGGAAGGAGGGTGCAGTGCTCTGAACTCTTATTACTCAAAGACAAAAGCTTCACTTCACTCCTAACTCCCTTATATGCAAACACCTTGAGAGCTGTTTTTTTTTCTCATTAGCCTAAATGTTTATAGATGCAGTTCTTACACAAATACACATGTATTTGCCATTGTGGAGAGAGTAGAGAACATACCCATCAAGAGATCAAGGCCTTTGTACTGTTCTTTTTTTTTCCCAAGGGTGAGAGGCTTTGCATGACATTATGAGGAAGAAGATCCTGCAGGGAAGGCTGTCTGGTGCAAGACTATATATATATATATATATATATATATGGGAAAAGGTCACTCAGCTTCTAAGATTAGGTAGGCCTCTACTTCCTACTAAAGTTAAGTCAGAGTTTATTATATCTAAGTACTCATGGAGCTTTTTCAAACCTAGATCTGAGCTTCAGGGAGCAGAAGGAGGCAATTAGGGTAAAGAGCATGGCCAAACAAGCCATTATGCTAGCACAGTGTCTGTGCACGGAAGGATCCTCCCCAGCTGTGGACCACATTAGCCCCCACATTGTTAGTTCTTAATGAGGCCAACTTATTCTGTGAATAAGTTTTGTGATAAATTGGAAACTGTCTTCTGAGGCAACAGTGTGTAGTTCTCAGAAAGTAAATTCACGGAAGTGAGCAACTGGCCAGAAGCCCAAAAGGCCGTTGCCTCAGACCAGGTCCCAGGATAGAAGGCTGTGGGCATTCCGTGTTTGAGCTTGTAATAAAAAGTACAAATTAAAAAAATGTTATTTATCCAGCCAATATTCTCAACTTCCAAATATTTTTCTATGTTGAACTCAGTAAAATAATTAAGAGAATCGTAGATTTTCTTGATGGATAATTATTTGCTAAAAAGCATTTAATGAGTTTTGGAATGTAGGCATGATATTGGTTCCAAAGGAAATAAAGATGAGAACATCATTTAACACAAAGTCAAGCTATTACTTGTCTTTTTTTTTTCTTCCTTTCTCTCTGTCTCCCTCTTTTTCTTTTTTCAATTTTTTTTTATTTATTGTTTTATGTGTATGAGTGTACTGTCTGCATGTAGGTTGGTGCACCTGTGTCAGAAGAGGGCATAGGATTACCCTGGAACTGGAGTCAAAGATGGTTCTTAGCTGCCATGTGGGTGCTGGGAATCAAACCCAGGTCCTCTGCAAGAGTAGTCGGTGCTCTTAACCGCTGAGCCATCTCTCCAGCCCCTCCCTCTCTTTTTCTTTTCCTTTCTCTGTCTTTATTCATAGTTCACTTCTTTTGGGAGAGAGACCTGATAGGAAAAATGTGGTCACTCAAAAATAACAAGTTCAAAGAGTGCCAGAATTGGATAAGAACTGAATTTAGTTGACTGTGACTTCATTATAATGCCCAAAGACAGAAGAAATTCTAGAATGCAAGAATTTGAAGAAAAGCACAAGGTCTCTTGATTATATTTAAGCCATCAATACTATAGAATAAAGAAACTATTATGGCAGCAAAATTCCACAAAGAAATGAAATAATGGTCAGAAAAGTGCAGTTTTATCTCAACTTTCCTAAATAATATAATTATAAATGAACCATTCAGCTCCAATCTCTACACTTGCTTGATATTTTGATGAATAACATTCCACTTGCTTTAGAACTTCTATACATTTAAATCTTTTAGTAACCTTAACATGAGCTAATTTTACACACAGAGAGAGAGAGAGAGAGAGAGAGAGAGAGAGAGAGAGAGAGAGATTGAAAAAACATGCTGTAATTTGTCACCTGATTTTGTCCCCTGAGCAAATGTTGGGTGTAAATGACATAGACAGTGGGCTATTTGGAAACCTGTTAATATTATCCAAAGTGAAATAACATGAGCCATAGCTAGACTTTTCCAAAGAAATCACATCTATTCACCTGAAAGGAAGGAAATATCACACAGAAGGTTCATACACCGTTTACAGACAATGTGAAAATTATTGAGATGTAACACAGCTCACACTAAGCTTCAGGAAGTTAAGCCTTCTGACCAACAATATTAATAACTTTCCTACTTTGGCAGAGAGCCCCATGTTCATCTGAAGATGAAGTATTATAAACAGGAATAGCATAAAGCCTGTTAAAAGGGATTTTTACAAAGATCTTTCTTACATCAAAACTCATTTGCAAATTTCCGCTTAAGTAGAGACGTGCCTCTCAGCACCTGGGCTATCAGAATGTAGTTTGTTTCTATGAATTTCTTCAATGCCTCCAACAAATGACTTTCTGAAGACTTCTTCCCTGTTTGATTTCCGTCTTACTGTTGTATTCTACCTTGGACTAGCCTCGGCAATCCCTTGACATTTTTCTAGTTCTTGTCTATCAAACTCAACTCTGATCCTGACTGTCCTTAAACTGAGCCAATGAGCTTGCTTCTATCCCAAACCAGAGCTGACAGAGAAGAAACTTCTGGTTCTCTCATCGGACTCTCTTCCTTGCTCTACGACAGCCCTCTTACCACAGAGAAGCACTGATATGCCATCTGTATATATTATTGATCTGAAGAATGGGGAATACAGACATCCTGACAAGATTTAGAACCGTATCTTCAGAAAGGATACTGGACGATACCCAGAGCTTTGGTTGTCCATATGAGAAAATCGATTCTCTGAAGGTCTGGGTGACTTGTGAAGCCATACAAAGAATCCAAAGCTGGAAACCTTGCTGTTCTCAGTGTTCTATGATACCTTCTTTCATTCCCTTCTCTGCATACGGCACTGTGCTAGGTGCTATAGAAACACTTCCCAGGATCATTCAAATCCAAGAACAACACTCTTGACACGCCAGCATGAAAGGGATGTCACGCACAGCCCAACTGGCATTTGAGTGCACATCAGGCAGTTATTTCTGATGCGCCACACCAAACCATCTCCTTCTGCCCTCTTCCCCTCCCCTTCCATCTCACTGTGTGTTCAATCCATCACTGACTCTGACTGCTTCTTCCTCTGCCATAGTGCCAAGGGCTGTTTCTGCTGCCGTGGAGGCTGTCTTCCAACAGTTGCCTTCCCGTTACAAGCCCAGAGGCTTCTCTTTTCAGGGCCTCCGCCTCCCCAGGCTTTCCCTTCAGACATGCCAGACTTCCCCGGCAGCCATCACCCTTTCACCTGCCATCCTGACCCTGTCACACCCACCCCTGGGAAAATGTCCAGATGTGCCCAGAACAAGAAAACAGAGGTCTGAGTTGAAGAGACTGACAGGGAGCAGAGCCCCCTGAGAACACAGGTGCCAAGTTGCAAATAAAAGAGAAATGATAGACTCGAGAGTGAAAATAAAAATAAAGGGGATGTGTTTTACCATCCCTTTGGCTGATTTTCTGTGTGGCACCAGAAAGAAGGGGTAGGGCCCTTTGGTGATGAATGCCCTGTATTTTGCCTACAAGGTTTCTCTTCTCACATCTGAGAGTAAATTAACAATAACAATGTAAGTGATAATACTGATGGCAAGGCTACAATCTCTTCTTTGGAGCCAGACATTGCTGACAATTCTTGTCACAGTCAGATAGAAGGAGAGAGGGAGGGAGGGAGGAGAGAGAGAGAGAGAGAGAGAGAGAGAGAGAGAGAGAGAGAGAGAGAGACCTGAAGCTCACTCATATGTGTGACTTTTCAACATCCCTTTGTATACTTTCTCTTGTCTGTTTCCACCACATTCAGGCATGAATCCAAGATGGAGTAGTGATTAGTGGCCCTGGTGACACAGTATACTTTATGACTCTTATTCCCAAAGCAGACCTGATGGGAAGGAAGCTCTATTGTTCATTTATTCAAGGGAGGAAACTAGAATCTAATTCCTAGCCTACCATGAACCCTACATGGCATGAGCTTCCATCCTGATAATCATCAGTAAGGAAAAATAGTCTCAATGGTTTTCAATAGCAGACAAGGAAAGAGAAACAAAAAGAAGAAAGAGGAAGGGGAGAAGAGAAATTGACACGCTAGTTTGAAGTGTGGAGACCACTGCGTATTTCACCCACACTCATCTTGAAACTTGCAGATTGTTTTGAAGTAAGTTGAACACTGAAAAACAATGATTTAACAAGTGTATTATTTAAGAGGAATCAATGTTAACAAGGGGTCAAGATAAACTTATATAAATGTTTTTATACCTGACTAAAGAATCCATCCTCGATGTCAACTCAAGATGAGTCAGGTTAGTCTACACAACATAAAGTTTGGATATCCTTCCACAGGAATGCTTTATTCAATAAAGCAGACTGTCCTTGTCTACCTTGGAAATCCATTTGTTTCAAACAAACTTTTCAGGGTGGGGAAGGCATGCACTTTTAACAGTAGTGAGGAAGTCAATAATTTCTCCACTCATTTTGTTAATCAACTTGTCCCAATTATATGGATAGCCAACATTTGTGTAGTTTGCTGCATGCCAGACATTACACAAAGCACTTTGAGTACATTTTTACTTAATCCGCACATTTCTAGCAGTTACTTTTGGTATGTCCTTTCTACATATGAGGTTTGGGGGGAAAAAAAAAAAAAAAAGAAAATGTGGTGTCATGCCAAATCCAAGCTGTTGAATAGGTGCGGACTCTAAACCTGTATGACTCTACTCTGTGATTTAACGACTCAGCATATTGCTTAAATCATTGCTATGACAGATGTCATTGACCGATCTGATTCAGATTTTGAAATACACTGTAAATCAAGGAAACTGCCTAACTAGAAAATAATAGCTACATTATATAGAAAGCCCCATAGAAATAACTCAGACACAAAAATGACCCCCTGGCATTTGATGACCTTTTACCTTAGACGTTGATAAACCCAGCCATTCCCTTAGGACAACATTTCTGTGCAGCAAAGCATTTCTCTTGCCAAAGTATAATTTTGTTGGCTACATCTACCTCCTTCAAGCCCTGGAATAAAACCCAAGCTAGTAAATTCTGCTGTCCTGGCAAGATGTTAACCCTCCAGGGTATTATATCAGGGTAAAGTAATACATCACATTGCTTCCCACTCTGTCGGCCCATTTCTCTAAAGACTCTTAAAACAGTAATGCTTCTACTTTGAATCTTCCATTGTTCTTCCCCCTTGACTTTACACTTTAGCTCCCTGGCGTTGGAAACCAAGCAGAGCTGAATAGAATTCTGTTCACACCTGCCCTTCCTTGAGTTGGGCTTTCAGTAGAAAAGAGGATCTCAAGAAAGAGGAAGCTTCGCTCTGTTTCTTTCCTATCAGACCCAGATACATAAACATTGACTTGGTTGAGTAACAGGAAGACTTTGGTCTTTGGGATTATAGGCATTTAGTGGGTGAGAAAGAGTTGCTGAGTGGTGGGGGTTATAGAAGGTCATATAGGGCTATGATTCCTAGAAAAGATGACCTTGTCCAATTGAGAAGTAGCGGGACCGGCAAACATTGCCAATTAAAAATTAACACAGGCCAAAAGTGAAATCAATGCCTAAACTTGATAGGTTTTCAAGAAAAGGTTCTGACACACAGTTCATAGAAAAGAGAACATTTTCTTAGTGTTCTCTTTTACACATGCCAAAGGTCAACCTTACTTGGAAAGATCCTTTCACAGAAAAGCAGTAAATTAACAGGGATAATTAGCAAAGTATAAGCCAGATTTTATTCATGTATGTATATTTTACTGTCTTTTTAAGAAATCCTAATCTGAAAAGCTTTAATACTGATAATTCACTTCATTCCCTGATATATGTTTGAGTGCGTATGTGAACATACCCATGGCATTGTAAGTGTTAATGATATGTCTAGTAACAAATTTTCTTTCTACATTTTTACTAAGTATACAACTATGGTATATGTTAAAAATGTATTTAAATGAAATGTGATTTGCACACAAACCTTTTTAAAGGTAAAATATTGACTCTCAAAGACATTAAATGTAAGTCCTATGAATTCAAAGAATATCAGCCATTCAATATTTTAAGATAATTTTCTTTATTAGAGGAGTCAGGAAAGAAGTTGATTTTGTATATAAAGCTAGTGAATGGAGGAAAGATTGGAAATTAACTGCCCTTTCTGAAAATGGAAAATAAAATGCTGCCAGGAATTATAGTCTACATCTACAGTCTCAGCACTTGGAAGTTTGGGGATAATGAGACAAAGGTCAAAACCCTACCTCTGCAAAGGAAGGAAGGAAGGAAATTAAAATGTTAAGATATAAGACTAGGAATTTAGCTCAGCAGTACAATGTGTGCTCAGCATGCCTTAGGCCCTTGGTCCTCTCCTTGGGACAAAAAAATAATTCAATACAATTTTAAGAACTTTTCTACTAGTATCCCATGCAAAACAATGTTAGTATAATTATTATTAGATAAGGTTGCCTACAGAGCAACATTGTCCTAAGAAGCCAAACATTCTGAGTTATCCAACTCTCATTGTGTTCAGAGATCTGCAATAAACAACTGATATGAGAAATCCAATGTTCTGGCTTATACAGACCCTGAGATATCTGGTTGTATAACCAATCTCCAGGTAATCAAAGTGAAATTCAGTTTACTTAATTATCTAATAATCCCATTTTTGTTAGTATTTTTTGAGACAGAGTATCCCCAACTGGCCTGGAACTGACTATGTAGATCAGGCTACCCTCTTTATCTCACAGAGATCTGCTTGCCTCTGCCTCTCGAATGCTGAGATTAAAGACATGCAGCACCACACCTGGTCCCAGCCATATTTTCTTTTTTAAAATATATTTTTATTATTATTAAACTTTTTCATACATCATACATCATTTCTCAATCCAATTTAGAGTCATTTCCCTTTCCATACCCCCCCACCCCACCTGAGTTCATGCACTCTGCCGTACATGTTTTGCATCTTTTTCTGAGTCTTTCCAAAGTTTTTTTCAAGGCGAAAGCTTATTGTTTTGGGGAGAACTTCACTGTCTCAGTCGACAACCATATTTTCTATCAGACCCAAAATGGAGAAATTTTTAGAAAAAGCCTCCACAAACCAAACTTGAATTTTCTTGCCTCTTCATCTTGTTTTAAAAAAAAAAAAAAGAACAGAAAATATTGATCACTTTGATACCTCCTCCTATTGGTAAATTTCTAGAAAATTGTTTTATTACTTGGAATCCAGAGATTAATAAGTAAATAGCTTCAAAACTAGTTATGTCTCTATTTGGGAAATGTTTGTATTTGTCATTATCTAAATATTGATTCTTCCAATCAATGTTTCCTCCTGCCAATGACAGAGTTAAAATAAGCTTTCTCAGCAAGCAAGAGGGGAAATTTCAAAGGAAATCAAAGTCATGTCTCAACTATACTTCCAGAAATTTCTGAGAAACACAAATTTATGCAGCAGTAGTGACACAGATTTACCAATGATGAATGACCAGAACTCTTCTCTAGAAATGATGAGCCCAGTTAAATCTCAGCACTGTGCACTTCTCTTCAGTGATGGAGGGGTGGGAGTCGCTTGTATCTGTAACAAAATGTGATCCTCAGCTAATTGGTGTGGTTTTGATGATGCCACAATTCTACCCAAAACTCTTGTAACTAGCAAGTTTCTCCTGAAGACTATTGAATTACCCCCCACTGACCATGCATTATTTAAAGGGAAGTGCTGCTCTTTATTATAGAGGCCAGCTGTTTAACCATTGGAATTCTGTTGGCCAACTTTGAAAATGTAGCACTGAGTTTTGACTAAGCATTACGTCTACTACTCCTACTGGAGTCTAAGCCTAGGTTAAATGGTGGTCAACTTGTCTGGTAGGAAAACTTTGGTCTACATGCCAAGAACCTTTTGACAAAACTACTGACAAGAATAAGTAAATAAATATATAACTTTTCAATGTGAAGACTTTGTCAGCAATAAAAAATATCTGTGGAATGTTATACATGTCTGCTTATTCTAACAGTTGAGTTAGTTTAGATACAGCACAAAGAACCCCTAGAATTGTATCTCATTGCAAAAGGCACTATCTTAGTCACCCATCTTTTGCTTTTCAAGCTTTGAACATCTTGAAAAACTTGAGTGATCATTAGAAAATAAATTTCCTTCTCAATTTGAAAACATTTGAACCTATTTCTTAAAGACGATATAAGTGGTTTCCAACCAAACTGAGTGTTCAGCCAAGATTCTTTATAGAATCTCTGGAATAGAAAAAAAAAAATCACAGCAATCATCCTGTATTCTGACACAGGAATGTGTGCTAGTGCACCGACAGGTGTTTGTAGAGCCTTTCCTTAATTGCCTTCTGCAATAGGGAACTCATCGCAATCAAGAAATTGACTAACAGTTTCTACTTTAAATCATTTAAAATCTTTTTTTAAATATTTATATTGATTTGAGAATTTCATATCATGCATTTCGATCATCTACAGCCCCCCCCCCATTCACTCAGAGGAGCTTCAGGCTTGTAAAATGTTTCTCTTTTTTATTTTTTATTTTTTTGGTCTTTTTGAGACAGGGTCCCCCTGTAACACCAGCTGGTCTGGAACTTACTGTGTAGACCAGGCTGGCCTTGAACTCACCTGCCTCTGACTCCCAATTGCTGGGATTAAAGGCATGTTCCACCATACCCAGCTAAAATGTTTTTTTCTTATGTTAAGCCAGTATTGTTTTCTGTTTATGTTCTAGTTATTATTCTGCCCATTAAAGCAAAAATATATAATAAAGATTTTTTTAAAGGCAAAAAACAAGACTTTATCCCCAAAATTGTGTTCTCTCAGCTGGTAAGAGATAATGATTGTTTGTTGAAATCAAGCTTATAGGACACTTCAAAGGATGAATTAGTCTTTAAAAGGAAATGTGTAAACATTTGTTACATTCATATATCTGAAGAAAGTACAATGAATCTATTGTAGTTATTATGAATTGACAAAGAAAACAGTACTCTAGAATTGTGGTAGCTGAAGATTCATGGGAAAATACAAGTATGTATAACCAGGACTCCAATAGTATTTTCAAAAACAAATAAGGGCATAAGATTAAGTTTCTTCATAGAACTTTATAGAAAAGTCCTAAAGCTCTTTGTTCTAAAATTCATCAGTATTTGGACTAAGCTACTTTGTAGAATTAACCACATCAAATTCTGAGCTCTCCTAAGACAGACAACCAACCAGGCACTAGGTATGCCTTTAGCTTTATGGTGTTGATGATTAATTATTATCTATTTTGTAAGATGAAAGAAACCTGTAGTGAGTTTTCATGACTGTTGATAGTCATCAGGAAATGCTTTCTGCTACTTCAAGATGAAGTCTGGCATCTTCCTCTTTGAGCAAGCAACAATCTCAAAAGTAGGTATAAGTTAGAAGTGCTTGAAATGGAAATACTAAATAGGTCTTGGAGTCCCAAACTCTGTCCCTCTCCATTTTCAACCCATAAGCCCAAGTTGTGAAATCAGTTGTGTCTGTGGCAGCCAAGTTTGAAAGTTTCTAGATCCACTCCTTTAACTCCATCCCCAAACACCAAATTATTATCCCATAAACAAATGACTACCAATTATTCCCTATTAAGCAATGTATAATCTGAACAAGAAGTAATCATGACCTGAAGGTTAGTACCAGGATAGCTACAGCAAAAGAGACTAAATCGTCTCCTTTCTCCCTACCTCTGAAGAAAAAAACAAGTGTATCCTTTAGTCTCGTCTGGCTAGCCAGTTAGCAAAACTATGTAGAAGTCCTTTGTGAATTACAAGAACCGTGTAAACACATTTGTGTTTTTCCTCTAATTTATAGTCTCAGGAAAAGATTATTAGAAAAAAAAAAAAAAAAAAACATTGTTTACATTGCCTGGGGGACCAGCTGAGTCTCAACTAGCCAGGCCCCGGCTGGCAAGCAAAATCTCTGAGTCTACTTTCATGCTAGCCTTCCCTCCAAAGGCCAGCAAAAGGCTGAGGTTCCAGTGGGACCAGCTGCCTGATCTTTCCCAAAGCCTACAACCATGGGGAGCCCACAGGGCTTGCTGTGAGAGAGAGCTGAAGATCCCACCCAGAGAGACCACAGATGAACTCTTACCAAGCTACTACCTCTAGCTGCCCTAAGAATGACAATAAACCTGCCTTATGGGAGGAAGCAGCCACCAAGCTCCTGTGCCAAGCATCAGGAAAACATTTGGGTTCTTAGAGGATGCCATGAACAGTTGGCCTCTCCAGCAGGGAGGCAGCCAACTCGTTTGGTAGCAGGCCATTGCATGGTCTTGATCTCCCCCAAGGAGAAAGTTGAAAATAGACATGAGGATTTTGACTTTCCCCAAACCCCATCTTTGAGAATGGTGTCATTATTTGCATGGTCATAAAAGTTTTTATTTAATGTTATGCTTTCTTGGATTATGAATTAAGACTAAGTATGTGTCAGATTGCTAATTAGATTTTTGTGGGTTATTAGTTGACAAATTTCTTCCATAAAGCCTAGACAACAGAGAAAGCCTAGGCAGTCCACCTCCCAAGGAAGGTAGGGGAGATAAGAATGGATGGAACTTTTCTGCCCTCACCTGAGATAACACGGCTTTGTGTTGTTCGTTCGTCTGTTTGTTTGTTTGTTTGTTTGTTTTATATACTGGTATATAGGCAATACTTGGTTTAACAAAATATCGATGATGACAAAAGTTGAGCACCTGTTAAGTTCCATGTAGCTTTGTTTCGCCTTTTCTTTTAATTCTGAGAGCCAGTAAAAGTATGGTCCAAAACAAAACAAGATCAGATCAAACCGAAACCTACCTGCCAAAAAAGAGTTCTAATTGATCAGCAAATATCAAAAGAGATCGGAACTACACTGTTCTCCCGGCATTCAGTGCTGTCTGTCCCAGTCTAATAGTTACTCGGTTAGAAAACAAACATGATTCGTCTAGGCTTTCTGTGGTGGCAGGACAGGCCCCTTCCCATTGATATTGCTACCCACTCTGTTTTCAGCCTTCTGGACTTGTAACACTGATTTTTTCATAGATCATTTAAGACCCTGGAAAAAGGGACGTAGAGGAAGAAAACTAAATGTATTTAAGACCTGTTCTGTGTCACAGGCTGTGCTAGACACTTTATATATTATTTTATTTGATATGCTACTTCATCTTCACCTCAGTTCAGACAAGGAAGATGCCATTAACCCCATTATACAAATAGACTGAGACCTAGATAGGTTAAGTAGTTTGTTTGGAATTATATGTTGAGGTCTCCTAAGTTCCATGAGCCCTTGGGCTTGGCAACTAGATCAGAGTTCTAATCCTGACTCCACTTATTTCTACCTGAAGGACCTTGAGCAAGTCATTCAAACTCTTGAGCCTCAGTTTTCTCACCATGAAAATAAGGATATCTTTCTCTACTTCAAATTTCATTCATAGGCAGTCTTACTTTATAATGAATTGTTAAATGAAAGAACAATTGAGCTGTACAGTATATATAAACTACACCAATTTATTAAAAAAGATTAAGTAAACTCAGTTTTTCCAGCATCATGTACTAAAGAGATGTCATGCCTAAGCATTTGAGATTATGGATAACATAAATACCTTGAGCTGATCATTACATAATATGCATGTGCATGTGTGTGTATGTGTGTGTGCGCATGTGTGTGTATGTGTGTGTATGCATGTGTGTATGTATGTGTATACATACCAAAGTGCCATGCTGTATCCTACAATATACACAATTACTATTTTTCAATTTAAAAATAAATCAATAGGTTTAATTTTTTAGGGAACTTATTTATGATTTTCTTTTAACTAGCATTTCATGGGTCTCTCAACAAAACAACAGATAGCACTTAGGACTGATTGTAGACAATATCCTTGACTATAGGTTACTCAGAACATGGGCAGAATTAATACAGATAAAATGTGTGGTGAATGAATGCATACTCATGAGTGTGGTATGACTCTAGGAGACACTGTGATCTAGAAGAGTCTATGGTGTCAGGCATTGTTAGAGACACTTCAAGAAGCATATTGGAGGAAACATATAGTCTTGAAACACAGAAAGGGAGGGGTCAGAGCTAGATGGAAGTCCGTGCCCACAACTGATTTTCTCTAACATAAGCCCACTTCTCATTCATACAGACAAGCCCACAGGCTATGGCTCCAGCAGTCGGAGGGCACCTCAGACAGGAATCGTGGATGAATGTTGCTTCCGGAGCTGTGATCTGAGGAGGCTGGAGATGTACTGTGCCCCCCTCAAGCCTGCAAAGTCGGCCCGCTCTGTCCGTGCCCAGCGCCACACTGATATGCCCAAAACTCAGAAGGTAAGCCATGGGCGTGGGGCTCATTCTCAAGTGCTGTTTTACATGCAGGGTGGGGAGCACGTGGAAATTGGGCCCTTTGTCCTCCATTCCTACCAACATGGTCTATAGGTCCGTCCTTTCATTCATCTTCTGCTGTAAATTATACCTTCTGCTGTTCTCGACATGTTTTTAAAATGCACCAAGTAGCTAACTATTAGGCAAGGATTAACATTCATCATGGCATCTAATAATGAAAGTTGCAAGTCCCGTGATTCTGCAATTGTCCAAAGATAGAATGACTCCCTAGTGGGAGCTATTTAAAATTCACCATGACAATTATAAATTTTTACAAAAAAACACATTTAAAATGAAAATGTCTGCTTGTAAGAATGCCTAGAAATTTCTAATGATCAAAATTTCCAGGCAACACATCCTTTTTCTAACAATTATACTGTAAACCAACCTCAGTAGTACAGAAATAGATAAAAGCATCCGACACATTTCAGATACTTCATAGACTTGTTGAATGAATAAATAAATGAATGAACAAATGGATATCAGAGCCCAAGTAAAAACAGAGTCCTTAAGTAGAAATAAGGAAGACTAAAGGAAAGATAAAAGAAAAAAGAGAAATGAAGAAAAATGAGAAAGGAACACAAAGCCCTCTCTTAGATCTCTTGGGGGACTGTGATTTTTTTTAAGTGAACTTCTAGTTTTAATCTTTGAAGCCAAAACTAACATTGTACAGAAAGCACAAGATAAGAGATCCAGAAGTTCTCAGTGGCACCTGTGCTTCTTCCTGTTCCTAAACTACAGCTGAACCCGAAGGAGAACCATGTGAGCTTAGTGGAGAATTCACCCCAGTGAGCCACTTCAAGGCATGCAAGGCGACTGTTCAGAATATGATATACACAGAGCAGGGAGGCCCACAGTGTTGGGCTGAAGGGCAAAGGCATGTTCTTTCTTTCTAGTTCAGTAAGAAGTGGGTATGAGCTGAGTTCCCAAAGCTCCGGAATGCCAGGCTTGTGCCTAAGCTGTAGACCCTTCTCCAGCGCCAAGGCTGTCCCTTCTTTCCTATGGAGCCCAGACACACAGAGCAGAGCCAAGGACTCTCTGCAACATAGAAACCACCTTTTCTCAATGCAATTATTTCTGTGATGTTTGCAGTCTCAGCCTCCGTCTACAAACAAGAAAATGAAGCCTCAAAGGAGAAGGAAAGGTGGGCCAAAATCACACCCAGGAGGGGAACTGGAGGGGACAGAAGCAGCTCAGCAAATCAGAGGAAAAAAGAAAGTAGAAAGGGAGACTGAAGCTAGAAACTGTGGACACAGAGGCATAAAAAGAAAAGTGACAGAGGCAGAGGCAGGAGAGGAGGAGACAGCAACTCAGAGAAGGAGGAACTGCTCTAGAGGAAATGAAGAAACAACCCTGACAGAGCTAGATCATGTGTATGATGGAAGTAGAGATGACTCGATATGGAATGTAGCTAATAAACTTGGGAAGACTGGAAAAGGAAAGTACAATCCCTCAGAAAATACAAAGTGACCAGAACAAAACAGAAAAATTAAAACCATCCCAACAAAACATACCCTGACCATTACACTCCTTCAAAAGAAAAAAAAAAAGTGCCAGAGTGAAAAATTCACAAAAAGTTCATATCTTTTCCACCCGTTTTAGATCACATGGGAAAGATTTTAAATTTTGCATAAATCTGCTATAGCAGAATTGTCCATGTCAATATATATTTGGAGTTAAATATTAGCCCTAAATTCTCAGCAAGCCTGAATTGTGTCATGGAAGTTCCCAGATTTTCTTTCCCCCAGTGCTATTGGAGGATGTGTTACTTAGTGAAGTCCAAGGTTTAGGCCAAAGAACATCCAGTATTTATTTAGCCTGTGAGCTAATCTTTGGAAAAGTCACTGAACTTTATTTTGTACTTTGATATCAGATATAAAAGATGTATTAGTTTGTTATGGCTGCCGTAACAAAGCACTGCAAGTACATACTAAGTGGCGTAAACCACAGATAGTTTTTCTCACAGTTGTAGAGTCCACATTCAAGGTGTCAGTCCTTCAGAGGCCTCCTAACTGTGTCTCCACAATTATCTTTTTTGTATAGGGCCACCAGTATTATGGGATCAAGGCTTAAACTAATAATCTCATTTTAATTTGATTACCTTTAGAAAGACCCTACATCTATCTAAATGCATTATGTTTTTGAGTTGCTGGAAGTTGAACTGGGATCTTAAACATATGATTTTGGGAGTAGAGGATAGCATTTAGTCCATAATAAACATTTCTGATGTAAAACTACCACCTTTGTGTTATACCTCCTAGAAAATATTCTGTATCCATCCATCCATCCATCTATCTATCTATCTATATGTGTTCTCTTTATCTATCTATATTCTCCCTCTCTTTCAACCTCACATGAGAGAGAGAGAGAGAGAGAGAGAGAGAGAGAGAGAGTTAAGTCTTTAGATCTGAAAGCCTATGAGATGCTTCTCCATAGGACCATGTTGTGATACAGCTGGAAAAAGTTTTGGAAGTCATTTGATTCAGTCTCTTTGTTTGAAAGACAAGGATACTGAGATCTGGACATAGGTGAAAATGTACTTGGCTTCTAAATGTCTTCTGGCCAGCAGACAAGAGCACATAATCAAAATAAGTCAACTATAAAAGAATTCCTAAAGGAAAGGAGGGGACAGAAATGGACACCTGACGTTCCCCCCCCAATTTGATATTTTTCTGTCAGAAGGAAGGTTATGATCAAGAGGAACGGTGCTGGAGTTTTCTGAATGTGAAGGAAATCTCAACAGACTCTCAGGAGCTGGGACTCAGTGGCTTTCTCTTTTATTTCCCTTGATTTAATCAGTATAAGTGGTCATAGAGTATAAAGCAAAATGCCTGAAGATTATCCAAATTGTGAATTAACACACTAAAGGAGCATGGAAAACAGAAGTACTCAGCCAGGCAAAGGATGACACTTCAGGGTAATAAATGACTGAAATCCACAACTGAAATATTTCATCCAAGTAACTTACTTCAAAACAGTCCTGGTATAAGGAGCATCCTTTCCCTGGGCCTTCAGCTTCCTGATTATGTTTTCTACTTCAGGATCATCTTCCTCCACTGAAAACCCAAGATCTCTTCAATATAATAACAGTATCCAGAGCTCAAAAATAGGAGAAAAGGGTCCAATGAGAAGTGTGTCGAACCCCAAATAAAAGCCAAGCTGCTGCTGGTATTTTGCAAAGTGGAGTCTAGATTATCAGACCAGACCAAAGCCAGGCTGAGGCCAAAGCCCCTGGTCAGCCACCTTCTTCAGGAGACACTGAGCTGTGTGAAGAATGCATGTTTGGGGGTCAGCCTCAGGCACAGGCTGGCTCGACTCCTACATCACCTCAGCAACTGGCCCCTCAAGAATCCACAGCTGAGCAAAAAGAATTCAGAATTTATGTCTTATGGAAAGATTTGGGTAACTGTATCAAATTATAAACTTATTTAAATGGGATGTGGTGGTGTAGGGTTTTAATCCGGGCACTCAGGAGGCAGAGGCAGGTTCATCTGAATGAGATTGAGACCAGCCTGGTTTACATAGCAAGTTCTTGGCCAGCTGGAGATATGAGGAGACCATGTCTTTAAAAAACCCAAATTAATAAACTCTATTTTAGAAGAACCTTAACAATAAAATAGAACTTCCCAGTTAAAATATGAATGCCATGTAATAAGAATCATGAACACATAATGAATCACTATCCTTTAATCTCCTTTAAAGTATTGATACCCGGGGCTGGAGAGATGGCCTAGCGGTTAAGAGCGCCGACCGCTCTTACAGAGGACCCGGGTTCGATCCCCAGCACCCACATGGCGGCCGAGAACCGTCTGAAACTCCAACTCCAGGAGAACTCCAGTTCCAGGGGAATCCGAGACCCTCTTCTGACCTCCGCGGCATTGCACGACACGGGTGCACAGACTTGCATGCAGACAGTACATTCAAACACATACAGAAATAAATAAAAATTAATAAAAAAAAAATTTTAAGTATTGATACCCAAGGACTTAATGACATATGGCATCAAGATGAATGGATGGGTAGATGAGCAAATCAATGATGTAGGCCAACACATGGTGATAGAAAGATGGACCATAAAACTAGGTAGCACTATTAAGATGAACTGATTCCTCTTGTTCTATATAGGACAGTGAGGCAAGTGTAGAAAAAAAGGAAAGGCAAAGACCTTTGACGACACAAGTCTCATATCTTTGAAATATCTTTCTTTAGCCTAAATTAAAATTGTTCAAGGACCCAATGTAAAAGGTTGCAATTGGCTAAATACTTCATAATGAACATTATCGATCCCCTCAATGCTTTCTTGAAGGAAGTAGAGCAGTACTCCTTATTCACAATTCCCGCATCTTAATTTCAAGTACTTCTCTTAAGGCAAATTGATGGTTGTGTTTAAAAATAATTAGAATATGTAAGGAAACATGATCCAAAACAAAATCACTGGAAAATATTTTATTGAGCAAATATGAGTGAAAACTTCTGTATTAGGCACAAAGGAGACTTAGAGGTTGGAAAGGCAGTATAAGATTATCATTAAGAGCACAGAATGCACAATCGGACTGACTCAAATCAAATCAAAGTTATTGGTAAGAGCTGGAGAGATGGCTCAGCTGTTAAGAGCACTAACTATTCTTGCAGAGAGCTAGAGATTAGTTCCCAGCACCCCCATGGCTACTAACAACTGTCTATAACTCCAGTTACATGAGATACATAAACGTATACATAAAATAAATGAATCAAACCAGTTACCTTACTAGCTAGGTACTCAGGCAATCTAATTCGTGTATGCATTAGTTTCATCATCTCTCAAATACAGTAACAATTGAATCTATCCCATATAGTTGTTGTACGGACTTATTGAAAAAATATACATGTATATCAATATGCATATATGTGTATAAACATAAATATATAAGTGTTCAAAATGATGCTTACACACAGTAATATCAAAATAATAGCTAATATTACTCTACTTCTGAAAATTAGAGCCAAATAGAAAAGAAGTCTTCTGAAGTAGAAATGAGTCTCATACAACCAAAACTATTGAGTCAAAGCTTGCCCAAAACATTGCAGTGTTGTGGTTATAGATGCTCCAGCATGTGACAGAAGAGAACTCAGTGGGCTAAGACTCCTTCCAACTTGGAGACTATCTATGAATAATTCCAATTTAAATGGTTAGGCCAGCTCTCCCACATGAAGAACCATTAATATTTATTTCAGGGTCATACAATGAACTTTTCAGAAAGCCACCATTTTTCTTAACCAGTGAAAATCAAATGTAATACGTGTTTTCATTTCATGGTGCCTGGGGAAAATTCAATTGTAGCATGAACTCTAGATCTTGCTAGTTTTAAGTAAAACTGCCAAGATAAACAGAAATGTGGGCTATTTCCGGGCTCACACAGCTTCCGGGACACTTCAGTTTCTAGGACCGACAATCCAGTGCTTTTCCCGAGCATTTGATCTTCTTTCAAACATCTCTTGAAAACAAACAAACCTCATACAGCTTCAAGTGTGTGTGTGTGTGTGTGTGTGTGTGTGTGTGTGTGTACTGTTAAGATGTAAGAGTGCATGAGGAAGCAAAGAAATCACTCCCAAAGAATAACTCCCCTTTTCCCCACCATCTCTTGACTACTTCCCTCCAACCAACAGGGGAAACAGCCTTTCTAAGGTTCTGCAGGTTCTCAATTCTGTTAGTGTGTAGGGCAGGATAAGAGCTAGTCTCCTTACTTGACCATTGGAAGGGAAGAGGGCTTTTGTAACATATAATAGAGAACATGAAATTGACTTATGTCAAGGCAAAGTTGATAGCCTGAAATTCAAGTGAGATCTTTCAGAAGCAATGGAAAGATTGACAGTTTCAGATGAAGCAGAATCCCTTTGTGTGAGTTTTAGAATGCCCACTATAGAATTTCTTACCTTATGTGCTTACCTCAGGGCTGAACGCCTAGTTATTGATTCTTTTGACCTAAGCAAGACAAGTCTACTTTTAAATAAAGAATAGCTGATGCTACTGAGAGAAAATTCTTCAGGAACCACCAAACATACAAGGTCAAAGTCAGTTTCTCTTTTCCAAGGGCCTAATTGAGATCAGAATTTTTCCCTAATGCCCACTATTTTGGAACCCTTCTTTAATGAGGCTTCTTAATGCCTTTAGACCTACCTAGTTTATACAATTTAGAAATATAAATTTAGATTTACACTACAGAAGACAAAACTGGACATTAAAAACAATGGGGGATGCATTACTTTATAAAATACAGGGGGGTTGGGGGGCGGTTGCTTTCTTTCAGCAAATGTAAATTCCTCTGTAAAAATTAATCATCCTCCATAAAAAATACCTCAACATTATTTTGTCTTCTGAAAGACTCTGGGTTTGAGTCTTAAATTAAGTTTTAGTCGTGACATGAAGGGACTGTTTTTGGAGGGGCAGAGGGAAGTTGGTTTTGTTTTCCACTGTACACCTTGGGAATACAGGACCTTCAACTACTTCCCATCTAATCCATAGAGAATAATTCTGCAGATCTCTTTTATTGGTGGAACCCAGTAGTTTCCCACAGAATGAGACTACAACTTGGAGAATTTGGTCCACGTCTAATTTTTTACTAAATGTTGGGTCCATGCATCCAACCAATGTTCTTTCCTTCATCTTCTCCTGGTTTGTCCATGATTAAGATTATCAACCAGAACTGTCCTAGGCTTCTGCCACTATTTTCCCCTTTCTTTTTTGACTTTTTAAAATTACATTTATTTACTTTGTTTATCTGTGGGGTAGGGCACATTGCAGAGCAGATGTGTGATCAGAGGACAACTTGGAGAACTCAGTTCTCACCTTGTACCATGGAGGTCCTGGGTTTATGACTCCAGTTATTGGTTAGGCTTTTTGGCAATCACCTGCAGCCTCTGAGCTATTTCTCTGGCCTCCACTTTCCCTTTTCTAAACCATAAGCTTCCAATGCCCTGTCTTCACTCTTCCATACTCAGTGTCATTCATTCAGATAAAGAAACACATATTTATTTGAGCAGTTATGTTCTTTTCACTATGGAAAATGGGTAACAATACAGGATACTACTGTCTCCCTTGGCTCTATCACCAGGTTGATTATATTTTCATAAGAAGGTGGGATATTAAGAGTAAGACCATGGGCTGGAGAGATGGCCTAGCGGTTAGGAGCGCCGACGCTCTCGCAGAGGACCCGGATTCGATCCCCAGCACCCACATGGCAGCCGAGAGCCGTCTGAAACTCCAATTCCAGGAGAACTCCAGTTCCAGGGGAATCCGACACCCTCTTCTGACCTCCGCGGCATTGCACGTCATGGGTGCACAAACTTGCATGCAGACAGTACATTCATACACATACAGAAATAAATAAAATTTAAAAAAAATTAAAAAAAAAAGAGTAAGACCACAAGGGGCTATGTGTGACAGCAACTTTTTTTTTTCAGAAAATAGTTTAAAGTTCCCCATGAAAGACCAAGACATTTTACATCAAATTCAAGCTAGCTGAATGGCCCTCACTTCTCAGCAAGAATTCATATGCCAGAAATTTTTACAAAATTCTGTGTAAAGTCTAGAAGCATTCACATGGGGCTTTCTGTCTGGCAAACACTAAGAGGTTAAGTAATCAAAGACCAACCAGCCATGCCATCTGTGAAAATATGATGGGCTATTTTCACAGCTGTAGATAACAACAATTATAGCAGGACAAAAGTTTCAAATGATTAAGAGCAAGACTATGGCAGGTTGAGGGCTGGGGAGGATTCCTTAATCTTCTAATAATTGTAGACTTGGGAGTGTACAATATTGATGTCATGGCATGAGGAATAGTTACGGAACACTGCAAGAAAAGAAGAAACAAAAAGTAGAAATAAGTTAATAAATGCATAGCACCATTATTTTTATTTTCTCAGTATTAGTTGACCAGGTCATTATTAAATGATCTGGTTTCTATGAATAATGTTTACTTCCTTCTTCAAAAGAATACAAGGGTGGAGGCAGAAGTGTTTCTGGAACCACAAAACAATTCTGATTTTTTTTAAAACCATATGCACACATGAACGGTTCTTGCACCATGTTCTGTCTTGGAAAGGCACTGGCTGGCATTCTTCATGATTACTTTTACATGCTGAACGCTCCATCAAACTCAAACAGATGCGAATGACTGCCACTCATCATAGTGTTATTTTGTTCATCCTAAACGTTCAGGAGAGTCTCCAAGCTCTCAATTCAGTGCACAAATTCAGAACACAAAGTTTGAATGTTCTACCCAGATTTGTCACACACACACACACACACACACACACACACACACACAGAATGTGAGTAGAAGAGGGCAAAAACTTCCCTACTAACCCTGTGAACTCAACACTGTTGCACTGAAATGACACCAAAAGTCTTCTGGGCCTCAGGTCTCTCGAAGACATCGTGATGGAAATTAGCACATATACTTGCTTAACCCCAACATAATCACATGCCAAATGGACGAAAGGCATTGTGGTTGTGGAAGGGGAAAGGAATATCTGAATGTGCTCTCAGGTAAGAAAGGACTGAATCTTGAGAAAATATAATACAAATGCCAAATATCGTGTTTCGCTTTTTGAAGTGCCACATTTTGAATCAGCAAGTCCAAAATCAACTCCCTCATGGATAGTGTGCTTATGCTTTTTTCTGTTATTATCATTATTATTATTCTTATTGTTATCACTTGAATTTATCACAAATACAAATAGCTAATTAAACTATTCACCCATAAACTCAGTCTAAACAACCCTGAGAATGAAGGATTTGACAACATTCTTTTAGGCTGTTAAAAAAAAAAAAAGTCTTATGGGCTGGAGAGATGGCTCAGTGGTTGAGAGCACTGGGTACTCAGGTCCCAGCACTCACATGGCAGCTAACACCCATCCTTAACTCCAGTTCCAGAGGATCTAATGCCTTATGGTTCTCTGTAAGCCCTGTGCACACGGATGCACTTACATGCACATAAAATAAAAATAAAGTAAAAATTTTTAGAGACAACATAAATTCCTTTTACTGGCTAAGAAAAGTACATTTCATTATTTTCATCTTCTTTTACTCCTCTAGACTTTTAAACCACTTTAGTGATTTCTAGCATTACAGGAAGACAAATTGAATCAGGTAGTGATTTGAAGAGTAAGAAAGTTGCTAAATTAAACTAGTCTTGGAAGTAATGGTAGAATGAAAATAAGTTCCTTGTCTCTTGGGGACTCCTAAAGACAGATAATCACTCAAAGGGAAAGAAAGAAAAGGAAGGAAGGAAGGAAGGAAGGAAGGAAGGAAGGAAGGAAGGAAGGAAGGAAGGAAGGAAGGAAGGAAACCTGTGTGTATTTCAGCATTCAAGGACACTCTGGAAATAGAGGAGATAGCTGCTTTTTGCCTGTGATCAACAAGAAAAAGGGTACTGCTCTAGCATGGAAAGTGGTTTGATATTAATAACTATTTAAAAACAGATAATAGCCAGGCATGGTAGCACACACCTTTAATCCCAGCACTCAGGGAGCAGAAGCAGGTGGATCTCTGTGAGTTCAAGGCCAGCCTGGTCTACATAGTGAGTACCAGGCCAGTGGGGGCTACGGGGAGATCCTGTCTCAAAAAGACACACACACACAAAAATAAGAATAATAGCTAATATTCATTAGCCACTTATCCTGTGGCAAGGGCTCTAGTAAATCATTTAATTTGATCACAGTATACATACATGATAAATATTATAAGTATCTCTAATGTGCAGATAAGAAAATAGACTGAGGAAGGCTAAATAGCTTGCCTAGATCTTGCTCTAACATGTGGCCAAGGCAGACTGCAAACCCAGGATGGATGCCAGTGTTTTACCCAGGCACTGCAGTCGTCCTGTACTTCATGGTTAGTATTTATTATACAGCAATGTGCAACATGTAAGTTCTGAGACATGAGAGAGCTCTGTGATCACCTTTGTGATCACAGCAGGAAGCAGGTAACCATGCAATGCTTACTGTCGATCTAAGCTAGACTCCGTCATTTTTGCAGAAAATTTAAATCATTGTAAACAGGAGCCAGCACTTGCTATTTGCTTTGTTCCCCAAACATCCTGAGTTTATGGAAAATACAGATGTAAAGAAAATATACTATTTAGCTTCAGGGAACTTACTTCTTAGTGAGGAGAAAAACACATGCAGAATTTATTCTAAAACAGGTCAATGTTCTAACAAAGGCAGACCCAGAATGGACTCTGACAGCATACAAACCAGATTAGACTGGCGTTGCTAACAATTGAATTCATAAAACAGATCTAAACCAAATGTCTTTCACAGTGAGACTTCTTGTACACAATGGTAGCTAACTCCCTATGCTAAGTAAATGTGCAAGAGTTAGTGCAGCCAATAATAATAATTCTATGAAGTTCGTGCTCTTAACCTGTTCCTCCAAATTACAGAAGAAGAAACTGAAGCAAGAACAAGTCAATGATTATCTAATGTCACATAACTCCTACAAGGTAGGGGAAGTGGGACCAAACCAAGCATGTAAGCTCAGGGCTTATGAGAAACAGAAGATGAGACTAGAGCCAAATGAACAAGGGTTTTATTAGAAGGAAAGCCTATGTGAAAGAAAATAAGGGAGTTTGCAAGCCTAAACCAACCATCAAATAGCAATGTAAGTCTGACCCCAACTAAAGGAGAGGGAGAGGAGCTTGGGCAGAAATGTCTGAGACTTCTGTAGAATCAAGGGATAATACAACACGGGGAATCTTTAAGCCAAATTTGGCCAATGAAGATGTATGTTTCCCGAAAATAGGTCAGTCTTGGTGCCCCCATCACACACTTGCTGGGTTATAAGAGAAGCCTGCCTAGACCGCTCCAAGATGGTCAAACGGAAAGAAGTCATGGGGCTTGGAATAGATGGACACTCTCACTACATTAAAGGTAGAATGAGGTAGTTTCCCAGGAAACAACCTAAAGCTTTACAAACTAATATTGTGTATCCCATGTCCATACCTGTCCCTTTGTCTTAAAAAGCCAACCAAACACTCTAGGAACACAGATTTCTTGAATTGTGCACCTTGTCCTTTGGTTTTAAAAGCACATGCCAATGCACAGAGAAGATTCTATTACACTCACTCAGTTTGGCTACCAGGCAAGAAATGTGACCTAACTCTCCTGGAATTTGCACTTGGGATTCTCTGAAGTAAAGGGATATCAAAGCTGACAGTAGACATCTAAATCATCATCCACAATTTCGTGTGTCCCCAGGTTAACCCAGAAAGAGAGCTACAGCACATTCTTTTCATCAAGTGAAGAGTTGATGTCTGGGCCACCTCTCAGTCATCCACTATTCTTTCTTCTCCTGTTCTGCCCTTTTGTGGAGGTCAATGCTGAGTTAGTGCTTTATGCTATAAATATGTTGCTCATATTCTTTACTGGATATTATTTCCCCATACTTTTTTATAGGATATCAGGCCTTTCCTAGACTTGATGTCTTACAATGCTCAACTTGTTTGGAGTGGGTGGAGATGGAAACACTGTCTATTAAGAATATCAATGCTTCCTCCCTGAAATTTAAAGAGCCTATTATCATCTTTCTTTTAGAGTCTATCTCTCGGGGGAAAATCCCATAAAGATAGGCATAGAGAAAAGAGGAAATAATGCTATCCAGGGATTTGGCTTTTGCTAACTGAAAATATCATGCCTCTAGAGCTCTATAGATAACTATACACATGGGGCCCAGATAACATTAGTGGCCAGGGAAGACATTTACCCTTTAAGCTTAGAGTTTTCTACCATTCAGGCTCTGCCTTCTTCTAAAGCAGCTGTCCTCATGGGCAACTAATGATGTCATCAGCTCCTGCTGCTGGGGGAGATTTGAACTTTGAGGCACTGTGTAGTGTTTTATCTCCTGGAGAGGTAGGATAGTGTAGTTGCCTGCTCAGCTCCAGAATCAGAAGGAACTGCTACAAATCCATATTCACTGTATTAAATAGGCAAGTGTTTTTTTTTTTTTCATGTGTATGAATGTACTGTCTGCATGTAGGTTTGTGCACCTGTGTCATGCAATGCCATGGAGGTCAGAAGAGGGTCTTGGATTCCCCTGGACCTGGAGTTAAAGATGGTTCTCGGCCGCCATGTAGGTGCTAGGGATCGAACCCGGGTCCTCTGCAAGAACAATTGGCGCTTTTAACTGCTAGGCCATCTCTCCAGCCCAATAGGCAAGTTTTTATAAAGGCGGTTAAGACTGAATGAGATGTTATGTGTGAAATATACACAAATTCAATAAAAATTTATCCAAAAAAAGAAATAGGCAAGTTTTTAACCCTTTCAAAGCTTCAGCTTTCTCAAAGTTCATGTGCTCCAGATACCAGTACCCTTCCAGACCAAGGAAAACACGAGGTTTATGTCATATGTACTGAACATGCATAAATCAGTTCTTAGCACACTATAAATGCTTAATCAATGGTAAATGTTATATTATTATTATTGTCTTATTATCTATCTATGTGTTTCTCTACACTCTTGAACATTTCACTAAATGTTAGCAAGCTTCAGTCCAGAAATGGAATTGATGCAAGTAATGTTATCTTCTTACTAAATGGTTGGTTGTGAGGAGTCAGTGAGAGTATTTAGTGAACTCTAAAGTCTCAGCAAATGTCAAGCAAGAATATCATGATGTTTATTGTTATTAACTTTTGGTGACCTTCATCCTCAAAATGTCTGTGGGTAATTTTCCAAAGGAAAGTTTGAAAGATAATGGAAGAAAGTGAATGGCCTCTATTATAAATTAATCCCTTCTCCAGCTTATTCCTTAATGAGTTAGTTAGTGCTTCCTTCAGAAGAGTCCGTTTCTTCCATCAACCCCAGTAAGCTGGAAAACCAACATTTTTTTAATGCTCTTACCTTCTCTGGTGTCAATAGGAAATAATATTTACTACTGTTTTCCTTTTAAAAATCTGTCTCATTGCATACTAGAAACAGCTTCGGCTGCTTTGTTTGTCTTGGACAAGCTGCTGAAGTGAAAAGTTTTTGCTTGGCTGAATGTGGAATAGTTTCATAACCCTTCAAGAAGTGCGTTGAAGGTGGGTGCCAGCTCTGAGGACGGCTGCTTCTAAGGGGCCTCTACTTGCAGCCCATTGTCAAGGGTAGCCAGCATAATTAAATTAAGACAATAAGGAAAGCAACAGATGCAACCGAGACCACATCCCTGAGTGCTTTTGTTTTGTCACCGTCATTGTCTACAACAAAGAAGTCACATGGGAGAGCCTGGGAAGAGAGCCAAATGCAAACCAGACAACATAGCAGCTGGTTTTGAATGGCTTCCACCAAGCGGGTGTGCTTGGGAACCATGCTACTTGGAGTAGTGATGAGTTTCAGCCCACAGCCTTGTTGGGGTGCTGAGACAGACCCACAAGAAGAGCAGAGGACACTTCAGATCAACCTTAGCCTTTCTACCTTCTGCTTCTAGAGAAAGGGAAAAAAATCAAAAGCTGAAGATCTATGTGATAGAAAATATAACTTCAATTTTGTTGTTGTTCTTCTGTTATGACCCACATGCATTTGTAAAGTACAGAAGACATCTCAATGTTTTCTTCCATAAATTTGTCATTCACTTTGAGAACTGGAGATTCAACATGACATAAGGATTTCTTTACATTTTTACCATTTCCTTCTTGACTGTTTTCTTAGGATGTGTATTTTTTTATTTTTTTTTTATGTGTATGAATGTACTGTCTGCATGTAGGTTGCTGCACCCGTGTCACGCATTGCCACGGAGGTCAGAAGAGGGTGTCGGATTCCCCTGGAAATGGAGTTAAGACAGATCTCAGCCACCATGTGGGTGCTGGGGATCAAACCTGGGTCCTCTGCAAGAGCAGTTGGTGCTCTTAACCGCTAGGCCATCTCTCCAGCCCAGGATGTGTATTTTAGATTTGCTTTTTATTTCTAAGCTGCTATGCATCTTTAATAGATAGAAAAGAAAGTAAAATCCCAATTACTTGTGAGTTAATTTGGTTAGTAGTTTGGTTGAACAGTGCTGTCCTTATTAGCAACTATCTGAGGTATTTAATGAGCCACATATCATCAAGTGGGACCACACAGAAAATTTCAAGTGCTTTGAGAACTTCAGTGATCCTACTCTGTGGCCACAAATGCCTTTCTTTCATTTTTTTCTAGAAAACTCTTGTAAGCCAGAATGATGTGTTACTTTAGGAGCATAAGTTCAGTGGTAGCTGAATGTCAAATGCTTTGCCTGGCAACAAATACATGTTAAATGAACTTAGTAAATGCTGTCTGGTGTTAGAAGGGGAAGTGCCAGCATTTCAGACAGATAGCATTTCAAGTTCTTCCGTTCAAGTTCTCACCTTCTTCAGACCAGCTTCTTTTGCAGTGACCACTTAGCTATTATGTTAATAGGTTCTTTTGCACAGTGGTTCTCCTTTCATTCTAGTCTGTCACTACAGAATGAACTCACACAGGGCTAGTTCCCTATTATTAGGTACTCAGTGATTAAAAACCCTCATGCTCTAGGTAGAACTGAGTAACATGTGTAAGAAAACTTGCAACTTGCTTAAGGCATCTCTATAATGTGATTATAAAGCAATAGTACCCACGCTGCAGCAGAGCGTAGAAATAGCCTAAGTGAAGTTTGGTTGAGCTCTTTACTAAGCCTATCCTTTTTGTATCTGTTTTGCAGAGAAACCAAAGGCCCAAATGCTCTTTTAGATTGTCCAGCAAGGGATGAGGTACAAAGGTTGAAACCCATTGTTAGAAATATCTGAGTACAGTTACCTAGCAAGAATCACCATCAGTCTTCTACAGCACAGAGATGGGGGGGGCGGGGATTGTAAGTTATAACAATTTATTATATAAAACTACAAGACACCTTGAAAATTATGAACATAAAGAAATGAGGAATCAAGGCTGGAGAGATGGCTCAGCAGTTAAGAGTACTGGCTATCCTTCCAGAGGACCTGGGTTTGATTCCTAGCACCTACATGGTGGCTAACAACCATCCAAGGGGCATCTGATGCCCCCTTCTAACTTCCGTGGGCATTGCACAACCCTGGTGCACATACCTTCATGGGTAATACACTTACATACATATAAAAAAATAATCAAATATTAAAGAAAAGAAATAAGAATCTTTACAGACATTTAAATGTTAATTACCCTGTTTGGATCATCATACATTTTATGTATGTATGTATGTATGTATGTATGTATGTATGTATGTATTAAATGATCTATCTCACAGTGCCCCATAAATATACACAGTTTAAAAAATAATTATTTTAGCCGGGCATGGTGGTGCATGCCTTTGATTCCAGCACTCGGGAGGCAGAGGCAGTCGGATCTCTGTGAGTTCAAGGCCAGCCTGGTCTACAGAGCAAGCTCCAGGCCAGCTGGGACTAAAAGGAGACCTTGTCTCAAAAATACAAAATAATAGTAATAATAATAATAATAATAATTTATTTTAAAGAAGTAAATGGGTTTATAAGACATCAACTTAATGGCATTTTTTCTCCCTTCTTTATAGGAAGTCCATTTGAAGAACGCAAGTAGAGGGGGTTCAGGAAACAAGAACTACAGAATGTAGGAAAACCCTCCTGAGGAGAAGAAAGTGACATCACCGCAGGATCCTTTGCTCTGCATGAGTAACCTGCCAAACATTGTAACACCTACCAAAAAATAAGTTCAATAACATTTCAAAGATGGGCATTTTCCCCCAATGAAATACACAAGTAAACATTCCAACATTGTCTTTAGAAGTGATTGTTAAAAGCTTTGCACCTTGCAAAAACGGTCCTGGAGTGGGTAGATTGCTGTTGATCCTTTATCAATAATGTTCTATAGAGAAAAAAATTATATATATATATATATAATTATATATCTTAGTCCCTGCCTCTCAAGAGCCGCAAATGCATGGGTGTTGTATAGATCCAGTTGCAGTAAATTCCTCTTTGAATCTTGGTTGCTGGAGTCATTCATTCAGCAACTGTGTCTAAGTGGTTTATAAATTGTTTGCTTATTTGCACTTCTTTCCACATAACCCAAGCTGCTTGTTTTACAGAGTCTAATAATCTTGTCTCTCTCCACCATCCCCTGCCCTTTCATAAGATTTTTACTTGTTGAATTTGGCCTCCTCAAAAGCAATAGAAAGTAGATAGTCAAATGTCTCACCAATTTTTTAACCTACATGATTCCATCTGTGGCATTGGTACCAAATATAAGTTGGATGCATTTATTTTAGACACAAAGCTTTATTTTTCCACATCATGCTACAAGAAAAAAACTGTAGAATACGGTAGTTTCAACTTTGAGGCCAATCACTCTTAGGTGTGTGTTCCAAACAGGACGTCTCTTAAACTCACAATGGTTCCTTCAAATGATAAATTAGTGTGTGATCTAATTAGTAACTTCTCTCTTTTACTTTTTTTCCGTATAGAGCACTATGTAAATTTAGCATATCGATAATATAGGATATATCAAATAGTATGTAAAACTCTGTTTTGTTTTGTTTTTTTTTAGTACAATGGTGCTATTTTGTAGTTTGTTATATGAAAGAGTCTGGTCAAAACGGTAAAAGGTGAAAGCAAATCAGAAGGGGAAAACTAGAGCCAAAGATGACGGACAGGAAGGAAACTGAAACATCCGTCCATTACAAGAAGCCAAGTCTCCCCAGTCCTGACTCCCAAAAGGAACTTAGACACAAAATCCGTGAATGCGAACTTGCTTGGAGGGCTCAGAGAGGAATCTGTGGAGTGGGAAAACCAGGCTAGGAATTTTAGCAGTCCTGGTTTCTTTTTCTCACTGAAGAAACAAATATTTGCCACCTCTACTACGGACTTAACCACCGTATGACCTTGGGCAAGTCACTCCACCTCTGTGCCTCAGTTTCCTCATCTGCAAAATGGGGGCAATGTGTCATCTACCTACCTCAAATGGGTGGTATGAGGATTCAACAGATAAAGATTCAGATGTTTGCCTGGGTTGCCAGGAGGGTGCAACATCAGAGCCCTGGACTTGCTGCAGCACGGCAAGTCCACTGACAGTGTAGTTTCAGAATCATTCGTCAATCACTGCAGTGTCATTAGGACAACCACGTTCTCATCAGTGAGACTATCTAGTAAATTGCCCAGCTAGTTGTGAAGAGCTAACGTCTCAGTCTCAGTCTCTCCCACACTTCACAAAGTAAGATAGACACATTTAGTTTATAATTTGATTTTTATTCTGTACTTGGACTTATGAATATAGAGATAAGTGGAAAGAGAAATGAAAAGCCTACAGAAACAAGAAGATTGTCACCAATGAAAGAATAGTTAATTACTCTATTAGTTCTCATCAATTCTTCCAGGCGCTTACTGTATGCCTAATATTATCACTTTAATATTATCAGTGATACTCTATTCAGTTTGAAAATCACATTTCTCTTCCCCTTAGACAGTATAAAACTAATATTATTGATTATGGAAATAATATCTAGTAAAAAAATCATAAAGTTACTTGCTTTAGTGAACTTTATTATTATCTTTGGTGGTATGTCCGTGTACTTTTTATTTGTGAAAATATGCTGACTAAAATTGCCTTTTGATAGCAAAAATTTTTCTTCTCAACATCAAAAATATTTGATGTTGCCCCTCATATCTGCTTAGAAGAAAGATATCCAGCTTCCTGTGGAAGTGTTGGATACATTAAACTTGACACTGATATTCAAAACATCTGAACAAAGTTCCCTGGTTATGGGACAAGATTTTCTTTCTTACTAGAATAATAAATTGTCCAATATTAAGATCATTACCTACAGCATTATCTTTTGCAAATTTTCTTAATAGTCTTAGGAAGTGTATAGGAAAACCACAATGGACACCTTTATCTTTCCTCCTACTAGGTTGCTTCAGAATCTCTGAATAAATTCAGAAAGCTCTGCTCAGCAGAACACTGAGGCTTAGTTGGCTAGAGTCCCTTGGGCACAAAGAGCATGGTCTGATTACTATGGAGAGATGTAAAGGAACTGTGGTCAGTTTTGCCATCTGCCTATTCCCCAGAGATGATGTGGAAAATGTTGGAACCTCCCACCCCCAGTGTAGCACTCTTAGTGCGTAGCTTTTAAAATCGGTGACTCCTAGGAAAACCTTGTAGGCAGCCTTTTACAGATTTGTGTGTTTCTTGACATGGTTGGATTTGGTAATTCAAGGTACCTATCACATATTTTATTCATTTACTTCTATACACTGTTAAAGAGTCTCCCAATGAGGAAATCATATATGTATACATATATATATATATATTTCCAATCTATAATCCTCTCTAAGAAGATCATTAAAAATTAACATTAAAAATTACAAAATACAACATCATTTACTTTCAAATAAATGAACACTGACAAATGAATCTATGTAAACTCTAGAAGCCAATCAATTATTATATAATATTGGTAAGAATGAGCTTATTCCCAATCTAATTAACAATGCTCAGTACATATGTGTCAAGTTTTGGTCCCCCTCAAAGAGTATAAATTACTATTTGAGCATTTTTAGATAAGGCAGTTCTACTGAAAAGGTTAATACATCTCCCCATCACAATCTACTTTCCTAGGTTAAAAGAAATACTTTCTCAACACCTACTCTGTACCTATCCTACACACACGTGCACACGCGTGCACACACACACACACACACACACCTACTCACCCCAAGAGAGTCCACTGCATACTAATAAGAAATAAGTTCCTCAAAATTTTTATTTAAAACAGTCCTGGCCCCCTTGAGACCCTCCACCCTCCTTGGAATTTCAATGTGGAATGTCTGTGTAGATGAAACTATCTCATACCCTATGGCTCCAAGGGATCTGTTATTAGCTTATGCACTTGGGAGAAGACATAGAAGACGTAGCATATTTTGCTTTCCCATTTATTGTTTGGCCAGCTATGCCAATGTGGTGCTATTGTTTCTTTAAGAAAGTACTTGACTTAAAAAAAAGGAAAAAAAAAAACGAAAAAAAAGAAAGCATAGACATATTTTTTTAAAGTATGAAAACAACAGTTCTATAGATAGATGGCTTAATTGGATAGCAGTAGATCTAGCCACCGCCACCTTTCAACTTTTTGTCACTCACAGGTAGACTATTGTTCACCAAATTATAAGTTTGGGGGTTCAGGGGCAGAAGATGGAAAATTTTAAAGTTAGAAGGCTCCATTATTTTCTTGGCTCTCAAATTCAACAAAATTAGCAACATATTACCCAATCTGAAACTTTGATCAATAGCTTGTAGTAAAGATGAGAAGGAAAAAGAATTTATAGGCAAATGGCAGAACTAAAAAGAAGATTAAGTTGCTTTTTTTTCTGTTTTTGGTTTGTGTGTGTGTGTGTTCTCTGCTCTAAAATATATATTCAGCAAGTGGAGAAAGATTAAAAGAAAATGTTCATTTAAAAAAAAAGAGAGAGAGATTTACCTACCACTAAAAACAGCTTTTCCACATCCTGGATATTCACTGGTGTGTTCTGGTTTGTAGAAGACTCTCTCCCATCAGGCATCTCAAAAAGCAATGACACTCACAGAAGCAGTCACTGACCTCGCTGGGAAATGCTGGCAAGTATTTCCTTATGAGATGGGGTTATCTACTGATAAAGAGAAGAATTTATGAGAAATTGTTGAAGAAGATGGCTAACAATCTGTGAAGATTTTGTTTTGTTTTGGGTTTTGGTTTTCATTTGTACTTTATGCAGTCTTTATTAATGAACATTTTAATGTTCAGAAACAACTTGGTCTTTTTCTTCTTTCATATTGGAATGAAAGATGATAAGTTAAACTCACATAAACTCCTTGTAGGCTAGATAGAAATGAATCTTTGACTTACTGAGTCAGACTATGTAAAATGTTTCTCTATTTTCATCTAAAAGATTGTCCTAATTTATTAGGGTAGAATCTATTTGGCTTTCCTTATATGAAAGAGCATTCCCATACAAATAACATGGGTTTTCCATACATGTTTTCAGAAGATAAATCTGATTTACATTAGGGAATTATCTACTCTACAGTGCAGTAGAAGAGTTGTGAGTCTCTGTGCCCCACTGCTGCGATCATAAAGTCCAGAATATGAGGGGAAAAAACTGATGGAAATTTTTCTTGATTCTTCCTTTTTGTCTTGTTTTCAAATGCTAGTGTTTAATCGTATAGTACATATTTACTTACTGCTATTTTTAATATTCTGTAAGATCTTTCCTGTTAGGTTTTAGAAATTGATACATAGATACTTTTGTGTGATTTCTATTTAAAAGAAAAGAGACAAAAGATTGTCTGAAGCTTTAAGTGCATGTGGTACAGGATAAATCAATTTAAATAAGCAAACTATATCTGGTATAATCCTTTCTTTTTCATTTTAATAAAAACTTTCATAGATAAAAACAGAAGCCTGGGGGTTTCTGAAAATGTCTTTATCCCCCCCCAATCTTTTTTATCTACCATACTACCTGCCTCAGAATCTTACCGAGGCTGGCCCAGCCAAATCTACCACTCAAAAACTCTCTTTTAAAGCATATATTTCACATGTCCCCCTTAATGTGCGATTATTTTTCTCTCTCCTTATTTTTTAACTGACATTGATCTCGGTTTTTAAGGGGGGAAATTTTCATTAACAAAAAGAAAGAATGAAAAAATTCCCAATGTCACTTCCCAGTTGAAATATGAGATTACATAAAAATGCTTTCTCCTTCTTTCTAAAAGACCCTAACTGACTCACCTTCAACATGACCTTTCACAATCCTTAGAATTTGCTTTTGTTTAAATTTCTCAGGCCTAAAAGCAAGCATTACTCCTTTTCTTTTTCTCCAAATGCACTGATGTGAAATGGAAAAAGCAAAAAGAAAGCTCTAAAAAATCCCTCCCAAACCACCCAGTGACCCCACACCCCACTCATTTTGGTTGGTCTCTTAATCTGATTTTGTTTGAATATTTATCTTGTACCTGCTGCTAAACACACTGCAGGAGCGACTCAGAAACCTCAAGCTGTCCATCACATCTCTTATCTGTGTCTATGTATCATTAAAATGTATATTGGAAATATCAAAACTTCCACACATCATGCAACTTATATTCAGTTTACAAAAATGCTCCAAATCTGCCAGATCTTTTTTTGTTAAGAGAGTTAATGAACTATGAGAACTGGGATTACATCATGTATTTTGCTTCATATATTTTTATCCCACTTACAGGTCAAGTGTGATAATAAACTTACAGATACTGAGTTAATTTTCCCTGATACTTTGAAACCAGAAAGTAATAACATCATTCATTATATCTTTTATTCCAAAGCATATTTTTATTAAATTAATTCTGATTGTATTCGAAATTATCATTATTCATTTATGACAGAGGAATATCAGTCCTAATGATTTCTAAAAATGTAACTAACTGAATCATTATCTTACATTTACTGTTTAGTAAGCATATTTTGAAAATGTATGGCTAGAGTGTCATAATAAAATGGTATATCTTTCTTTAGTAATTACATTAAAATTAATCATGTTTGATTAATTGGTCTTTTGAATAATGTTGGTGTAATGTGTCATTCCTTAAAATGTTGAGGGGTTCAGATTATTGGGGTTTTTGAAATTTTCATATATGAGTACTATATTCTTACAACATTTCATTTCAACTCTGTGACCTCTTTTATGATTATTGTTGTTCATACACACACACACACACACACACACGCATGCACACACACACACAATGCACTGAGTCATTTAATTTAGTAGTGCTTACATGTACATGTCTTTATGGCTGACCACTTGGGGTTGGGTAACCCATCAGCTATATGACACTTTTATTAATGAGGGTCAATGCAGCAAATAAACATGGAAACATCCAGAAAACTAAAACTAACCATCAAACAGCATGGAGATGTCTCACAAAATTCACAGATCTGAAAATAAATGTTTCAAAAGATTTTACAAAGTATGTACAAGGCATTTATGAATTATACAATATCTGTATGAACAAGCATATCTTATAAGGAATGTATATAAATAATATTTAATGGACTCCAACACCAAAATATTTTATAAGAATATGATTTCTCAGCATCAAACTACATCATCTATTTATTGAATAGAATACTGTGGGTATCATACTGAAAAGCACACTGGTAGAAGTAGAATATGTAGAGTTCAGAAATTTCTATCCTGTTTAAAAGCATCTGATTCTATTTTCCCCTTTATAAATCCACTAATCTATTTGGAAAGTTACTCAAATATAAAAAGGAGTCACAACCTTTGCTCCTGGATTTAAGACAATAAGACAGAAATTTTCCTTAATATTGTCCCGTGGACCATTGGTTGCTCAGCTCATCTAATATTTCCTCTTTCAAAAATCCCATGATTTTCCTCTAATTTTCATTCAACTCCCCCTTTTCTTGAAGATGCAATGTTCACACTCAAGTGGCTAGAAATAGTACCTTCTGCCCAAGATAGTACTTTTTCTCTCCATTTACATCCAGCTAACTTAGTTACAGCCTTTTGGAAAAGGCTTGCTAGGTAATAAAGTGAGGTTATTAAGCATATGGGAGAACATTTCCAACATTTCCAATTTGTTGCCACTCATCAATATTATGACAACCACACAAACACGACAAGGAATTTCTTCTTTGCAAGACCCCATCCTATTGTGAAAAGTCTCCCAGGATTTATGGGACTTCCTATCAAACTCTTCACTGCCTGGGAGCACTTACTTTATATCAGTCCCTATGCTATACTGTGATTTACATATACTGTCTCATTCATCCTTATAAGAAAAGATCTTGTCGCATCAAGAACTATTATAAATTCTAAAGACTAGAAATGGAAAGTCAAACACATTATCTAATACATGGAAACTCACAGATAGGCAAAGCAGACTTGAATCTGGTCTAAAGATATGAAAACCTGTGTTCTTACAATTTTGTCATCTCATACCCAAGCCAGACATAAGGACAGCACAGTATATTAAATAATTCATCTCACTGAAATTTTGTTTTCCCTGCTAGAGACAGAACTGTACCTACATACATCTTTGTGCAATAAATTATCTAGAGCCGGGCATGGTGGTGCACACCTTTAATCCTAGCACTTGGGAGGCAGAAGCAGGTGGATCTTTTTGAGTTCAAGGCCAGCCTGGTCTACAGAGTGAGTTCCAGGCCAGCCAGAGTGACAGGGAGACTCTGTCTTGAAAAGACCAAAAATAAATAAATAAATAAATAAATAAATAAATAAATAAATAAATAAATAAATAAATAATATAGAAGTATATTATTATCTAAGCTACTTTCTTTTTTTTATTATTATTTATTTTTGTATGTGTATGAATGTACTGTCTGCATGCAGGTCTGTGCACCCGTGTCGTGCAATGCCGCGGAGGTCAGAAGAGGGTGTCGGATTCCCCTGGAACTGGAGTTCTCCTGGAATTGGAGTTACAGACGGTTCTTAGCCGCCATGTGGGTGCTGGAGATCGAACCCCGGTCCTCTGCAAGAGCGTCGGTGCTCTTAACCGCTAGGCTATCTCTCCAGCCCCCCTAAGCTACTTTCTATTGCTGTGATTTAAAACACTCACCAAAACCAACTTGTGGAGGAAAGGGTTTGTTTTATCTTACATGTCCTAGGTAGTGATGAACTGTGGTTCATCACTGAAGTAAATCAAGGCAGAAACCTGGAGCACACTCCATGGAGCTACACAGAATACTGGCTTGCTGCTCTGGCCCATGCTCAGCCTGCTTTCTTATATAACATAGTATTACCTGTCCAGAGGTGGCACCACCCACAGTCACCTCAGCCCTCCCACATCACTGAACAATCAAGAAAATGCCCCACAGATAAGAGCATGGGCCAATCCAATGAGAGAAGTTCCTCAGCTGAGGTTACCTACACCCAGGTGTGCTGACAACTGAATCTTCCTAGCACAATTGACCCCTTCTCAACTTGACACACAAACACATCACTATTGAGCCATTTTTTCCAGTTCTTATCCCCAAGATCTCGCTAATATTAATATTACAACATAAACAATACAACTTTAAGAGTCACACAATCCTTACAAATTCATACACTTTAAAAGCTCAGTGAGTTTGGGGAGTTTTCTTTATGGTCTGCTCTCTTTAGGATTGTCTTGACCTTCTGCAACCTCGATGGACAGTAACAGAGGACTCATGAAATCCCTTAAATATTTATTGACTTAAAAAAAAAAAAGCTCAGTGTCTCTTTAAAATAATTCAAATTCTCTCAACTGTAGACACCTGTAAAATCCAAAGTAAGTTACATACAATCCTATTTCAAAAGGGAAGAACTAGGAACACAAGAAAAACTGAAATCCAGCATTGCAGCTCAATGTTGGACACCTGGGATTCATTCACAATCTTCTGGGCCCAAAGGGCTTGGGCAGTTGTGCTTCTCAGGCCCGGCCATCCACAGCACACACGGCTTGTCTCATGGGTTAAGCTAGCTTCACTCCACTGCCCTTGGTGGTCATTCCATGGTCCCGTCATCTGGAATATGCTGGACTCCCTACTGAAACTGAGGCTGCGCCTTCAACAATGGGCTCTCCTGGCCTCTCAAGTTGCAAAGCCTCAGATTCTCTCCATGACCCCAAAAATCATGAGGTATCTTCATTGCAGTTGAGGCCACACTTTCACCAATGGCCTTTCCCAGCCTCTCACAGTGGGGCCTTAGCTACTCTCCAGGACTTTTCATGCCTTCAAAACCAGCTCCTGCTTCCAGCTTGAGATGGAGCAATAGGTTCCCTCTGGACTACTGCTTCTGTGTGTCGTAATGAGGAAATATTTCCCAGAAGATTTCACCTCAGTGATGTTGGTCTCATTACTCACAACTGGTTTTTTGGACCCAGATGACCAGCCTCATTTATCCCAATAAAGAACAAAATGTTTTACTTCCAAATATTCTTAATTCAAAACATATCCAACCAGATAGTCTTTGCTTCCCTTTGAAGCTTCCCAGGGCAGGTGTCCATCATCTATAACTCCTTCAGCATTATCTTCTAAATTCCTATAAAAAAGCTTACTGAGCTGCAAGCACTTTCCCAGGCCAAAGTTCCCAAAACTTCCACAATCCTCCCAGACTCATATGCACAGGCCCATCACACTAATATCCACTCTCTGGAACCAATTTCTGTCTTGTTAACTTCTATTGCTGTGATTAAAAACAAAACACTGACCAAAACAAGCTTGGGGGAGGGGAAGGTTTATTTGGCTTATATCTCACAGTTCGTCATCAAGGGAAGCCAAGGCAGGAACTCAGGGCAGGAACCTGGAGCACAGACCATGGAGGTACAATGCTTACTGCCTTGTTCCTCTGGCCCATACTCAGCCTGCTTTCTTATATAAGACAGGACCACCTGCCCAGGGCTGGCACTGCCCACAGTGGCTGGGCACTCCCACATCACTCAATAATCAAGAAAATGCCCCCACAGACATGGCCACAAGACAATCCAGTAGGGAAAATTCCTCAATGGAGGTTCCCTCCACCCAGATGTGTCAACTTGACAACTGAACTATCCAGCAAAATTATCCAAATAGCATTCTTGCACATCAGGTAATGTATCCAACTCAGCTTCCAACATTTCCACCATCCCTCCTCCACTTGTTTGGATTGCAATGTTAACTCTTGATAGTGACTGCATAGTGCTTCCAGCATCCAAGGGCAAACCAATCTCAGGAGACTTGAGTGAGCAAGGTTGTCCTGGGCACTCATGCAGTCGAGCAATTAGCAATTTATATATAAATAAAACTATAAGTTAAGCATAAAGAATCTTATCAGAGACTTGGCAGTAACCCACCAGTTGTCCCTTGACAGCTATCAAGTCATTTAGGTATCTAGAGAGAATGGTTAAATGAGAACTTCTGGAGGAAAAACAAAACATCATACCAAACTACTCATATCTCTTTCCTTCAAAATAACCTCAGTCATGCCAAACTAGAGGTTCCAGGAGGGAAAATGCTAATGCTAAATGACATTTTGAGAAAACATATTGGGATACTCAGAGTTGTTTCAATAGTTAGGGCATTTGTGTTATTGGCATTTATGAGGCAGGACCAAGACTTCAGATTTTCCATATAGAAAATAATTCTAGAATATAGTTCCAACTTACATCTAAATTCAAAGTATTCTTCATGGTTTTAACTTCCACTGAATTTTACAAGAATGAAATTGTCAAGTTACATTGTACTTCATTTGGAATTATACCAAGTCTTGTCCACCATTTTGGAAAACTACATAAACAGTAGTGATGCTCACTGAGTTGTTTGAAGTCTCCAGTCAGCATCCATATCAGTCTGCACATTTACAGTTCTACACACATGTGCAAACATGAACTACACTGTTTTCTAACAAAGTAGTACCAGAGCATTTCTCTCTTGTATGCTAATTTAATGCCAGTTTTTCTCCTTGACTTTGGCATCGATGTATTATCACAATGATTTTCTGTAGTATGCTGATATTATCTTTGAATTTTGCTTTGAGATATTAGAAAGCATATAAAAATATTCATTGTAGGGCTGGAGAGATGGCCTAGCGGTTAAGAGCGCCGACCGTTTTTGCAGAGGACCCAGGTTTGATCCCCAGCACCCACATGGCGGCCAAGAACCATCTGAAACTCCAATTCCAGGAGAACTCCAGTTCCAGGGGAATCCGACACCCTCTTCTGACCTCCGCGGCATTGCACGACACGGGTGCACAGACTTGCATGCAGACAGTACATTCATACACATACAGAAATAAATAAAATTAATAAAAAGAAATTTAAAAATATTCATTGTAAATGGGGGAACCATGGATAGGGTTGAACACCTGGGATTATCAATCACGACATCTCTCTGGGTCATAATGGCTGATGGGCGGCAAAGCCTTTGCTCCCTCAGTGGTGAGAAGACCTATGTGCAGCGCTGAACTGAAATGGTCTCTTGCTCTCCTGTTTATAGGTAGAGACTAAACTGCCTTAGAATCCAACAAAGGATAATGGTGATGGCTAATATGACATCTGGTTTCTAAATATTCTTTCCTTCACCCTGGGATGGGATGAGATGACTTTGAAGAGAATACAGCAATCACTGAAAACAAAAACAGATATAAATTGGATTTGAAACAATTGCACCAGTGCATCAGAAGCAGAATTTAACCTTGGATTTCAAGCAAGGTGGGAAATGTGACCTGAGAAGGCAGTTCCTCTTCCAAGCTTAAGAAAGGAATAACTAAGGATGGAGTAACTTTCATGCATGGTCCTAACGATTTCACTTTTTTAAACTTACTGCTCTCCCCTCTTCCCCACCCCCCAGCATGCTTCAGAGGGGGCAGTGGAGAACTTTTCACTCCAAATGGAAATTTGAGGATAGAGTCATAGACTCTAGTCATAGCAACCTCTCTATCCAAACGCTGTAAAGGAACCCAACCTTCTGCCCCATAAACATGGAACTATTCTTCCCGCCCTCAAATCTTTAAAATGTGGAAAGGGGGTGGGGATGTTCTTTGAGATGCTGAAGAAGACAATAGTAAAAGAAGCAGAAACACTACCCAGGATGGTGTTTCCTTGTCTTATTTGGCTCAGAACTTCTATGTTAGCCATCCTTATGTAACATAAAATGCCCACAATTAGTCCGGCACCAGAATCAAATTTCTCTTTATTTCTCTCTGCTTGAAAGGTCATTTGGAAATAGACATTCCTATCCCTCTCCCATAGCCAAATGGAGTCCCTTAGAGTATTAATAATGAAAGGCTCCTGGTATCTTCAGGCCCCACCTCCCATAGTAAAAGTTGCAGTGAAATAACTCATTAGCAGATCTGTGCTATAATGTGCTGGTTGCTTACCTGTTTATTCTTCCAACTATTTCTCAACATTGTTTTCATCTGCTTCCACAAGGAACTATATTTCCCAGCACTTCTCATCTCTGGTCTCTGAGTAAGGGGAGCTGACAGAAGGCACTAACAAAAGATGCAAGACACTGGGAAAGAAGAACTAAGCCTGAGTTTCCCTCTCAGCTTTGAAGAAGCACTTTTGAGAGTACTTGTGGCTCTTACTTGTAGCTCCATGGTTTTTGCCTCCCATATCAAGAAGCACTTTGTGTCTCTTCACGGACCTCGATCTGTCTATCTTGATGATGTTTTCCCAAATGACATATCTCTGTATCTCTCAAGAAGCACCCTGTGTCTCTTCATGTTTTCTCAAATGACACACCTCCTCTGTGTCTCTCTAGCCCTAGGCATAGTGGCATTATGTTGTTGCTTATCACTGAGTTGACTCTTCCTACAACTCAACTTTGCATCACCTACCTGAAATCCTCCTACAATAGCTCACTCTATAATATCTGGTAAAAACAGAAATAATTGGAAAAATGGTGCTAAAAATAGGCAGATTATATGGTAGATTGTGGCCCTGACACATTCAGCTAGGTGCTTTAGGCAAATTAAACAACATCCACAAGACTCAGTTTCTTCTTTTATAAAATGGAAGTAATAATAATATCTATCTCCTATCAGTATAAGGATTATCATGAAATTGTTCCTAAATTTCCAAAGATAAAAGTAGAAACTGAAGGGTATTGACTCAAGGTGGCAAAAGTTTCATTTGGTTAAAATAAAGGCATTTAAAACATAATTGGCATCATCATTTTTATTAAACATGAAATGATTTTAAAGCACATGTCAAAGATGTAATGAAATAAAAGGCATGTCTTTCAATGGAAGACATTAAGCTTTATGGAACTCAATACATTGTCTTAATTCACTTTTTAATTTCTCTGGCTATGAAGCAACTAAGGACAGTCCAACACTCATTTGCACATTAGCTCTTGTTTTTGAGGTTCTTAGAACTTTTGTCATTACTTTCTTTTTAAATATGATATTAATAATACTTTGAAATTTTCATACAATTTATTTTTATTATATTCCTGCACACAATTACCCAACCTCCTTCCAAATTGACCCTGTACTTCCCCATCCCATATANTACCATAAAGAAATGACAGGTGCTTGAGGAGATGTTTAACTCAATTTAAACATTATACATTTTTTTCAGAACCTCACAAGGCTCTCCAGTAACATGAAGTTTTTTAAATTCTATTTATTTGTTGAGAATTTCATACATGTATGCATTGTATTTTGATCATATTCATCCCCCACTATTCCCTTCTAAAATTCCCAAGTTCCCCCCAAATATCCCCCTCTCAACTTCTTTTCATTCTCTCATACATATCAGGGGATACAAGGAATAATGTTCTTCTCAGAAGCCATCCACTGGAACATGGTTGAACTACCAGAGATAATACCCTTAAAATAAACTGACTCTCTCTTGGCCAGAAGAAATCAGTTGCTAATAGCCTTTCAGCTAGAAGTAAGGAAGTGTGAGATCCTCTCCACTCCATGATGGAATGTTGACTGGCTTAATCTTGTGCAGGTCTTATACAGGCAACCATAGCTGTTTTAAGGTCATAAGGGCAGTAGTCCTGTCACTTCCAGACCTCTGTGAGCACTGACTTATGATCTTTCTACCACCTCTTCCAGAATGGTCCCTTGGAGTGGGGTGTGCTATAGATGTGTGGCTAAGCAACCCACTGACACAGATCCTCTGCACTTTGATCAAGTGTGGGTAACTGTCTTAACCACTATGCACTGCACAGAGGAACTTCTCTGATGAGGTAGGAGAGTGGTATCAATCTATGGAGATAGAGCTATGAATTTACAGGACAATTTGATACTGTGTTTATTTGACAGAATATTAGTAGGTTGACCCCTGAGGCCCATGAGTTCCCAACCATGGGTTCTTGGACAGATTTATAGTATGGAGCATGTATTTCTTCCTTCAGGGTGGGCCTTAAATTTAATCAGAAAGCGTTTGGTTATTCCACACTACATCCATGCCACTAATGTATCCATGGGCGTATCATGCAACTCTAGTCATTATTTGTATCTCACACAGGGTTCATAGCTATGTAAGACTGTTGATGAGGTCTCTCCTACCCTAGCATGAGTAACACCTTCCTCCTAGCCAGCAGGAAGCCAGCTTCCTGTTCAATAACATCTTGATTTCTCCAGGTCCTAGGACCAAAATGTGTGTTATCTGCAGTAATACAGTCTTATCATCAAGTTCTGATGGGCAACCAAGAACAATTACAATAGCCTATATTGTTTGGGGAAGTCTCCAGAATACCCCTGACCAACAGCCAAAAGGAAGTATTCTGTACTTGGTATTTGGCTTCTTTGTCAACATATGGCTTCTGGGAGGAGCATTATTCCCTGTATCCCCTAATATATTATCTTAGTTAGCTTCTATTGTTGTGATAAACACTGATCAAAAGCAACATGGGGAGAAAGTATTGATTTGGCTTACAACATAGCCCATCATCAAAAGAAGCCAAGGTGATAACTTAAACAGAGCAGGAACCTGGTGCCAGGAGCTGAAGCACAGACCGTGGAGGAATGCTGCTTACTGGCTCACTCTCCTGGCCTGTGCCCAGCCTGCTTTCTTATTTGACCAAGGAACACCTGCCCAGGAGTGGCACCGCCCATAGTAAGCTACACTCTCCCCTATCACTTAATAATCAAGAAAAGGTCTCCAGAGATATGGCCACAGGCCAATGCAATGGAGGGAATTCCTTCATTGAGGTTCCTTACACCCAGGTGGGTGAAGTGGACAGCCTAGCACAACTGACCCTTTGTCAACTTGACGCATGAACACATCATTCTTCCACAGCCTTTCCATTTCTTAGCCACAAGATTTCCAGTTAATTTTAATATTACAAAATAAAAAGTATGACTTTAAAAGTCCCACAGTCCTTAAAAATTCAAACACTTCAAAAGTTCAAAGCCTCTTTAAAAATTTTCTTAACAGTGGGTTTTTGTAAAACCCAAAACAAGTTGCATATCGTCTTATTCGAGGGAGTCTAAATATGATTAAAATGTATTTTATGAAACCCACAAAAATTCAAGGAAAAATATACATTGAAAGAAAAATAAATAAAATTTTTAAAACTGTAAAAAAATCATAAAAGAAGAAACGGGGCATGTTTAAACAGAACCAAAGTTCATCAGTGGAGGCAAGTAGGGTTCACTCACAATACTCTTTGCTCCAAAGAGCTTGGGCAGCTCTGCTTCTCTGGTTCGGCCACCCACAGCACACACAGAGCAGTATCAAGCTGGCTGCACTCTGCACCTGCTGCTGTACTTAATGGCCATCCCATGGTCCTGGCATCTCCATTGAAACTGAGGTTGCACCTTCACCAGTATCTTCTCCTTCCCACTCACAGTGCAAATCCTCAGATTCTCTCCAGACACCTTCATGACTTCAATAGCATAACCACCTGGAAGACTTACACATCCCTAAGTTCCGCTGCAAGTTTGATGCACACCCTTGGCCCCCTCTGAACTACAGCTTCTGATTGCTGACCCTGAGAAAATACTTCCCAGAAGATTTCACTCAATGATATTGACCTCTTCTTACTCACAGCTGATATTTCAGCACCAGACAACCAGCATCAGTTACCCCAGTAAAGAACAAAGGTTTTACGTCCAAAAATTCATAATTCCAAATATATCTAACAAATGTCCCAGATAGAGTCTTTTGCTCTCCTTTGAAGATTCACAACCCAGGCCTCCATCATCTATATCACTTTCAGCATTATCTTCCAAGTTCCCACAGAACATCTTACTGAGCTCCAAGCATTTTTCTAGTCCAAAGCTCCCAAAACTTCCACAGTCACCCCAGACATCTATGGTCAGACCCATCATAGTAATGTCCCACTCCCTGGTGCCAATTTCTGTCCTAGCTAGCTTCTATTGCTGTGATAAAATAGTGGCCAAAACCACCCTGGGGAGAAAGGAGTTATTTGACTTACAGCTCACAGTCTATCACCAAGGGAAGCCAAAGCAAGAAGTCAGACAGGGCAGGAACCTAGAAGCAGAAGCTGCAGCAGAGACGATAGAGGAATGCTGCCTAGTAGCTCACTTCTCCGGCCTGTGCTCAGCCTGCTTTCTTTTTATAATATTTTATTATTTGTGTGGTGTGTGTGTGTGGGTGTGTGTGTGTGTGATTGTATTGTCTGCATGTATATAAGTGCATCTGTGTCATGCAATGCCCAACAAAAGTTAGAAGAGGGCATCGGATGCCCTGGAACTAGAATTATGGACAGTAGTTAGCCACCATGTGGATGATGGGATTCAAATCCAGGCCCTCTGCAGGAGCAGTCAGTATGCTTAATCACTGAGCCATCTCTCCAGCCCTGCCTTTCTTATATAACCGGGATCACCCTGCCTCTCTTATATAACCTGGGATCACCTGTCCAGGGATGGCAGCACTAACCACAGTTGTCTGGGCCCTCCCACAGCACTCAATAATCAAGACAATGTCCCACAGACATGGACACAGGCCAATCCAAAAGGAACTTCCTTAGTTGAGGTTCCTTCTTTCTAGATGTGTGTTAAGGTGACAATGTGTGTCTAGCATACGCACACACACATTCATAAAATAGTAGGTCCCCACATGGTTTCTAAAAGCACCTTTAGATATCCTTCTCCAACCCATCCCCTGCCCACACTTCATCCACACACAAGTGATATGAAGGGAAAGAAGAATAGCTGTCACTTTCTTATCACTAGTTCTCTCGGATCCTCATGGTAGAATTCTCTCCATTGACTATCATGCCCTTTTCTATGTACATTCTTTCTTGTGGCCTTAATTTTTCTAACACTAACCAAGTGACCACCTTTCCCCCCTTTAATCTAAGTTTCACTTGGCAAAATCGGGGGGGGGGGGGGAACATCCTGGTATGAATCCTTGTACCACAGAGCAAACACAGAAATCCAAGTTAGCATTTTCTTGCTGTCATTATAATTCTTTCTCTTTCTTTACCCCAGCCTGGCCCATAGAGCTAGAAATTTTCCATGTCATGATTTCCAACTACTTCTTTGATATTTTCAAGCTCTCTCTATATACTACACAAATAGTTATTCCTGTTAATGTGATCAATTAAAAGAATAATGAAAATAACTCAGTTGCTTCTTCATATGTCCAAAGTAAACACATTTTTCTCAACTGTAGTTCCTCTGCCTTTTACATTTAAATGTTTATTCCACAGCATTCACTTCTAAAATTCACTAAAATTCTAAGATCCACTGTTATTCTTAGGAATATATTAAATGACATTTGATTGTCCGGTGTATTCTCAGTCCTCAAAGTTTTTCATAATGTCAAAGACTAGAAATATCCTTAGCATGGCACACTCTAATTCCCTGAAAGAGGAATGTGTTCTCAAGTCTTTATCAAGCTAGAGGGTTTCTTGTGAGTCTTTCAAGATGTGTGCAGTATTATTCCAAATCTTCTTTGGGGTCACTCTTGTATGACCCTATGATGCATCTGTCAGCTGGAAAAGCAACTTGAGAACCTCTATGATTGATTTTTGAAAATGTGGTAGTCCCAGGCACAGACTTGAGATGATACCCCAGGAAGTGCTGGTAACTGTTTATATGGAAGATGCCCCACTCTAAGGTTTTGTCTCAGAGCCATTCTATACACAATGTCATTCCTTTAAAAGAAATGACATAATTTGATGCTATGTCCTTGTATGACCACTTCACAAGATTTTTGAGTATGAACTTGTATTGCCCAGTAAGACTATACAGTAAGTGAAAGCAGCCTTATGTGACAGGGAAAATCATTCATGCTCTTTGGAGTTTGTTTGTATATTAAAAAGCCAGCTCTCGGGGCTGGAGAGATGGCCTAGCAGTTAAGAGCGCCAACCACTCTTACAGAGGACCCGGGTTCGATCCCCAGCACCCACATGGCAGCCGAGAACCGTCTGAAACTCCAATTCCAGGAGAACTCCAGTTCCAGGGGAATCCGACACCCTCTTCTGACCTCCGCAGCATTGCACAACACGGGTGCACAAACCTGCATGCAGACAGTACATTCATACACATACAGAAATAAATAAAATTTTTTAAAAAATTTAAAAAGCCAGTTCTCAAAGTCGAACTAACATTGGTCCAGCATATGTAAGGAGATATGTGTTATAAGGAACTATACAGTCCTGGACCATCACATTGTCCTTTACCTGAGAAGCAAATGCGTGTGGGAAGGAAGATGTGGATAGATATACTCATGATAGTCTCGTGTGCATTTGGTTATGATGCTGAAAATATGAACTCCCCAGAGGAAGGCAGATAAAGCTTCTCAAAGAGAAGCCCAGACAAACCTACTCGGACCTGTTCTTCCAGTAGTTTTAATGGAGTGCTCACAGCCACTCACTTTGTCTCACCAGACTCTCTTGGGATAATGCTTGAGCTTTGAGAAAAGTAGATGGGATTAGGGGGGAAGTTTGTGAACTATGAAATGCTATTTTCCTCTTCATGAAACTAAGTGGTCCTTCTGGGGATCAAACCCATGGCCTTGGCCTCGTTAGCACTTTATTCTAACCATACCCAAAACAAGTAAGATTTGAAGCCAGAGGAGCTTCAAACCACACATAAGAATGTAATCAACAGAGCCACAGGGAAACATATAAAGTAAACATGTCTATATAGGCAAAAAAGAACAGAAGATTTGGCAGGAACCTGCATTCTCTGAATCCCTTAGTCATTTCAAGGATTTTACTGGAAATTTCCACTCGAATATCTTCTAACACTTTGACTTCAACCCATTTCCCTCTCCCAGTCCTTATGTCCAAAAACAATTCTCCATTTAAAACTTACAGTCTATGGTACCATCATTCAGTAGACTAATTCAGAACCTTGACATTGTCCTTAGCAATATTTTTTATATAATTTTATTTATTTTTTATGTGTATGAATGTACTGTCTGCATGCAGGTTTGTGCACCCGTGTTGTGCAATGCCCCAGAGGTCAGAAGAGGGTCTCGGATTCCCCTGGAACTGGAGTTAAAGATGGTTCTCAGCTGCCATGTGGGTACTGGGGATCGAACCCGGGTCCTCTGCAAGAGCAGTCGGTGCTCTTAACCACTAGGCCAGCTCTCCAGCTCCCTTGGCAAAATCTTCAACCAACCCTTCAGTGCACCTGTAGATCAAATCAGCCCAGCGAAGTAACTGTTCAGGCATCTGCCACTATCTCTGCACCCACCTATCCCTGTGAGTAGCATCTTAATCCAGCCGTTGCTGCCTTCTGGACAGTTGCAGTAGCTGCCCACCAGGTCTGTTCTTTCCAAGTCAATGCAAATATCATTCATAAAATCCTGATCAGCACAACACAGAATTTTTCATTGCTACCCAGTGTCTATTATTCCAGTTTGATTTTTTAAATTTCTCTCAGGATCTATTATAACTTTGCCATCCACATGCGCCCTGTATTTTCATGTTATTTGTCCTGCCAGGTGTTCCCTTTCCCTCTTTCCAAACTTTCTTGGGCGAGCCTTTGAACAGCCACTTAAATACTCAATCCATGTTCCGATTCTGCCTCACTAGGGCACTTCAATCCCCATGGATCCCTTATTGCAGTGTCACATATTAAGAGCTCCCCACAGTCCAGCATCAGATTGTTTTTCATCCTATGAAGTTCTTTTCTACTACTTAAATTGTAAATTCCTGGAAGATAAAGATTTGACTTTTATGCTATGGGCATTTGTTTAGTTCCAATGTGTGAGAGGGGCTATTCCAGGTTATAGTCTTACAAGAATCAGATTTACATAACAGTCATTGAGAGAGATAGATAATTGAAAAATAAATGAACACATTTTGTATTAACTTTTCCTCGGGAGATATGAAAAAAAATGTCTATTTACCTCAAATAGACCAAAGAAACAATTCCACTCAAGTCTATCTTGGTGAACCAATTCATTTAATAGAGGGTTTCTTTGAGTGTTTCAAGATGTGTGATATTATTCCAAACCCATTTGTGGGTCACTCTTACAGACAAGATCACGAGTGATGGGTCCTTTACAGGAGCATGGGGCAACTTACAGATGGTTACACCATAAAGAAAGATCCCCTCCACCCCAGCATCACTCAGCAATCGTTAACTCCCCCTGAGGGAGATGAGGGAGCTCTTCTACTGCCTCCTTTGGCAGCTCCTGAGTTGTCTCTTAACACTGATTCATGAGCCCTCCCCCCTACAAGAGAAAGTTAATGGACAGACTTTTATAAGAGCCGCATATGGATAACCACAGACAATGATGACATGCCCAGAGGGCAGCAATACACAACAAGATGCTTGCAAAGTTCAGAACAAAGACAACGGGAAAACTATGAAAGCTAGCCAGAAGGGAGGAAGCTTTGAAGTCAGTACCAGCTTGATTTCTCCATGTTCTGTGGCTTGTGTATTTAGTGCCTTCAGCAATAGGGTCTTACAGTCAAGTTCTGGAGGATAACCAAGAGTAATGCAATAGCCGGTAATGTTTGGCAGTCTATAGAACTTCTCTGGCCAACAACTCTAAAACAAGTAACCCATTCCTGGCACTGGGCTGTTAATTTGCTAGCCTATGGGCTCTGGTGGATATAATCCTTCCCATTATTATCTCTGGTTAAACTCTAGATGATTGATTGATAGATGATAGATAGATAGATGATAGATAGATGATTGATAGATAGATATAGAAGATAGATGATAGATGATAGATGATTGATAGATATAGAAGATAGATGATAGATAAATAGATAGATATAACAGATAGGTGATAGATAATAGATTAGATAGATAGATAGATAGATAGATAGATAGATAGATAAATAGATAGATGATAGATAGATAGGAGTAAACCGACAACTACACAATAGTAAGTTTACATATAACTTTTCTTAGAAAGTCTTCAGTGTTTGCTATGTCTCCCTCCCATATTCCATCTTCTACTCTGCCCTCATAACCTCCATCCCCTTTAACCAGAAGAAAAAAGTAATCTTTTTCTTTTTTGTCAATCTTACCCAACTGTAAACCCTTCAAGCTTCAATAATGACTAGCCTGGAAAGATATATCCACTGCTCTGATAGTAGTAAGAATGTTATGCGAATAACACACTTTCTGATCGGCTATAAGGCCCACTCCACAAGATGGAATCCATTCCTGACACAATTATCACAGCCAAGAACCTGTGGCTAGGTAGGTCATAGTCCTTAGGGGAGATCCTACTATGTCCTGCTAAATGGAGATAATATTAACACTGACTCCTAATGATTTACTGGTGTACCCAAAGACTACTCATGTCTCAACTCTCACCAAAGAACTTTTTTTTTTTTTTTTGGTCTTTTCAATTTTTGAGACAGGGTCTCCCTGTAGCCCCAGCTATCCTGGAACTCACTCTGTAGAACAGGCTAGCCTTGAACTCACAGAGATCCACCTGCCTCTGCCTCCCAAGTGCTAGGATTAAAGGCGTGTGCCACCACGCCCAGCAGAACTTTCTTATTAAAACAGATGGTGGTAAGCAAAGCAGCCCACAACTGTTTGATGTGCAGGCAACACACCTATATCATGCCTTCTCCTCCTAAGACTCAAGAGTCATTGTTGAAGAGAGACTGGAAAGATTGTAAGAGCCAGAGGTGATGGCTGACTAACATTAAGCAGGGCAGCTACACCTCAGAACTTGGAGCAGAAGTGACAACATACACAAAACCTGGGCAAGTTCAATCCCAGCATGGGGCTGAGAGAGGTGAGCACAAAACCCCACCGCTAACTGAGGAGCTGTTGACAATTGATTGCTGGGAGAGGGAGAGTCCATCTTCTTTAAGGGTGTGATTCACTGTCGGTTGACCACACTCCATGGTCAAGAGGTATTTAGAAAACAGAAATTGGGCCGGGCATGGTGGTGCACGCCTTTAGTCCTAGCACTTGGGAGGCAGAGACAGGCGGATCTTTGTGAGTTCAAGGCCAGCCTGGTCTACAATTGTGAGTTCCAGGACAGCTGGGGCTGTCTCGAAAAAGACCCTGTCTCGAAAAGACCAAAAAACAAAAACAAAAATGAAAACAGAAATTGGACTCGATAGGCTTTAAAAAAGTAAGACCTAGAGCAATGGGACTTTCTAGGGAGCTTGGTCTGGTATAATGTAACAACCACCAATAGAAGACAGCAACCAAATCTCGCATAGTTCATATGCCTGAGAAATCAGGATTCTAGAACATTCTGCCAGAATAGAAAAAAAAGAAGAGAAACTACAGATGGACACTGAGAAATCACAACCATCACCTCAACTTTCTGATAAGACCATCATATTCTCCTTCTTATATATCATACACATTTATAGCCATAAACGCCAGTTAATTTTAAAAGAAATGAAGACATGAAGTTGCAGATAGTAGGGAGATGGGCATGGCTCTGAGAGGAGATGGTGGAGGAGGGTGGAATGGGATCAAATACAATGCATGAGATTCTCAAAGGATTAAGGCAAGCATTATGATAAAACGTGAACTGAATCACCTCTCCTCTGGAGCCAGGCACTGTAGTAAGCAAAGTGAACTTTAAATGGTTTGTGGGGTTGGAGGTGGGGGTGGAGGTGGGGGTGCGTGTGCATGCTTGTGGAGGTCAGAGGTCAACTTTGGGTGATATTCCTAATGGACCATCCATCTTGCTTTTTAATACAGTCTCTCAGTGGCCTGGAATTTGTCAGGTAGCCTAGGCTGACTGGACAGTGAAACCCCAGGATTCAACTGCCTCTGTCTCCTTAGTACTGGGATTATAAGTACATGGTACCACGCCTGGTTTGACTTGTGGGTCCTTGTGGTTGGAGAGCAAGTGCTTCACTGATCCAACTATTTCCCCAACCCTGGAAATTAAATTTTTTTGGCTTTATTTTTGTTTATTTTTGTTTTCATTGTTAAAACTTTTTAGCATATTTTATTCAGTTTTAATCAAATTTAGACCCCCTCCTCCATCTGCAGCACCCATATCTCACCACCCCAGGAGAATTCATGCATTCAGTCACACATGTTAAGGCCTAACAAGACAAGAATTTGTACCCAGATGTCCCTCGGTGCAAGTTCATCCACTGGAGTTTAGTCAACTAGAGTATCAAGAGTCATTCCCTTAAAGAAGATCAACTCTCCCTCATCCAGCAGTAATCAGTTTCCAGTAGTTCCTTAGTTAAGTTCGGGACCTGCTACCCATTTCCTCAGTTCTATGCTGGCTTTTTGTCTGCTTGAATCAGCATGGGTCTTGTGCATTGCTGTAAGTTCATATCAGCACATTTCCAGAGGCCTACAAGCCTCTGTTTCCTTATGTTCATGAACAAACCATGGCTCTTACAATCTTTCTGCTCCCTCTTCCACAATGGTCCCTGAGCATAGATGGGTGAGGTTTAATATAGGAGTCCTATCCAGGGACAGGCACTCTACAGTCTCTTATTCTCTAAAACTTAGCGAGTTGTGGCCTTCTGTACATATCATGCTCTGGTGTATGAGAGAGATTTTCTGGTGAGAGTTGAGGGATGTATTAATATTCTCCCTATGTTTCATGAGCCTTAGGTGTTGAGGTTCCACTGTAAATGTGTCGCCTAGAGCTGGGCATCTCTCAGACATATATTCTGTGTGCAACCAGTTGTGGAACTCTGTAATAGCCTCCATCTATAGCAAAAAGATTCTCTGCTGAGTGATGTAAAGTAGACTTGTCTATAAATATAAGGATTCCATATTTATAAAACAAGAAATTTCATGTCTAGAGATATGGCAGAGATAGGGTTTCTCTGGGATCTAGGACCTCTCCAGCCATGTGTATTTGGCTATATTTACCATGCCACTCATGAGTTCTGTCCCACTGAGAGGGCTTTAAGTCCAATTAGATAGCTGTTGATTACCCCCTAGATAAAAGTGACACTACTGCACCAATGTAAATAGTCTTCTGTGCCAGTCATTGTGGTTATTAAGCTTTGCGGCTTGGTTGGACCACTGACTGATTTTTCCCCCTTGGCAGCTTGTACAGTATCCTCTAGAACTGTGCAAGCTAGTCTTCAGAGAGGAGGCTTCCAGGTCTGTTCCAGCTCCATTACTCCAACTCCTGTGTCCAAAGTATGTCCTGTCTTCAGCAATAGGGTCGTACTTTCAAGTTCTAGAAGATAATCATAGGTTGTGTAGTTAATAGCCTGTATTATTTGGGGAGTCTCTTCAACCACCCTGACCAACAACTCAAAGAGACGTTTTTCCTGTCTAGTATTGTGTTTCTTGCTATATGCCCTTCATGTCCACACATGCATTCATGTCCAGATAGTGGATGTATATTTTTAAGGGTTTTTTTTAAATATTTTTCATATTACTGAAATGTCGTGTATTTCACCCAGAACACCTCAGTTGCTCTTAATCAACTTTATCCCCCTTTCCCCATAATCGCCCTTTCACCTTGCCAACTGGAATTCATGCTCTCTGTCATTTGTGCCAAGGCTCATTGTGTCAAGTCAGCATCTGCATCAGTAGGTTTTGAGCTGTATTCTCTTTCTCTCTTCCTGTCTAAGCTCCCTCCTTCCTTCCCAATTAAAGTATCCCCATTTTCCCTGTCTCCTATTATCCCTCCTCTTTTGAGTTCCCTTTACCCCCATGGCTTCTTGCATGTCCTCCCCTGCCTGTTCTTAGAGATGGGAATCATGTCTATTCCCCCCAGATGGGGCATCCACCCAAGTCCGGCTTAGCAGGTGAGCCTACATGTAGAGGAGTAAGGATGAGCAGTTACTTATAGCATCATGGATGGCTCCAAGACAGCTGCATTTCTGAAAAGCCCACCCCATCCCTTGAGCTCCCCAGCAGGATTTGCAGGCAGTTCAGCTGGTCAGTTTCCTCTCCCCAGCAACCATTATGGCTTATGTAATCTTGGTGTATTAGTCACTTTTCTGTTGCTGTGATAAAACACCATGACCAGGCCAGCCTGGTCTACAGAGTGAGTTCCAGGTCAGCTGGGACTACAGGGAGACCCTGTCTCGAAAAGACCGAAAAAAAAAAAAAAAAAAAGAAAAAGAAAAAGAAAAAAACACCATAACCAAGGGAACTTATAAAAGGAAGAGTTTATTTGAGCTTACGATTGACGGTTCCAGGGAATTAGAGTCCATTGTGGCAGGAGGCATGGTAGCTGGGGCTGGAGCAGGAAGCTGAAGTTCACATCCTCTGATGAGCACAGGAAGTGGAGAGCCTCTGGAGACTAGCAAGGCTTGTTAAGCTCTCTAAGCCCGCCCCCAGTGACGTACTTCCTCCAGCATAGCCAACCTTCTAAGATCTCTCCAAACAGCGCCACCAACTGAGGACAAAATGTCTAAATACTTAAATCCTATGGGGGACATTCTCATTCAAACCACCACACTTGGGGAGGGGACTTGTGAATCTAAGCAGTTTTAGAACTTCCTGAAAATTATAAATTTCCTTTACTTTCTAAGTCTTAACATATCTCTGCCTGAAGATAGAATGTTTCAATGCAGAGGTTGCACAACACTAATTAATGTTTTATTCATATAATATTTACTGATTACATATTGGAATGACGATGTGTTATCTGTAATGACTTAAATTATATTGTTAAAATTACTTTCATCTGGATTTTTTCACTGTTTTAAGGTGTCTGCTAGAAAAAAATTTAATTACATGCAACTTACACATTTGGTTCTCATTTTTCTTTTTAAAAATTATTTATTTATAGGCGTGATGGTACACACCTCCGGGAGGCCAGCCTGGTCTATATAGTGAGTTCCAGGCCAGCTGGGGCTACAGGGAAACACTGTCTCAAAAAGACCAAAAAAAAAAAATATTTAGTGTGTGCGTGTGTGTATGTGTGTGTGTGTGTGTGTGTGTGTGTGTGTGCAATAGCACATGTGGAGGTCTGAGGACAGCCTGCAGGAATAAGTTCTATCTTTTGATCATGTGGGTTCAGGGGACGGAACTCAGGAAGCTGGGTTTGGCAGCAAGTGCCTTTAACTGCAGAGCTATCTCTCCAGCCCTCGTTGTATTTTTGTGGGACAGTATTCACCTGGAATACCTACCAACCATTCAGACGTGGGGAGCACTGACAACATGCAACCATTCTGCTTGACCCTTAAGTTCCTCTACTGTCAGGACTCCAACATGGCAAACTGAGCACACCCCCGCCCATCCCAAAGTTACTCTGCGTCCTGGCTCTCTCGCTTCCATCAAAGGCTTTGTTCCGACTTTTCCAGATTTAAGAAGTCATAAATCGTGATCTTTTCTCACAGTTATGTTTCCCAAGTCTTGGACCGTTTCTTTTCTCTCTCCCTCTTCCTTCTATTTTCATACCACTGTTCTTTAATATCTCTCAAAAGACAATTTCTTTCACCTTTCTGAGACAGGGTCTTCCTAAAGCCCCAGCTGGCCTGGAACTCCATCTGTAGACCAGGCAGGCCTTAAACTCACAGAGATCCACCCTCCTCTGCTTCCACAGAGGCTGGGATTAAAGGCATGTGCCACCACACCCAGCTTCAAAAGACAATTTCTAATAGGTTCCTTTACTCCCTTCTTTCAAGTCCTCACACACTATGCCCATATCAGTTTTCTCAATTTACTATTAGAACCAAAGAATGATACATTCAGGGAGACTTCTAGAATTCTTACAGCTTCCTTTCAAAGTGAGATGGATAAATAAGGTGTATTGTCTGTACTCTAAATCTCACATGCATATTCACATTTGACATTAAAAGAGTGATATTACTATTATTTTTAAATAAATCTTAATATATAATTTTATTATTATTGTTATGTATGGTAGGTGTGTATATGAGGTGGACATAGTACATGCCATAGTACATATATAGGTGTCAGAAGACAACTTCGTGCCATCAGTCTCTCTATCCACCTTTACATAGGATCAGGAGATTAAACTCAGGTCACCAGGCTTACATGGTAAGGGCCTTTACCCACTGTGCCATCTCACCAGTTTTAACATCACTCAGATAGGCTAGGAGACCCTTGCATAAGATAAAGAATTTGGCAATGTTTTTGCATTATAAATATACGAGTCCATTTCCTTAAAAATGGGCAGGGGTTGCTGCCCTAAGCTCTTTAAATATGAGCAGAGTCTAAGACTAAGCCCAGAAGACCCTGTACATGAGCACTGTATTCTAGCTAAGAAACACATTTCCCACCTAAAATTCGAGTGTCACTGTGTGTATATCTGACATTGGACAATTTAATAAATGCTTGGCTCTCCTTGCTGGAGCAGGAACTTATAGGCATTCCAGGGGAGGAGTCTAGAATGGATTAGAATTCGATAGATCAAGTATAAACGTGCATTTAGTTTCATACAGGCAGTGTCTTGTCTGTTCCTTGCTGTTGTTTTTTTATTATTTTTTATTGATGTCTTGTGTATTTCATACATCATTTTTCAATTCAGTTCAGGCATATTCCCCTTTCCCTTCCCCCCACCCCCCCCCCCCCCCCCCCAGATCATGCATTCTGTTATAACTGTCCTGCATCCTTCTCTCAGTCTTTTTTTTTATGCTTAGGAATTCACATTTTCCTCCATTAACTTTATATTACTCTAAAATATGGATACATACTCTTCACCCATATACAGTAATTATACGGAGTCTGAAAATAATTGGTGGGTGGATTCTAGAGCCCACTGAGAGGTTCACATTATAACAACCTAGTTGCTTTCAGTTAAACAGAAACATAGCAATAATGTCATTCAGGTTGCCTTTCATCTGGGGGATTTGGTGTTAGCATCCACAAATGAAGGAAACCATTCTCGGTTTGTCTTTCTGGGACTGTGTTACTTCACTCAGCATAATGGCTTCAAGCTCCAACCATTTACCTACAAAGTTCATAATGCTATCTACCAATTTGAACATTCATCCAACCACCAGGAAAGGATGGCAGGACAGGCAGAATGGATATTACTATTATTAAACATTTTTACAAGTGGAGATGAAGATACAACACTACCAGTGAGCCCAACCCATCTAGTCCCAGCGGCCTTGCTCTTAAGATCTATTATATGATTAAAATGGTTGGGAAAAGCCTCCATAATCACCTCTCTTAAAAGTTTGTTTCTCTCTAAAAGGGACTGAATGGCCAAACCATGAAGATTAGGAGTCTACAGAGTGTGGTTCCATGGACAGACTATCTATATTTAGCTTCATCCATTCAGGGCTCAAGGAACATTGCAGAAGATGGGGCTGAAAGATTATAAGGGCCAGAGAGGTGATGTAAGACCAAATGGAAATGAATCTTACCAGCTCCTGCAATCCAGTTCATAGGAACCTACAGCTTTGGCAGCAGCATGCACAGGACCCATGCAAGCTCAGTTGGACAAAAACCCAGCACAGAACTGAAGACATGGGTAGCAGAGCCCAACCTTGGCTGAGGAAATATTGGCAGCAAATGGCGGTTGGTCGAATGGTTGAGGAAGACCTGGCCTTCTTTAGAAAAGAGACTTCGGATGACTAGAGTTCAGAAGAGGAGCTGGCACTGAGGAGTGAGCAGGGAAAGTAATTTGGCACAATGGACGCTAGGAGGAATGACAGGTGTGAACTCCAGGGAAGTGGGGGATCAAGAAGAGAGAAGCAGGTATAATAGTGATTAAGACTGACTGAAAAATTATGAATGAAACACATAAAAATTTAAAATGTTAACAATTTTAAGGGGGTATGTGGGCATGGATAGGGGAAGGGACCTAAATTTGGTTAAGAACAGTTAGCATTCAGGTAAAGAAAGATTTGCTTATCTCTGGATAATTAAATGATTCTACTGTCTACCAAGTGGCTCAGATTAAAGTCTGATTATTTTTTATGTCTTTCTTTCTCTCCAACTCCAAATTAAACCCATTAATAAACTCTACAATCTTTCTTTTAAAAACATACTCAAATCCAGTTTCCCATGACCTTATACATATATCATCACATTGACTCTGCTACAGTGCACTCAAAATTTTAATTTGGTTCTTTACTACTGTAACGAGTTGAATTGTGTACCTTGAAAATGTATATTCAAGTCCCCAAATACCTCTTATATCAAGAAGTTGAATATCTGTAAGTAGAGTCTTTACAGATGTGATTAATTAAGACTCTCTGGATATGGTCATCCTGTACCTAGGTGGGCCCTAAATTTAGTCATTAATTTACCATAGTGAAATGATAGCAAGGAGAAGGATTTGAAAAGAGGAGCATAGGCACAAGGAGGAGGGCTGTGGTCCAAGGGAGATGAGAGACTAGGCTTGATGCCATCACAAGCCAAAGTGCCAGAAGCTATGAAACTGGAAGGAGCAAAAGGTGTTCTTCCCTCCAGCCTTCTGAAAGAGCATGGTTCTGCCACCGCGAGTTTGTACCCTGCATTCTAGAACTGCATCTGTAAGAGGATAAATTTCTCTTGTCTTAAGCCACTGAGTTTGTGTCACTTTGTTATGGCAGCTCTAACAAACTAATACTGTCTTATCTTTGATGGCCTGTTTGGTATTTGCTTGGTTTTTGTCTGTCTGTCTGTCTGTCTGTCTGTCTGTCTATTCCTTTGGTCACTTGTGAGACAAGGCCTCTACTGTACTCTCAGATGGGACTTAAATACACTATGTATCCAGGTATCATGGTGATCCTCCAGCTCTTGCCTGCCAATTGCTGATTGTAGTACAGGCATCAGCCAATACATCCAGCTCATGATGTGTTCTTAACTAAGGTATTTCGATCTCATTTACTGCATTCCAACCTATTAACCTAAGAAGTAAAACTTAGAACAAACTGCAAAACCAAAAGCTCTTCTTGGATTCGAAGGAAGAACCCAAGGTAAATCCTGGCCCCCAAGATTGGAAACAGGTAAATACAACTCACAGTCAGAAACTGCCTTGGGATAGAAAACCCTAGACTGTAATTGACTAATGGCAGGAAATTTGGAGATGACAATTCTATAAGTTAGGAAGTCTAAGGCAGTCCTAGCGGCCCCCACAATATTGTGAGATTTACTTTCAGGAGTTCAACCAAGTTCCAATAGAGATATTAGAGTTTAAAATTCCCTTCCTTCTTCCAACATGAGCATAGGCAAAATACCAGGATAGACTGACTAGCTAACCAGGGCCTCTTCTGATGAGGTTGCTAGCAGAGCTTTACTAAGACATAACCAACTTCCATCAACTCTGGAGTTCCAGGTAAGAAAATGAAACCATTCCTTCCAATCAGTCTGCCATTCCTTTTTTATTATTTTTTTTATTTCTTTGGTATTTTTGAGACAAGTTCTCCTTGTAGCCCCAGCTGGCCTGGAAGTTGCTTTGTAGACCAGGCTGTCCTTGAACTCACAGAGATCGATCTGCCTGCCTCTGCCTCTGCCTCTGCCTCCTGAGTGCTAGGATTAAAGGCATGGGCCACCGAGCCCAGCAGTCTGCCATTCTTAAGAGGGGAGAAGAAAATCTGAAGGACATCTGTGAAGCTGACAGTCCCGGGCATAAGCTCACTGAGAGACTATGGTGTTTTGGATGAGGACTTACCCCCATAGGCTCAAGCATTTGAATTTCTGGCCCCAGTTGGTAGAACTTTACCCTGTGTTTTAAGAGGTGCATACAAAGTTTCACAGAATAACAGACTGCAGGGTTGTGTGTCCTTGGTTAGGGCTGGAGTAAACCCACTCACCCCCAGCTCAGGGACCATTGGGAAGAGGGGGTGGGAAGATGGTAAGAGCCAGGGTTGGGCCATGAACATAGGGAAACAGAGGCTCTCAGGCCACCAGATGCCTACTCTTGTGACCTTGTGACAATGGGGACACTGAGCACAAGACCCATGCCAACTCAACCAGACAAGGCCCTAGACCAGTGCAAGCAAGGGAGATGAGTGGTGGCCCATCCTTAGCTAGAAACTGGCTATGGCTGGGTGAGGGAGATCCTTAAGATCTCTAGAAAGGTTGAGTAGACTCCAGTGGATGAACTTGACTGAAGGACATCTGGGTAAAATGCTTGACAGATGGGACTTAGCATGTATAGTAGAGTGCATGAGGCCGTTGGGGGCGGGGGGGATGAATGAAAGGGAGCTAAATTTGGTTAAGAATTGTTGGATGAGGGGCTAGAGAGATAGCCTAGCAATTAAGAGCACCGACTGCTCTTGCAGAGGACCCAGATTCGATCCCCAGCTCCCACATGGCAGCCGAGAACCGTCTGTAACTCCAATTCCAGGAGAACTCCAGTTCCAGGGGAATCCGAGACCCTCTTCTGACCTCCGTGGCATTGCATGACACAGGTGCACAAACCTACATGCAGACAGTACATTCATACACATAAAATAAATAAATAAATAAAATTTTAAGAAAATATAAAAAAATAAGAATGGTTAGATGAAATGTATAAAATCTCTATAAAAATATTTTATTGTTCTTTCATCTATTTGTAATGAAAAATCCAGAGGAATAACTTTGGATCTATCACTTGTTAAAATACAGCTTGCATGGGCAAATACTTAAATTTCACAAAAAAAAAAAAAAAAAAAAGAGGTGCAGTCTTACTGTTGGAAGCAGACCACTGGGGTGCACCTGAGCCTTGTCCACTTCCAGCCTGCCTCTTCTTTTTTTGCCCACTTGAAAATGTGAGTGTTCAGCTTTCTGCACCTCCTGCCCCCTGCTGTACCTCCAACCATGATGGACGTGCATCTTTCTGGAAGCATAAGCCAAATAAACTCTTCCTCCTAAAAATTGCCTTGGTCATGGTTATTTTACCACAGCCAAAGAGAAGTAACTAATATGTAGACTGAGACTTAGTCATAGACTGTGTATCTTTTCCCCTTTCCACACATTAACAACACATCTTCAAACTCCTGAAGACTTGTTTTCAGCAGCTTCTTTTATTCAGTATTCCAACTATGAGAAATTAAAAAGCACCCAAAACAGCAAGACAAAGAAACAAATAAAAAACATAGCACTTGAAAAGACAAACCCAATGCGTCCAAGCCAGTATATTGCAGTTATCTAACCAGGAACTTAATTATAATTATGATGGACAAGGTAAGCAGAGAAATGAAAACCCCCTGAGAAAAATTCTTTATTCTGTATCAAACACACTGTCACAGAAATGAAAAATATCTTTCACAGGATTATTAGCAGATGAGAAAAACTGAAGAGAGTATCTTTTGGGCCTCAGGACATACCAATAGAAATGTCAAAAGTTAAAAAGCAGAGAGAAAAGACAGGAAAGCATTGAGTCAGGACAGACAATCAAAGACTTGGGGTGGGGCAACGAGAAAAATACAACATATGCATAATGGGAATACCAGAAGGAGAAGAGAGAGAGAAAGAAGCAGAAGTATTTGATACAGTAATGTCTGAGAATTTCCTCCAAATTAATGCCAGACACCAAACCCCAGATCCAGGAATATTAAGCAGGACATTTCCTTTAAAAAAAAAAAAAGTGAAAGGGTGAGGAAACCCAAGCATATTGTTTCAAAGTTCAGAAAATCAAATGATGCATCTTTTCTTGGGTAAAAAGAGCTTTTAAATATCCATGGAGCCTTTGAGTTTAGCACCCACATAAAAAAGCCAGGTATGTCTGCATGCACTTAGAACCCCAGCACTGGGGGTGAGAGAAAAGCTGGGCCCGGGGGCCACTGCTCAACCAACTTCATGGAAATATCTTCAAGCTCAGGGAGAGAACCTGTCTCCAAAATTAAGGAAAGAAATGACTGACCCAGGATCAACCTCTGGACTCCATACATAGCACATAGGTAAATGCACCTTCAAACATTGTACACACGTAGAAAAAAAATGAAAGCAAAGGAGGAAAAGAGAGAAAGAGAAAGGAAGAAAAAGGAAGAAAGAAAAGAAGAAAGGAAGAAAGGAAGGAAGGAAGGAAGGAAGGTAGGTAGGAAAGAAAGGAAGGAAGGGAGGAAAGAAGGAAGGAAGGAAGGAAGGAAGGAAGGAAGGAAGGAAGGAAGGAAGGAAGGAAAGAAGGAAGGAAAGAAAGAAAGAAAGAAAGAAAGAAAGAAAGAAAGAAAGAAAGAAAGAAAGAAAGAAAGAAAGAAAGAAAGAGAAAGAAAGAAAGAAAGAAAGAAAGAAAGAAAGAAAGAAAGGCAATCTGACTTTCTGAGCAACTACACAGGAGAGAAGAAAGTCAAGTAAAATATGCATTCTAAAAGGAAAAATTTTTAAAAACACATAAAATTTGATGCAATGAAAAATTATCTTCCAAAAATGAAGATTTTTTTCAGACTAACAAAAATTGAGGGAATTTGTTGCTTATAGACCTACCTTTCATAAATTCTCAAAAAAATTATTAAGGGAGAAGAAAATATTATATTTCACAAACCTAAAACTATATAAAGAATAAATCTGTAAAGTAAAACAAAAGCTCTTGTTTTCCTTAACAATCAGAGTTTTCCACCTGACTGCCAGCTCAAGCCAGTTCCTCTCTTCAGTCCTTCCTATTATTTCTCAATGCATTTGGAATAATATCCAACATCTTACCGTGGCCCTCTGGGCACAATGTGGAATGCCCTGTGGCTACTCTTCAGATCTGCCACCTCTGAATATTCTGATCTAATCTCTATAGCCTTCAGCAAAGTGTACACCCAGCTCATATCTTCTACATTTGCTGCTTTCTAATGTGTTCTCCTGCTTGTCCACAGGGATCCTTTTCACTTTACAGTTTCCTGCTGAAGAAATAGAGAGACCATCCCTAGTCACCTAGCCTAAAGAACGAACATCATGTGCCCTTTTGTTTATTTTTTAATTTTTATTTATTTATTTATTTGGTCTTTTTGAGACAGTTTCCCTGTAGTCCCAGCTGTCCTGGAACTCTCTATATAGACCAGGCTGGCCTTGAACTCACAGAAATCTGCCTGCCTCTGCCTCCCATGTGCTAGGATTGAAGGTGTGCCACCAGGCGCGGCTCGTATGCTCTTTCAGTCCTTCACCTTGTTTCCTAGCACTGGCACATGTACTTGTGTCTTTGTGTAGTGGATGACAGTTAGCCTTATCACCATATCAGCTCTCCAACTCACAGGAACAGTTTTCACTGATGCATCCCAGTACCTAGAACAATCCCTGATATATAATAAACTATCAGCAAAGATTCATGGAAATCATGAACAGTTGAGTTTTGAGTTGCAGCTTGAACAAAACTAGGTAAGATTTTATGAAAGGTCAAGGACTATCACCACGAAAATAAAAATATGAACACAACAGCAAGCACTCTTTGAGAGATTATTATATGTCAGGCAATACATGAAGGTCTTAATCATTTATCTTAATTCTCAAAATGACTGTAGCAGGTTACCATAATTACTCATTGAGTAAACTGAACTTTAAAAGTTTATGTGGCTTGGGGCTGGAGAGATAGCCTAGCGGTTAAGAGCACCAACTGCTCTTGCAGAGGACCCGGGTTCTATCCCCAGCACCCACATGGTGGCTAAGAACAGTCTGTAACTCCAATTCCAGGAGAACTCCAGTTCCAGGGGAATCCGATGCCCTCTTCTGATCTCCGCGGCATTGCACGACACAGGTGCACAAACCTACATGCAGACAGTACATTCATACACATACAAAAATAAATTTTAAAAAAAGTTTATATAGCTTAACTATAGACAATGGAAAAGTCTCAAAATTTACCCATAATTCCTACAAATCAACATAAATACCAAGTGAAAAATTTGAAAGAATATGAGCAGAGACCTAGTGGAAGTGAATCTCTAAATAGCCACAGGAAAATAAAGTGTTACTCCCTTTTCTAACCACAAAAGGAGGACAGGAGGAGGAGGAGGAGGAGGAGGAGGAGGAAGAGGAGGAAGAGGAGGAAGAGGAGGAAGAGGAGGAAGAGGAGGAAGAGGAGGAAGAGGAGGAAGAGGAAGAGGAGGAGGAGGAGGAAGAGGAAGAGGAGGAGAAGGACAGGATGAGGAGGAGGAGATGAAGGAGGAAGAGGAAGAGGAGGAGGAGGAAGAGGAAAAAATACCACTTATCCATAATATTGACAATCTCTCTCTCTCTCTCTCTCTCTCTCTCTCTCTCTCTCTCTCTCGTGTGTGTGTATGTGTGTGTGTGTGTGTGTGTGTGTGTGTGTGTGTGCTCTCGCGCGTGCGCATGTGTGTTTTGGAGACAGGGTCTCCCTGTAGCCCCAGCTGGCCTGGAATTAGCTATGTAGACTAGGCTGTTTCAATCTCAGGTAGCTTCCTTCCTCTGCCTCTCAAGAACTTGGATTAAAGGTGTGTGCCACTATGTCTGGCAAGCTTTTAATTCTTGTTTATATGGAGTATTGGTTCAGGAAAACAGGTATCCTTAAATCCTGCCTGTAAGTGTATAATTTGGTTCATTAAAAAGCAAGTGAGCAATAACTATTGACATTCTAAATGTCTGTATGCTGTAACCATCCCATCTACTTCTATCCTAGAGAAGCACTCACAAGTGTGTACAGAAGGAGGAAAGCACAGCAGTGTTTGTTATAGCATTGTTTGCCAAAGCAAAACCTGTAAATAATATTAATCAGCATAGTAGCAGACTTATTAAATATTTAGGAATATACTTGTCTTGGTTCTGTATAATGCTGCAGAACAGTGAGCAATCTGTAAATACTGAAAACGTATTTCTCACAGTTCTGGAGTCTAAGAAGTCCAAAATGAAGACACACACCATCAGATTTAGTACCTGGCAAGGGCTACTCCCTGCTTCCAAAATCATGTCTCACCCTGCATCCTCCATAGGAGACAAAACCATAGAAGGGCAAATGGAAAGGAGTAAGCTACTTGCTTCCTTTAGCAACACTTACATTCTCCTTGATAAAAGGACTCAAGGCTACCGTTAGAAGTAAGCTGTCAGGGCTGAGAACCGTCTGTAACTCCAATTCCAGGAGAACTCCAGTTCCAGGGGAATCCGACACCCTCTTCTGACCTCCGCGGCATTGCACGACACGGGTGCACAAACCTCCATGCAGACAATACATTCACACACATAAATAAATAAAAATAAAAATAAATTAATTTTTATTTTTAAAAAAAAAAAAACTTTTTTTATTGATGCTTTGGGAATTCTCATACAGAATCATTTTCCCAATCTCAGTTCAGGCATATTCGCCCCTTCCCTTCCCCCCACCCCCAACCCCAACCGAGATCATGCTTCTGCCAGACCGTCCTGCCATATCTGTTCAGTTTGTTGTTTTTTTTCCCATTTTTAGCTATAAGTTGATAAGTCCATAGTACAAGCATCCTTCATGTAAAACGAATTTGGCCAGGCGTTGTTGCCCAAACACCCACAGCCCCACCTCCAGCGGGGAGTGAGGGGTTGTATGTTCAACAGTTAATCAAATGAGGTTCCCAGACACATTGCTGTAGTTTGTCAATTTCACAATCACCCTTCACCCCAATCGCAGGCCTTCAACATTCTACACTAACGCACAACTCTACCTCTCGACCACGCCTTGATTTATTCCCTGGGCTTAGAAAGGGGCACAGGTGGATGAGAAGCAGAACAGTCCACTCTCTCTGGAGCTGTTGTCTTGGATTCTGGTCAATTCTGGCTGTTTCCTTTCATGGGCTGACAGTCTGTCCAGGAATAACCTTTCGATCCTACTAATGAAGCACAAGCAATTAGATATATAGGTACTTAAGCAGCATTAATAGTTATGGTAGGTTACTTTGGTATAGACACATATGTTTAGATGAAATGTTGATCCAAGAACTACATTTTTTCCTGTTAAATATGACAGGGTCTTACTGTAGCTTATGATATCTCCTAACCTGTAATAAAAATAAATAAATAAATAAATAAATAAATAAATAAATAAATAAATAAATAATTTTTAAAAAGAAGTAAGCTGCCAGGGAGGGAAGCTACATTTGAGAATAAAGGTAAAAGTACTCAGTCTCATTGGAAAGATAAACTTGGTAGAAATGGAGAACGTTCATTTGAAGTGGATGATTATGAACACTGAATGACACTAATGTGACCTCCCATTTGTCTATACAGACACAGGTTGAATGTGCAGGGGGAAAAGTCAAGGTCTGTACTAAATACACCATTAACTTTTACTTCCAATCAATTTTCAGTCAACTCTATATAGTCAATCAAAAAGTATATACTATATCTAGAATTTATCTTTTGAAATGAAAGAATTATATGACTTGGGGCTTTTGTTTGGTTGGTTGGTTGGGGCTCCATTAAACTTGGACTGGGAAATTTTTGTCCATGAAATAACAGTGCTCCTTTGTAGGTATAAACAAACTAAGAATTAGTATGTATGTGTGAGTTATCGTTTATTCCTGTTTCTTGCCTCGCAGATACTTCTGTCAGTCTTACTGCTATTACTTAAGTCCATCTCTAGAATAAAAATCTAATTGCACTTTAGAACCTTCTGAGCCCTAATCAAAATGGAACTTCCAGAAATTGAGCCATGATTTTCTATTATAAAAAGTGTCCGAAGTGATACTTTTCCTATCAATAGTTGTCCGCATCTGGAATAGTATCCACCATATGCAATATGTATTTCAACCTTCTAGGACTTTAGAAACTCCCCACTAACAGAGAAACAAAGGTTAGCAAGGGAAAGGATTTCCATTTCTGGATCAGTAATCAAGCCTCAGGCATGACACGTAAAACCAATTTGTGTCTACAAATTAATGGTTTGGAATGAATAATGCATAACAAACAGCTTAACCCACAGGAGTGGGTGAAGAGATGTTTCATCGAGTAGTAGTCTATAGGATGGGTCAAGAAATTTGTGTATCTTGTATTGAGGAGCTGCCAGGTAGAAGATAAGCCCAAGGCCAAGGAAAAGCTATATAGGCAGAAAACTTAAAGAGGATGATGGGGGCTTAGAAAGTCACATATGAAATAAAGGGTCATTTAATCTTTTCTAATCACAACTCAATTTAATGAGGAGATTTGGCAGGAAAGGGGCCTTGGTAGGAATAAAGATGCTTTATTAACCAAAGAAGCCAGTGGAGATTATCAGAGCCAGACAAACTGTACTGGCCTTCTCTAACTTACCAGCTGTTTCCTTTCTGTTGAATAGAAATAGAAAAATTAAACCTTCTAAACTCAATATGAAAATATTTTTTCAGACTCTAGAGAGCATGATCAGGTCCTATGAGTGAAACGACTTAACAGTGACTTAATGATACATCCCCAGAATACTAATTCAAGTGGCCAGACATGGAATGTTCATCAGCCTTTCTAATGACATTCACAGAGTTATTTTTATGCTTAATCAAATGAGTCTCAGACAGCTTTTGAATATGGAAAGGATGATACACAAATGTTTGTGCCAATTTCTGGTTATGCACTTTGCTTAAAAATTGACTTGGGCTAGCTAAAATTTTGGCTGAAGGGGTTTCTTAGTCAGAACACAGTGAAATATGCAGACATTTCTTCAGAACTGAGGCACATGACACTTCACTTTGAGTGTCCTGCTCATTAAAGGTCAGCTAGGTGACAAACTGAGAAACTCTCAGGACACCATTTAATGAGATTTTACAAATTACGTGTTGAAGTAGGCAATTTCCATTACCATTTCTTGAACAGGAAAATGCTTTGAAATTTTCTATTAAAAGTATAATAAATAACTGGAAATATAAAAATTTAAAGCTTCCAACGCAGAGTGACCCCAGGAGGTCACTCTCCCTGGGCTCTGTCCTCGTGGCGTACGGGAGCATAGGGCTCCGCCCCATGATGTACAGTCCCTTTCTTTCCACAGCGTGGAGATGAAGCTGGGCTTTGAGTCTGCACCTGCATATTCCTACGACTTCTCAGAGTCCTGTGGACAATGACTGGGGAGACAAACCATGTAGGAAACCGCCCTGGACCACTGAATGTGGGAGCAAGTCCACCTGTTTTTAGGAAACGTTTGCTTTATTCTATTTTGTTTACTGATAAAGGAATGCCTTGTTTTACAAAAATAAAATAAAATAAAATAAAAGCTATTACCCTCACTTGCTTATATTCTAAATATACATATTGAGAGGATAACAGATTTTTTTAAAATATCATCTGATGGAGCATATTTATTTCACAATTAAAAGAAGCTGACAAGTTTCATCCAGAATGAAAAATCATCTAAGAGACAATGGGCTAAGAACATAGCCTCAGCTTTCTGTACCTGTCCACACTGAAATAATACAGAGCTCATAAATGTCCTATAAATGGGCATTTTCGTTTCCCCCAAAGTCCTCATCTTACCAGCCACGCACTGATTTCTAGGAAATACCTAATAGAAGATAGCAAAGAAGGGGAAGACCCCAAGAAAATATTACCAAAACTAATTCATTTGAAAAGGAAAAAAAAAATTTTTCCCTTGGCTAAAGTAATTTGGTTTGGCTTTCCACATGACCCAAATTCACCAGATAATTACCAGTTTTCTGTTTCTTTTCATGTCATTTTGGTCTGCGTTTTGAATCCTGGGTGTATCCACAGTCCAAGGAATTAACTGAAAATTTCCCCCTGACATTATTAAACCCATATACCATGCATTTTATGGCCTGATACAAGACCCTAGCCTGCCAGCCCCAGGAACTATGCTCAGGGGATTGATCCAGACCCCCCAAGTCATGTAAAGGTAAAAAAATTATTAGGACAGACTAGTTGGGAATATAAACTACAAAAGGGCACAGACATGCCTATGTTAAATATCATTGAGCCCCTCCGCCAACAGTGCTGATAGACACACAGAAAATCTCAGTAATTATTTAAAGCATCTATAAATCAATAAATAGAAAATCACTTGAGCAGCCACAACATTTTTGAGATTATGAAAATGTAAATTCCCTTTTGGTTATTGTGAAAAACTGTCAGTTTTTCAGCTCTACACACACGCACACGGGACTTTGCCCTCTTATGGCTAAATACAGACAGCAACAACCACAACTAGCAATTACTGTACTCTACTATGTGTCAGGTATTGTTCTAGCAAGGTCTTCCATGTGTATTAATTCATGTAATCACTGTAACCCCATGTGGCAAAAATTATGATTGTACCATATGGCAGACGAGGAAGCCAAGGCTCTGAGAGTTTCAGAAACTTCCTCAAAGCTTCCCAGCTAATAAGTGAAGGAAATCAAGGTATAAGGCAGTCACCTGGCTCCAGAGACCATACTCTTCATAACCATGCTGTACGGACTTGTAAATTAAAACTTAAGTAATGTGGACGGTTGGTATACCCAAGTGCTGGGAGCTTACTTTTCATATTTCCAATGACCTTCCTGAGACTCAGTCTTTGCTTTTTGGTGTTTATTGGTATCTTTAGCCACGACAAAGATAAAAATCTAAGAAGCTCATATGGAGCTTAGAAAAATCCTGGGCATTGCTTCTGCTGACAATGTGTGGACTGATAAACAGGCAGAGATGTATAGAAGATTCTCAGAAGAAAGGACCGTAAAGAGCATGGTTCTCCCTCAGTAGCAATGCATATACCGTACACAAACCAGATGCTCACCAGCTCCCCCCCATACACGAAGTCGCTTCATCCTGACCCTCATCCCGCCATTTCTTCCCTCTGTCTTCCAATTAGAGGATCAATGTCCTGTAGCCTAGATAGGGCATGGCATAACTCTATGGTCTACTTTTTATGTTATAAACCTACAACATGCTCCCTAAAGAACCTCCCTTTGATTCTCAGAGATACTTTCCTCTCTCCACAAAACCCTGGCTCTTGTCAATGCTAAAGTATTCAAATCAGTCATCCTGGGAGATTATAAACCATTATAGTAGCTTCTTTCATTCTGCTTTCTTATCACAATCATAACTCCTCAAAGCAATATGGATCCCTTTTTGCAGAACAGGATAGAAAAAGACTGTGGATTTAAGTAGAGATTCCAATTAGCAAAATAAAAGCCTTCCTTCCATGCCAGTCAACTGTTCCATTCGGCTTAAGAAATCAACAAACATAATTCCATCCCATGTTGTTACATTTTAATTGTTTTGTTTTACAATGTTGCTTCCTACTCAAACTTGCAGAAGTAATTGTTCCACACGATCATCTTTGCAAGAGTAGACATGATTTCTGGGCCTCAGACCTTGTCCTAGGACTATCATCCACTTGCTGCAAAGCCTAGGCTAGCCACAGCACAGGCTGATCTGTCCCAGCTGCACATTCTGTGAGAGAGTCATCCTACACACTGTTTATGAAGTAATTACTGTAGACCAGCCACTTTCTGGAATGGTGTGCATGGATTACCTCTTGTGACAGTAGGAGAATCCAGAGAACAAGAATGGTATTTTTATCCCAATTTTCCAGATAAGGAATCTGAAGATTTTCACTCAGATATTGTGTTAAATTCCGATTCAAACCTGCCTTTGCTGGTCTCTCAAAATCTGTGCAGATATATTGTATTTAGATTCATTTCCTGTATGCATGCTGTTTGTGTCCATTTCAATCACTTAATCTGTCATAAAGGAAACTAACAGACAAATAGCAAGCATGAAAAGAATCTGTACACATTACTAGACAGGGAAGATCCAATAGTTAACCACCAGTCAAAGGGCAGAGCCATGGGGATCTCCTTGTCCAACAAGATCTGGGCAACAAATATGAGAAACAAGCAAATTCCCTTTGGTTGACCAATCTGAGTTGATTACGTTGACAGGACAATTTCTCACCCTGCTAAGACGAGACCAGTATTGCAAAATCTTGAAAGAAGCCAAGGCAGAGACCACAAGCATTCTGGCAATATTCTGGGTTTCAGTGGCTTCTCATGCTGAAATGATAAGGCAGGAAACTCCAGCACTGAGGGAGGGAAGCTAATTGGGAAACGCACAATGAGCCATATGCAGACCCTTGAATCCCTGACACAGCAAAATATTCCCTTAGCTCTGGATGGCGAAGTTGTTTTCCCACTGTGCGAGTGGGAGAGAGATGACGCATGCTGTGACGGTAACTGCAAAAAGGTGGGGGGAGGGGAACAAGGGTCACTTCCAAGAGGCCTGTTGAAACTTCCCTTTTTCAAATTCTGAGGAAATAATAATGCGGCTGCCCAAATGAAAGCCTGTCTATTGCTACACTTTCAGTGTACACCTTGCTTACCCACTCAAAACTCTCAGTGAAAATCACAGCTGGTATTTGTGGGGGTTCAGAAGCTCTCCCACAGTCATGGCAAATGAACAAAGGAAAATAAAACCCTTGTTGGTGGCTACACCTGCAACCAAGTTGAATGGGGGTTGATGTCAGCTGCATTCATATTGGATCTAGAAAAATAATGATGCTGTTCACTGGCACAGAGCTTTACAGTTTGTCAATCCCTTTCATGTGTGTTCCACACATTTACAAAGATCAAATATGGTACCTCACCTCCCTAACAGTAAACAGCACAGGGAGTGCTTTTTCAAAGACCAGTTTCTTCAGCATGTCATGATCAAACATTTCAGAGAATTTGAAAATATTTGTTACATCGTCATAACAATGACTCCAAGATTTTTCCACTCAGCAATTTCTTTTTCAATGTAACAACAGCGAGAAACACACCGAAATCCTGTTCCCATTTTTGGTTAGCCTGTAATCTCTCTGGGTTTTTTTATTGACTTATAGGAATTTTTGTACATTCCTGGTATGAAATCTTTGTATAATTCCTTCATATAAAGTTGGAAGCTAGGAAAAACAATCTTATGGAGAGAAATTAGGTTTCTTTCTATGGGGAGAGGACAGTGACTATAAGCAAAGATGCATGAAGTATAAGAGAATTTTCCTCTAGTTTAATGTGCTGTGTCTTTTTAAGGTATTTTGGGGTCTTACTAGGCAACCCAGGATTGTCTGTAACCTTCAGGCCTCCTGCTTCCAGCTCTCAAATCTTGGGATTACAAGCTTGCATGAACAAACCTAGCCTTAAAATGGACTGCAAAGTAGAGTTTTCTAGAGGAACAGAACCTATAGCCTGAATATATATATATATATATATATATATATATATATATGTGTGTGTGTGTGTGTGTGTGTGTGTGTGTGTGTGTGTGTGTGTCACATGAGGACTTATTAGATTGAATTACATAATATAGGCTGGGTAGTCCAACGATCAGCATCTACATGCTGCAGATGATGAGAACAAGTACTGGATCCACAATGTTGGTTGCCTCAGCAGCTCCATCTGGTGCTGAAGGCCCTATGGATTCCTGGAGAGCCACACTGGTCTTTAGTGCCTGTTGAAAGGCAAAAAGGGCTGAGTTCAAACATCAGTGAAGACTGGCACAAACAGAAGCAGCAACAAAGTAGACTCACTAAACAGCAGGCACCAAAGATGGCCAGGCAAAAGCAGCCCTGATTTCCCCTTAGACCTTTTCATACCTGGGGTTGTGCTGGAAGATGCTGCCTACTCTTGGAGTCTTCTCTTAGCTTGTCCTTACAGGAAATAGCCTCACAGCCCCCTCCAGAGGCGTGTTTCTTAGTTGATCTCAGATCCAATCATGTTGACAACCAAGAATAACTACCACAATCTGTATCTTAATTTGTGAGGTAATTACACAGATACATACAAAAAGGTAAAAATTTATAAAGCTGTACACTTAAATTTTGTGTTTGTCCTAGTTACTTTCCATTGCTGTGTTAAAACACTGACCAAAAGCATGTTGGAGAGGAAAGGGTTTATTTTACCAACCAGCTTATAGTTCATCATGGAGGGGAGCTGGGGCAAGAACTCAGGACAGGTACCCAGAGACAGGAAATGAAGGAGAGACCATGGAGAAATGCTGCTTATTGGCTTGCTCCACTGGCCTGCACTCAGCCTGCTTTCTTATTCAACCTAGGACTACCTGGCCAGGGGTAGCACTGCCCACAGTGGGGCCAGGCCTTCCCACATCAACCAGCAATTAAGAAAATACTTCACAGACATGGCCACAGGTCAGTCAATCCAATGTACACAGTGCCTTAGTTGACGTTCTCCCTTCCATTGACAACTGAAGTTATCTGGCACAGTATTTTATTATATGTTATATACATCAGTAGAAAACAAAGAACAAAAAAACCCACAAAGTACATTTAATAATTCTTCAGTAATGTAACAGCTATTTAGCAAAAGATAATAATTGTGGCTCTCAAATGACTTTTAATCTGAATTATTCTTTTTGGCTGGCTTTTTATTATTACATAAACCATGAAGCTGCCAAATCTCTACTTCTTTGAATAATCTAGCTGTTTTTTTGAACCAGCTGTGGGTTGGGCTCATTGACCTTCAAAATCTCTCTCAGTTCCAAATTTTTGGGATTTTTTTAAAAGATGCCAATATGTTTAATCTCTGAGTGGGAAGAAGCATCAGAGATTCTCTCTGGTTGTTAGCTGATAGTTCGTAGGGAGCTGGAACAAAGCTTGAAGATGGGAAACAACTTGCCGAGGTTAAATTGATACTAATTTAGGCCAGATCTGCCAACTTCATCTCAAATTAATCCAACAGATACCCTTAAGTGCTTGCTTTGCACTAGACACCAAGTCTGACACTACATCGGGTTCTCAGATTTCAAGATGCCTCAGATAAAGACAGACAGAGCTCTTCTAGACATGTAAGGACAACAACAGGCAGGGTCAGAAGACTAAAAATGGAAGTCTGGTCAAAGCCAAAGAGCCAAAGTAATAGAACCTCAGCATGTCTTTTCTCATACTCAACCACAAGGCTGTCAAAGCTGCTTCTTATTCTAGCATTAGTGTTTCTGAGGCACTATGTTACCATAATGGCAATGGTAATCACCATCTCCTCTATAAATAAAATTCTAATCATATAGCCGAAAATGCTATGAACCCAAACTTCTCTATTTTGTAAAGTTCTACTTCCTTTTTGGTGCAACTTACATTTTTTTTAATTTTTTTTTTTTTTTTTTTTTTTTTTTTGGTCTTTTCAGACAAAGGGTCGCCCTGTAGCCCCAACTGTCCTGGAACTCACTCTGTAGACCAGGCTGGCCTTGAACTCACAAAGATCCGCCTGTCTCTGCCTCCCAAGTGCTAGGATTAAAGGCGTGCGCCACCACGCCCGGCTATTTTTATTTATTTATTTATTTATTTATTTATTTATTTATTTATTTATTTTTATGTGTATGAATGTACTGTCTGCATGTAGGTTTGTGCACCCGTGTTGTGCAATACCGCGGAGGTCAAAAGAGGGTGTCGGATTCCCCTGGAACTGGAGTTAAAGATGGTTCTTAGCCACCATGTGGGTGCTGGAGATAGAACCCAGGTCCTCTGCAAGAGTAGTCAGTGCTCTTAACCGCTAAGCTATCTCTCCAGGCCCCGCAACTTACATTTTTAAACAAAGTTATTTTTCAATTAATTTAGCCAGCATGGTAAACTAATTGCTATAGCCTTCTTCGAAAACTGTTGCAGAAATCATACATGAACAACGTATGGCTCAAAACACGAATATCAATGAGTAAGATTGGCTTTAAAAGGGATACTAGAATGTGCACGAGCATACAGAGGAAGTACAAAGCATGGTTCTGTTATAGTTTGATTAAAACAGATACGTTACCTTTTTTCTGAGCAGTGACTTTTCCTATATGAGTCTCTAATTCTTTCATTTACAAATCGAAAGAGTAAGTAAAAACATCACCTAATTCCTCCCATCTTTAAATTTTAACAAAGATTTTGACTTATGAACCTATAAAGAAACTTCTGAGAGGGTTGGGGAAGCAGCAAGATGTCTCCATGGGCAGAGCACTTACCATGAAGCGTGACAAGCTGAGTTCAATCACTGGGACTCACTTGAAGGTAGAAGGAGATAACTGACTCCACAGAGTTGTCCTCTGACTTCCACGTGCAGACCATGGCATACGCGTGGGTGTCCAGTCATATACATTTTACACACACACACACACACACACACACACACACACACACACATTTTAAATAACTTGAGGCTGATGGGTTCTGTTGATTGTTTTTAAATAACTTGTTCTGTTGATTGTTTTTAAATAACTTGAGGCTGGTGGGTTCTGTTGATTGTTTCTGGACTTATGACAAGTAGAAAACAAAAGGCTAAGGAAGAGGATAAAGGACAAAGAAGAACAAAAGAATTGGAATAAAATCAAGGAGGAAGAAGGAATATGTCCATAGAGGTGTGTATGATGAACTGTAGCAATTATCAGTGTCTCCTACATGAGACATCTGATCTTACCTTTCCTTATACCCTGTACCCATAATGTAGATGATACTATCCTGATCATGTTAGACCATCACAGTTCTAGGACCTTACTATAGGACAATGATTGTCCATTTTCCTATACTTATCCATTTACCCACTTCATCTCCCTTTTTGAAAACATTGTGGTCCATCCTCAAAACAAATGTGCCATAATCTCCACCAAAAAAATGCATTCCCTTCTATTTCTGAACTTCGTGTACTTGTTGGATTCTATACTGCTAAGCTTTGAGCACAAAAGAGACCCTGGGAACATGCAATCTACACCACAAATCTCCCATAAGTCTTGCCTGCTTGAACTTTTATATGGCTCAGAATTTACCTGGGATATAGGTGAGGATTTTTCAATAGTAGGTATAGAGGAGATTGTATCTCTGGAGAAAGAAGCAGGAGTATTGAGAGCACAGTTACCAGAGCACAGCTGAGCCCACTTCATGGAAAGGCACTTGAGCACCCTGTCCCTAATGCAAAGGGTATGTTTTGGTCTTGTTTCCTGAAATTTGCCAATTAAAAGTCCTATATAAAAATGTAAACATTTTGGAGCCACTTCATTTTCTCCATTACCTGCAAAAATCAAGACCAAATTCTTCAACATATTGTGAAAAAAATCATAAACTTCTTGCATCCCCATTATACGTCTCCACATACCTGCTTTGCTTTCTTGAATCTGATGCTCTGGTTATGTGGTTCTCCATCTTGGATGCAGTAGTTATTTGCATCAGAAATACCAAGGGAACTTCAAAAATCTAGATGGTGGGCCATTCCCCATATTAATAAATGAAAAACCACGGGGATGGGTCAAGAATCAATATTCCATTGGTCTTCCTGGTGATTCTAATGTACCCAGGTAAATAAGCATTGATTTAACTGCTTTAAGAATCATCAAGATGGCTCACAGAATAAAGATTGCCAGGTGCCACTCCTGGAATTCCAAATCACTATGAGATGGGAATTTAAAACATGTATTTCCAGTAATCTTCCAAAGGAATTATTGTTGTGATGATCTGAAGACTGTCCTTGGAAAAACTATGAGATGGGAATTTAAAACATGTATTTCCAGTAATCTTCCAAAGGAATTATTGTTGTGATGATCTGAAGACTGTCCTTGGAAAAACTCTTGTCCCAGTTGCTGGGAATATCAAGTGCTCACTCTATGTGGTTTTCTCCTTGGTTTTGCTCTTCCTGTGGAGTGCTCACTCCTCCCCCTGACCTCTGAGAGAACTTCTGATTGCCTCTCAAATACACACTTTTCTGTGACTTTTCCTGACCCTTCCTGGGAAGAATTAATCACTCCCCGTCGGAGTTTCCTACTATTGGTACATGCTTCTGCTAAAGTACTTATTACATGGTATTATGGCTGTTTCTTTATGTGTCTGTCCACCTTTTAAATGGCACTTTCCCTTTCTCATACGGCCAGCACCTAACATAGTGCCTGAGTCATAACTCAAGCTAGTAAATGTTTATTGAAGTAGATGAAGTTGTTTGTAGAATTAGTCATATCAGATACCAGTCCATGTGTGGCAAGCTTGACTCCAGATGTTGGGATGAAGCACAGCAAAGATTCTAGTGCCAGAGAAAAGCATTGGCCATGATGAGGCAGAGTAGAGGAAATGCCAGCCCCAAGACTAGGGTTAGGAACTGATTTCACCAACATACATGGTATATAAAACAGATCAGATTTGTTTCCTGACCCCAGCAGGGTCAAAGATGCCAATTAAAAGTTAGAAACTGACATGAATCCAGGCCTATGGCTATGATGAGCAACCATAATGCCCGGGGCATTTATTATTTAAAGTATGATGTGCCCTAGTGGTAGTAACTTGGTCCTCTGATGGGAAATAGGAAAATCTGAAATTGAGGAGACAGTGCCCAAGGTCACACTTCAGTTCTAGGAATCCAGGTCCGGCTTTGGAAAACATTCCAAATGAGCTGCACCAGATGAGTTACCATTCTTCCTATCCTACCTCTAAGAAGCCTAGAGCTGAGGCAATGATAAATATAACAAGATAGGAACATTGCAGAGAAGGGTCTAGAAGCTAAGACTGTAGGATGAAGGCTAGAGCTGCCACAGAGAACAAGAAAATAATCAGGGCACAAGAAAAGGTCATGTCTCCAAAACACTAAACCTGTGCACCGGAAGGGTTATAAAGGACTGAGAAAAAAATGCAAGACAGGACTTGTGTATGACAGAATCCATGAGCTCCGATGGGGCGGGGGCATAAGGGGTGGGCATGGATGGGGTGAATCAGTCTAAATTTGATTAAGAAATGTATGAAATGTCCTCAATAAAAATTAAAAAGATAAATAAATAAATAAATAAATGAAAAGGTCATGTCTAACTCTTCTAAAATACACTCCTAAAAATGTAATTCAAATCACATTCCAGACTCTGGGAAAGGAAGGGAATGTAAGTGCCATTACCGGGATTTAGCCAAACTAAAAAACAATAAGGCGGGCTGGAGAGATGGCCTAGCGGTTAAGAGCGCCGACCGCTCTTACGGAGGACCCGGGTTCGATCCCCAGCACCCACATGGCGGCCGAGAACCGTCTGAAACTCCAATTCCAGGAGAACTCCAGTTCCAGGGGAATCCGAGACCCTCTTCTGACCTCCGCGGCATTGCACGACACGGGTGCACAAACCAGCATGCAGACAGTACATTGATACACATACAGAAATAAATAAAAATTAAAAAAAAAAAAAAAAAACAATAAGGCACATTCTCCCAGGGTACCCCTCCAAGCAACAGCACCTCTGGGTTTGGGGGAGTCTCCAAACCACACCCAGGTTTGCTCATTCCCCGCTAAGATTTACAGAATCCATTGAAAGCTGTTATTATTACAATGAAAAGACTGGTACTGGCCAAAGGAAAAGACAGAGGCAGAGTTAAGAAGGGCTTCAGACGTAAGGATCCCGGTATCTCATGACGCATCACCACTCAGATATTGAGCATCCTTAGCCATCCAGGAAATGCAAATTAAAAGTACTTTGAGATTTCATTCTATACCAGTCAGAATGGCTAAGATCCAAAAAACAGATGATAACAAGTGTTGGCAAGGATGTGGGGAATGGGGAACATTTATCACTGCTGGTGGGAGTGCAAATTGCTGCATCCAGCATGGAAATCAGCTACAAATAGGTCTACCACATGCTCTAGCTGTATACCACTTGGGCATGTGCCCAAAGGACTCTATATCCTACCACAGAAATACATGTTTACCCATGCTCATTGCTCCTCTAGCTAGGAAAAGGAAATAACCTAGATAGATGTCCAACAACCAATGAAGAGATAATAAAAATATGGTACATTTACACAATGGAATATTATTCAGCTGTGAAGAAAAATGAAGTTATAAAATTATAGGTAAATGGGTTGAATTAGAAACAATTATCTTTAGTGAGGTAACCTAGGCCCAGAAAGACAAATGTCACATGTTCTCCTTCACATGTGGATGCTAGTTGTAAATCTTTAGATACATGTGTTTTGATTGAAAACTCAATGGAAGCCAGGAAACTAGTGAGGGATTGTGAGCAGGAGACATCTTGAGAAAAGAGGTAGAATGCACTGATATAAATGGGGAAGGGAATAATGGAACAGAAAGAGTTAAATGGGTGGTGAATGGGAGGGTAAAGTAGAGGAGGGAATACAAGGAATAACCAACACCAAAGAGTTTTTGGAAAAGACATATGGAAACTACTACTGCAGACACTTCCTAAAATATATATAAAAATAATGGAGATACCCCATAACAGCAGAAAACATTCCCACTAGACATCATAGGAAATAAAAATTTATCACAGCAAATAAAAATTCTAAAGCCAGGAATAGACTCCCTCTTTTGGAGTTGTTGACCAGGGAAGTCCAATATACCCTCAAATAATGCTAGCTATTGCCATTAGTCACCCTTCAGTACTTATTGGTAAGACCTTATTGCTTAAGACACTATGTACTCTAGTCATAGAACATAGAGAAATCAGTCCAGTACGGACTGTGCCAAGGCTCATCTCTACTAGCTAGAGTTCATAGTGATGGAAGATGCTGTGGCATGCTACCAGAAGAGAAGAGTTATTATCAGTCTTACCCAGCTGTTCACACTTGAGATACAATAACTGGCTTAGCAAGATTCAGTTGCTGGTACAACAGAGGCACACATGTTATAGGGACAACCAGAAACTTTCTGATTGGACTTACAGCTGGCTCTACAAGGTGGAGTCCATACCTGGTACTGTTTCTAGGGCCAAAAAAACTGTGGCTAGACAGGTCACAGACCATAAAGGAGAATCTATTATCATTCTTCTGCCAGGGGGACATAGTATTAAACTGACTCTTCAAAGACGAGTACATCTCTCAACTCTCACTAGAGAAGCTGCTTCTTTCAGCAGATGGTAATTAACACAGAGACCCACAACTGTACATTGTGACTAAGAACAAGAGAGTGTGGAATGTTCAGCCCTAAATGAAACATCTATCTACATCACACCCCTTCTCCCAAGGGCTCAGGGAGCATCTAGGAAGAAGGGGCAGAAAGATTGTAAGAGATGAGGAACAGTGGTTTCCTGACACAACAAAGCAGCTGTGTATATGAACCCACAGTGGTTGTGATAGCATGTATAAGACCTGCACAAGCCCAAACCAGTCAAAATCCCAGCCTGGATAAAAGTGAGCAAGAAGCATCAGCCCTAGCTGAGGAACCATTGCCATTTATAGCTGCCAGGGGAAGGAGAGTCCATTTACTTTCATGATGTGAGGCTGCATAGGTTGAACAGGCTCTGGGGGATATACCCAAGGGTATTTGTCAACTACAAATTGGACTCAACCGGCCTTTAAGAAAATTGAGGACATGAAGCAGGGCCATATGGAGGTGGGGTAGATCTGGAGGAGATGAGGAGAAGTCCCAATTTAAATATGTTAAAATACAAGTATTTGAACATTTGAATGTGTTAAAAAAGCATTTTTAGCCAGGCGTGGTGGCGCACGCCTTTAATCCTAGCACTTGGGAGGCAGAGGCAGGCAGATCTTTGTGAGTTCAAGACCAGCCTGGTCTACAGAGTGAGTTCCAGGACAACCGGAGCTACAGGGAGACACTGTTTCAAAAAAGACCAAAAAAGAAAAAAAAAGGCATTTTTATAAAATTCTCTAAGAACCAATAAAATTATTTTTAAAAAGAGAGAGCACTGAATGGAAACAGAGTTTTCCATACAGCTGGGAAGTGAGTCAGATGAACTCACTGAGATGGTGACAGCATGCACAAGACCCATCAAGCACAAGCCAGACAAAATCCCAGCAGAGAAATGAAAAAGTAGATAAGAAGGCTCAACCATACCTGATGAAATTTTGACAATCAATAACTTCCAGGAGAGGGAGTGGTGATTTTCTTGAAGGATGTGATAGTGGCTGGAACACCACCAAAGCATGTTTGGAAACACAAACTTAATTCCATTGACCTTACTATATATGACAAAGTACATGAAATCTGGCAGGCAGGGGGCTAGAAGACAGGGACAGACAGCAAAGAGGGTCTCAATGTGAGCAAAATATGTTGTATGAAATTCACAAAAATTGATTAAAAACAAATAAAAAGAAAGTACTGACAACCTGAGAAACTCCACTCAGTGCTCTAAGGCTTCATTATGTGGCCTTGATTTATCAATTGATCAAAGGGTTAGATCCACCCCAAAAATATCCCCTCCCTAAAACTCAGGGTAAGCTTGAGTGGACCTATTCTCAACCAAAACTCTCTCATTAGTTACTCTTTGTTGAAAACAGCACCCATAATGTGCCTGATACTATCCCAATTATTAAACCATTATTTGAGTAACTATTCCAAAAGTATGGGGATGCAAGTAAAGATGTCAGGAATCACATGCTAGAGGAGAGGGATGATTCAAGCAAGTGAAATAGGCAGAGCTCTGCAAATGGATTTCGTGGGATCTATCAGATTTCCTAAGACCAGTGACCATCAGTTGGGAACTGGAGGATGAAGAGCTTGATACCCTGCTAGAATAAAGGGTCTAATGGTTTATTAAAAGACCTAAATGTGAAGCATAAGTTATGCATGTGAAATAGGCTCTAAGGACACATCAGCAAGGCCTGGAGTGAGTGAGTGATTTATTGATGATTGATTGATGATTGATTGATTGATTGTCCAAATGGGCAAGCAAAAGTTTGAGTAGCCTTCAAAAACTGATATAAAGAAACAAATAACACCTTCACCAGAATGCCAATATAAAATAACACCTTCATCAGAATGCCAATATAAATTTCTTATCCCTATCACAGGTACGATGCCTAATCATATATGGCCCTATAAATTTATATACTATACCAGCTAAAATTTTGTTTTTCGGGCCAGGCATGGTGGCACGCGCCTTTAATCGTAGCACTTGGGAGGCAGAGGCAGGCGGATCTCTGTGAGTTCCAGGCAAGCTGGGGCTACAGGGAAAGACCCTGTCTCAAAAAGACCAAAAAAAATGAAAAATTAAATATTCATTTTTCATTTTTATTGAATTTTAGAGACAAACATACAATATGTTTATCATAGTTAGACTCCCTCACCTACTTGCAGCGCCCCTTTGCACGCCCTGCCAACTTCAGGTGCTCTCTTCTTAGTTCATCATCTTTGGGACCAGAGACCTGCAAAGGCTTAGATGCTACACATTCGGAAAACACATCCGAAACCAGGCATTGGACCTCAGTTGACAGTGACACCTGTGCCACCACCACTAGTACCAAAGGACACTCTTTGCCATCACTGGGCACTGCTGATTCCCTCCCGTCACTGCTATGTCGCTCAAAATCTGTTTTAGCTGGTTTTACTGCCACACATCACTTAGCAGAGCTGTGTGTTCTCTGATGCTCTGCATCACTAGCTTGTTTATGCTTGTTTCTCTTACTTAAAATCTTGTATCCAACATTGGGCTAGAAGGATGGTATAAAATTAATAGCATAGACCAAAGAAAGAGGAGAGATGGATGATGAACTTTGACCAGGGTTTGTTTTTTATTTTTACCTTAAAAGAAGTTAATGTAACCAACTGGTAGGATGATAGTCTTAATAATGTTGACTGAGGTTGGTATAAAGTAAGTCACTGATAAGTGATAAGCACTGTGTCTCCTTCGTAGGGTCCAAAGCTCAGAGATGGAGGTGAAAGAAACCCAAGAGCTAAAGGAGCTGTGTTTTCCCAAGAGTGAGGCTGGGACACTTAAGTCCAACATAAAGGTAAAACAACAATGATAGAGGTAAGCATTACCAAGAGTCTAGTCAGGCACCGCCTGAGGTATTTAAAACAGAAACAGTTCAATACGGGGCGCTGAGTTTAGTTCAACATAACCAGTGAGAGAACTAAATCCAATGAGACAATGCAGACATGACCAAGAGTAGAAAAGCACCAACCTCCCTAGGACTGGGAGGACACAGGAAGGACATGGAATTACCAGAGTCAGAACTAAAGACATCTGGTGAGAGTAACATGCATGATGCGGGTCACTCTTAAACGTTTTACACTTGCAACTCCTTTTCACCCAAGAAATTTGTGTGTGAATATAGGTGTACAAAATAGGTGTACAAGGCAAGGAGAGGGCTCATGTGGTAAAAGCAACTGCTTCCAAGCCTGACAACCTGAGTTCAATCCAGCAACTCACAAAGCAGACGGAAAGAATGACTTCTGACCTCCACACATGTACTGTCATCTTTCTCTCACACATACATACATTAAAAAAATAAATATAAATAAATGCAAATCAAATATTTACTAATAATTACAAAGAGACTTACTTTAAGAATTACCCATTATGATACATAATTTGATTATTTATTAAAGAGGAAAGCAAATCTGCATACACATGAGATGGATTTGCTATTTATTTTTCCATAAAGAATTAAATCCTGGATGAATATTTGATACTCTAGAATATGGAGCATATTCAACATTTCCCAGAGTTGATCCAAATTTTGAGGGGTTTTTTCCTTTTTTTATTTATTTATTTTTTTTTTTTTTGGTATTTTTGATGCAGGGTCTCCCTTGTACCAGCTGAACAAGAGCTCACTCTGTAGACCAGGCCTTGAACTCACAAAGATCCACCTACCTCTACCTACCTCCCGAGTGCTGGGATTAAAGGCATGAGCCACCACACCCAGAAATTTTTGAGTTTTTATTTATTTTATTTATATTTTTTTTTGGTGTTTTTGAGACAGGGTCTCCCTATAGCCCCAGCTGTCCTAGAACTCACTCTGTAGACCAAGCTGGCCTTGAAATCACAAAGATCCGCCTGCCTCTGCCTCCCAAGTGCTAGGATTAAAGGCGTGTGCCACCACGTCCGGCTAATTTTTGAGTTTTTAATCATATTGCTGAAACCTCTGCTTCATATAAGTAAGATAGTACAAAATAGCAGAAGTATGTTTGGGGACATTGCAGAAATCATGGGTAACTCTGTTCTAATCTCATCCCAAAGTTCATTGAACAATTTTAATGAAACAAGTCATCAATTCAAATGTTTAAAATCAAACATTGCAACACAATAAAATCCAAAGATATACTAATTTGGGTATTTATATGCTAAGGAATGACTGCAGGAAAATATTGTCTTTGATTTTGATAATTAAAGCATTATATTTTAACAACAGCAGAAGATTTTGTATATAGAGTAAAAATACACCAATTCATAACATTTGATCATCTAAAATCTGAGCTAAGGTGTTTCAAGAGTATCTGACAGAGGGCATTGTGTGACGTGACTGCACACTTGGTGCTCGGTATGCCTGCTGTGTTTTCTCAACCAAGGCTGCAGTGAAGTTGCAAGATACAATGTGGGCAAGAGCCAGCAGGAACACTTCAGATTTATCATGTTCGATTTGGAATTAAGTATTGTCTCTTCCAAGTTCAGAAACCTTTTACTGTTACTAAATTTTTCAAAACCTCCACATTCACTTACACACCCCCTGTGGATTCACTGCCCACTGTTTAAGAAGCTATGCTCCCAAAGAGCTGGGAACCCAGGAGATGGAACTCCCTAAAAGGAGTGAGATTTGCGTAAATGAGCAAGAAGCAGCAGCCAGTGCTAGAAGGCTGCTCTAAAGCCAAACTCAGACAAGTGCTCTGACTCATTCTGCCCTCCATTCTTCTACCAGAGCCTCCCATTAAACAAAGCTACCTGAAAACTAGTTGTTATGAAAACCTGAGAAATGTGATTCTTTATAATACAGTCAGCATGAACTTTTTCAAAGGGACCAGGAAATATGAGAATCTACACAATGAAGACTTTTGAGTTTGACCCTCCAGTTCAGAGAAGCCTTTCAAAGCCGATACTAGAAGCTGGAGAGGGCATGGACAAGCAGGAAGCACTCAGTCTCTCCCAATTCTCATGGCTAGAAAATAAGTTAACATTGTCTGCATGATGGCTGGAGTTGAAACAGAAACAGATACTGGTGCAACCCGGTGTTGACTACACTGGGCTCTGATGTGATGTGGTTGATGTCTAGAAATGTACCTAAAGATGTTTCATGTTAGGACTGGCAAATCCTGAGCATCTACACTAAGTAAATACTTCCCATGTGCTTCATCTCTAGCCTTTGTTAAGACTTATTTCCTTTATTTCAACTTCAGTGAAATGCAACTGACATAGAACACACATACTGGGCCAATTTTCACCAGTTCTTTTACCCACTCCTATGTTGGATTAATAAGGGGACAGTGATCTAACCCTCAAACAACCAGCAGTCCAAGGAGAGGACTAAAGCTTGGAAATGGAAAGAAATAGTGATCAATAGATAAGACAATCTGTTGAACAAAATAGGTTGGTAATTTAGGAGAAATTTTATTTGTTTCTAGCAAACTCTTTGAGACTCTCACACAAAACTATCTTACTTTCTTCTGGAGCAAGATTCCCTCTACAGCATTACAAGGAAGACTTATTAGCCACTCAGGTTTCTGAAGGAAGAGAATCCTTTATGGGAAGACATTTGCCAGAGGCAGCCCTGGTCCCACAAGTACACTGTGGTATTCATTCATACCACTCCAGCATGACAGGGAAGATGGTACCCCATTTTATAGATGAGGAAATTGGAACTCAAATAACTAAGGAACTCTTCTAAACATGTAAAGAATGGAGTCAGGGGTAACAGCATCCAAGACCATCCTTCTAGAAAACATTTATAAAGTCCTCCCCAGAAGGCAGGGAAAAGAACCAAGCCAAGAAATTTGGAGCTCTAGTGACCCAAATCAAAAGCATCAAAATCCCTTAAGATTGAATCAGGTCTGATTCAACTGGGATTCATAAAGATTCCAAGGAAATAATTGACAAGGTGCTGGAGCCTTACCTGGCATTGACTTTTCCAAAATTCTGTCTGTATTAACTTTTGGTTATAAGTGACTCCCTCCCAAATCCCAAATAATGGAAATATTACTGCAATCTACACAACAACATTACGTGAAACCAACCTACTTTGCCAGGTCCCTAGACTCATCTTCTCTGAGCTCTGGGAGAAAAAGAGGAACTGGTTCTCATTCCCACTTTATTATCCTGCACAGGATACTGTTCCTCCCTCTTCTCCTCAGCCTGACTCTCAGCAGAGCTCACCAGTTGGCCAATTGGCCCCTAGCTCCAGAGTAGGCACTTTACCACCTGCTAGGGCATTTTAGGGACTTAGTTTTCCAGAGTTGATCTGGAATGCCATCTGCTGGTAATCTTAGCCTGGGCTTAATATTTCCCATGGCACATACACACGAGTTCTATAAAACAATATGTTTAAATTATGAGGCGATCCTTCCTACCAAGGGCTGCCACTGCAGGCTCGTTTGTACGCTGGCCTTCCCTGGCGTCATCTGGCTTAGGGACGCTCCAGTTCCCTCTCCTTTTAGACAGTTGGGTCCATTTCTTCTGCATGATCTCAAGTTAAGCTATTAATTTACATTAGCACAGGATTAAAGGGGCATCTGTTGGAATAGGCCTTGCTCTTTGGGTCTCTGGAGAAGCCAAGTTCTTTCCTGTTATCTATCTTCTTCCAGCCCATAACTTAGGCCCTTTAAAGAATGTCCTTTTTCCTGTCCATGGACTAAACAAACTGGGATCCTCTCTGACTTTTGATCCTTCAGGCTTGCCTATATTCTACATCTTCTGTGATTTTTGTCCCTCTTCCTGGCTGAGTTTTTCTTCCCTCCCCTCTCACTTTGAAACTCCTTTTCCCTGCCTTCTGCTCTTTCCTGTGCCCTGGTCTCTTAGATATTGTCCCAGGGACTCAACCATCACCATCTTGTCTACAAATAAACCTGTGCACATCTGACACAATTATAACTCCTGACCTCTTTCTCCACACTTTAAAATGCAGGTTACTTATACAGTTATGCTCATAGTCTCAAATGTACTCCTGGATTTGAGAAGAATAATGCCTACCACATTAATGCAGTACTGAAGACTATACATTTATATTTTAATTAGATATTCTGAGTCAATCACAGATACTTTTCAGGAAACATTATATTCATTTCTTTTTTATTTTTTATTGATGTTTTGCATATTTCATACAATCATTACTCGGTTCAATTTAGACACATTCCCCTTTCCATGCCCCTTACCCCACCCCTGTTCCTGCATTCTGCCATACATATCTTGCATTTTTCTCTCAGTCTTTTTTTGCCACATTTTCCCCTTTAATTGTATATTACTTCAAAATATGCATACATATACTCCACCAATATACCAATATTACAAAATCTGAACATAAGTGGTGGGTTAACTCTCAAGACCATTAAGGGATTCACCTTTTAACCATACTGCTGCTTTCATATAAAAAAGAAATATAACAAAGAAGAGGCTCAGTTTGCCTTGCAACTAGGGATTTGGTGCTAGCACCCACAAATGAGGGACCACCATATGTCATTTGTTTTTCTGGGACTGTGTTACTTCACTTAGCATAATGTCTTCTAGTTCCATCCATTTTCCTGCAAATTTCATGATGTCATCTTTCTTTACTGCTACATGGAACTGCATTGTATAGATGTACCACATTTTATATATCCACTTGTTGGTTAAGGGACATTTGGGTTGATTCCAGCTTTTTGCTATTGTGAAGAGAGCTGCAAAAAACATAGATGTGCATGTGTCTTTGAGATAGGATGAGTCTTGTGGGTACATACCCAGGAGTGGTATGACTGGGTCAGGTGGCAGGCTCCTTTTTTAGTCATTACATTCATTTCTAAAGGGATCACTGATATGCACACAGCGAATTGGAAATATCCCTACATGTAAAAGTAAAATGTTTTGGTGTAATATTAAAAAGTCATATGTGGAGCTGGAGAGATGGCCTAGCGGTTAAGAGCGCTGACTGCTCTTGCAGAGGACCCAGGTTCGATCCCCAGCACCCACATGGTGGCTGAGAACCGTCTTTGACTCTGGTCCCAGGGGAATCTGATGCCCTCTTCTGACCTCCACAGCATCGCAAGACACAGGTGCACAGACCTACATGCAGATAGTACATTCATACACTTAAAAAAATAATAATAATAATAAATTAAATATTTTAAAAATACTTTTTAAAGTCATATGTAGGGCTGGAGAGATGGCTTAGTGGTTAAGAGCACCGACCGCTGTTACAGAGGACCCAGGTTCGATCCCCAGCACCCACATGGCGGCCAAGAACCGTCTGAAACTCCAATTCCAGGAGAACTCCAGTTCCAGGGGAATCCGATGCCGTCTTCTGACCTCTGCGGCATTGTACGACACGGGTGCACAAACTTGCATGCAGACAGTACATTCATACACATACAGAAATAAATTTAAGAAATTGTTTTAAAAAAAGTCATGTATACAAAAAGGTTTTTTATCCTCTCTCTCCTTTACTGTCTCTAAATCTTAAAATATCACCAAAAGCCTCCATGATCGCTTAGAAAAAAGTAAGAAACATTCCTGGTCTTATTTACCATATGCATAGGCAAGTTTATTAAAAGGAAAATTTATATCACTCACATCAAAAATCAAAATGAAAAATGTGTTTAGAATGATAAACATGCAAGTAACTACAAAGTGAAATACAATTCTGGAATAACTCTAAGAAATAATGTAAGTCAGGCTTTGTGTCATACAACTTTAACCCCAGCACTCTGGAGGCAGAGGCAGGTGGGTCTTTGTGAGATCAAGGCCAGCCTGGTCTACATAGTGAGTTCCAGCCCAGCTGAGGCTACATGGAGACCCTGTCTCAGAAACCAAAACAAAACAAAAAAACAATGTAAAAAGACAACAGGAGAAATTTGGAGTAAATTGGTGTGTGTGTGTGTGTGTGTGTGTGTGTGTGTGTGTGTGTATGGCATGTGTGCATGTGTGTCTTTGTAGATAGCTGTCTTGCTAAACCACAAAACTCTGTTAGCATCAGTTTTCATATATATCAGTGGGTAAAGGCTCCTGCTGCAAAGCCTAATGACTTGAGCTCTGTCCCTAGGACCCATGCGGTAGAAGGAGAGAACCAACCTGCAAGTTGTCCTCTGACCTCCACACATGCCTGTGTGTGTGTGTGTGTGTGTGTGTGTGTGTGTGAATATATATATATATACACATATATATATATATATATATATAATATTTTAAAACTTTTAAAACTCAAATCCAAAATATTGTAGGAAATTTGAGATGAGGTGCTGAAGCCATAACCAAAATAGATTTTCTTTTAAAGTTGTTTCTCTCAAGTATTTGTCACAACAATGAAAAACTAACTAAAATACCTATTAGAACGCAAAAGCAGCAATGAGGAGATGGTTTAGTTGGGAACGCACCTGTCATGAGAGCATGAGGGCCTGAGTTCCATCCCCCTGAGCCCACATCAAAAAGCCAGGCATAGCAGGACAGATGCCTGTGAGCCCGTACTGGGGAAGCAGAGACAACAGATCCTTGCGGCTTGCTGGCCAGCCCATCTAGCCAAATTGCTGAGCTCCAGGTTCAGTGGGAGACCTTGTCTCAAACACTAAAGCAGAGAGCAACTGAGGAAAACACCAAATCTTGCCCACAGGCCCCCACGTGCACATGCATGCATGCATGCTTACATATACATATGCACACACACACCACACACACACACAAAACTCCCATAAATTATCTTCTGCTATGGCTATTACAGAAGTATTTTTTAATTAGTTTTTATTGATTCTTTTGAATTCATACTTTTCCAATTCAGTTCAGGCTTATTTCCCTTTCCCTCCCCCGCCCTCCCCACCCCCACCCCATCCAATCATGCATTCCTGCCATAACTGTCCTGCATCTTTCTCTCAGTTTTTTTCATTTTAGTCTATAAGTGATAATCCATGAGTACAAGCATCCTTCATGCAAACCTATCTGCAGGCTGTTGTGCCCAAACACCTACAGCCCCACCATCCCGTGGGGGGTGACAGGTTGTTTGTTCATCAAGTTGATCAAATGAGTGTCCAGACTACATTGCTGTAGTTTCACCATTCCCCCAATCGCAGCCCTTACATTCTACCACGCCCCTCTTCCGCAGGTGTTCCCTAGGCTTAGAAAGGGGGCAGGTGGTGAGAGGTAAAAAGTCCACTTCTCTGGAGCTGTTGACTCTCTGGTCAATTCTGGCTGTTTCCTTTCATGGGCTGACAGTTTGTCCAGGAATAACCTTTCGATCCTACTAATGAAGAAAAGCATTAGATATATAGGTATTTAAGCAGCACTAATAGTTATTGTAGGTTACTTTAGCATAGACACATGTTTGGACTTGTTAATCATGAATTACAATTTTCCCCCTGTTAAATATGACAGGGTCTTACTGTGGCTTATAACATCTCCTAACTGTAGAGGATGTAAGCTTGTGGCATCAGCATGGGGTATTTCTCCAAGGGGAGAGCCAATAGCCAATTAGATTTGGATATACAGGCACATGGTTGCCTCTGCTGCACAGTTTTCCAGCAGGTGAGGTGTAGCTGGTGCTGACAGTGGTCTTGCTTGACTCAGGGAGACCATATTTGCTTGGTTTGTGGCCTTTTGGACACTCTCTGGCTTCAGAGGCCATCTGTATACTTGCATGTGTGGTCTTATACATCCCTTCATGTAATGTCAGGTCTTCGGCAGCAGGGTCTTATTGCCTTCCTCCTGTAGGTATCCCAACTTAGAGGCAAGGAGCCCTTCCTTTGTGGGGCCTTGGATCCCCTGGCCAACATCCCCTGTAGTAGAACATCCATGCTGATGTCAGAGCTCCTTGTAAATTATTTTGCCTGAGTGCATAGCCCTAGGACTTAGTATTTATTTGTTTCTGAACGAGAGTATCCCTCCACAGTTCCCATGTCTAGTAGTCAATTAAAGAAAGCAGTTTTACCGGTTTATAAGAGATTACCTCTACAGTAGTTGTCTCAATTTACAGTTGGTGGAGCGACCTCATCATTGTCACATTTTTTTGTTCTATGGGTGGGAAGGCAAAGAAGTCTCTCATATCAAACCTTTGTGGCACCCAGAAGGAAGTTCATAGGACTCATTATAACTAGTTGTTACATGTAGGATCCACAGAGGGTTCGATGTTTATGGCAATCTGAGGCTTTCTTCCTTTGAATGTTCAGATGGGCAGCCTTTCGTTGCCACTTTTTGGTACATCCTACTCAATGCAAACCTGTATCTTTTCTTCTCAGCCGTTAAGTTGGTGACTTTTGTCTTGTTGGAACAAAACAAATCTTTTCCCATAGTAGTTTTAAGATTTGAATTGCAGGGGTTTGATGAAAAGTTTCATGTCTTTCTGTATCCCCCCCCTTCTTTTTCAGCGTATGAGTGTCTCCAGAAGACAGTTGTATTATACATGACTATAGGGTGGAGTCAAGGCACAGATTTCATCAAATTCACCCATGTTGTTTTGGGTGACTATATATGATTAACTTGGGAAGCAAACTTAATTTTTACGTTAAATCATCTTAAAGAGAATGCTACAAGGTGATACTGTACAACAGAGAAATTATAGAGAACCCATTTGTATGTGTCAATCCCAAAGTTCTTGCTCTACAGATTTTATGTAAAGCAAATGTGGGCAACAGCGAATTATATCTCCATTTAATTCAGATGCATTACCATTTTTATCAGATTCTGTAAACCAATGTTGTTTAATATACACTTTTAACTGATATCCTCCATGCTAAGTGCCTTTAGTTCATCTTATGCTAGCTCTGTAAGGTAGGAACTACTCTTCCCTCCATTTTCCAGATGAGAACACTGAAACTCTGATCAAGAAAGCCATTCAACTTTTTCAGGCAGAACGTAGAAGGCTAGCTACAAACAGAAGGTGTGGCCAATTCAAACCTCTGGTGAAACTTTTCAGACAAGAAAGCAGATACGTTTAGAGAAAACATTTTCTAGATGGATGATACATTAGCCAGATTAATCTAGGTAGTGTTACAATCATAAACCATCACCAAATCTTAGTGGGTTTATAACAAGAAAGGTTTATTTCTCACTCAGGGTATATTGGGTTGCTGGCATATTTGACTTCACATTATCCTCAGGCAGGACTCAGACTGGCAGAGTCTCTGTCTTTTGGAATGTAATCACCATAGCTGGAAGAAAAATAACTGAGAGCTCACATACTAGCCCTAAAAGCTTCTTTCCAAAGGTGAGACTCAACAATTCTGCTCATAGTTATTGAGCAGCGGAATGGTGACAATTTCAAAGACATGGGGAAATGTGTGATTATAAGGATCTGGTGCTATTATGTTATATGTTGCAATATCTTTGTATAAATAGACAGTTTGAAAATATAGATGATGAAGTCTAATGACTACTTCAGTGCCAAGTTCATGAAACTTCCTTGTGAGTCTTCTGACTCCCCTAACTCTAATTTGAATTTGTTTGTTGTGCTTTAAATTTATGTTCTTTGTGAACAAATTATTTACCACAATGGTTCTTTTAAGACCACTAAATATGTTTTTCTTCAAGTATAAAGTACACAGACAATATTTCATACCATATTAATAACATCAATGTCTAATAAGTAGAAAATTAAGACTTTATAGGCATAACATGTGCAGAAATTTCTAGCATACTGCCTGGCTTAAAACAAGCACTCAATATAATTGTTAGCTTCCTTAAACATTTCAGACTCCAATTAATCTTTCCATAAAAGCCACATCCATCTCAATAACTGCCAAAGACTGTTGAAGCCCAGCAACACTTTTGGCTGTAATACTGATTACCAGATGTACCAAACATACTAGAAACACACAGACAAACATGAATGGGCTGAGGAGATGGCTAAATTGGTAAAGTCCTTGCCATTCAAATATGAGGACCTGAGTTTGAATCTTTAGAAACTGCATTAAAAAGCCAGCATGGTGATGTGCAATTGTAATCCCAGAGCTAGGAGGTAGATACAGGTGGTTCTCAGGGGTCCACTGACCTTCTAGCTTCACCCACTTTGTGAGTTCCAGGCCAGTGAGAGTCCCTGTCAAACACACATACACACACACACACACACACACACACACACACACACACACACAAATGGACCTGGAAGATGCTATTGCAAAGTTCAAGCTTTAGGGAGGCCATTCTCTGGGTCACAGTGATTTTCATCTGAGGTAAAGTACAGTTCTTTCTCGTCAACTAGACAAGTTTTCAGACAATTATGGATGTCCTAGCCATGACTGCCACACTCTCTGTCATCCAAGTGCACATATGTTAAGAATGCTGGGTGTAAAGGCAGTTGGAGGAGAGTAAGAGATTGTTTTCTCAGGGGAAAATAAAGAGAGAGAGAGAGCAATGCCACAGCAGGCATGCTGGGCTTTCCTATTAACTGCTAGAGAGACAGGCATGGATAGACAGAGGCAAGATGCAGGAAGCCCCACACAAACAGGAGCCAGAGCAATCAGACTGAAGATCTTGGAGAAAGCCCATGGTATGAGAGCAATTCCCTTTGAGAATTTAGAAAACAAGCAAGGGCCTTGCCAGTAGCACAATTCTGCTCGCCCTTTTTCTGATTAAAACTAGGATAAAAGCAGTGCCAGTCTACGAGGAGGCGAGAGTGGATACTGTTTACTGGTCTCGGCCATGACAGAGACACTTTGATGATGAAAGATCCCCCTGACTTTATTCCACCTTACTTAACCCCAGAAATGAATACCTTCAACTGAACCCTTGTTTCTTTATTTTTCACTATGAAGAAATGTTTGCTGGAAGAACTTTCTAGCCGGATACCCTTGAATGCACTTCCTGATGAAGTGGGAGATGAGCCAGCTGCCACTACAGATGCTGAAAGCACTGGAAACAAGCAGGGCTGATTGTAATAACATGTTGCACGGGCTGAAGGATCTCTGGTGGTAGATAGCCCCGGTAGAGCATGTAGGCACCATCCCACTAAACAAAGCCAAGGCAAAATACGGCCCTTTGCTGGAGCACAACGAAGAGTCTTGCTTGCTGATAGGTTACGTGTCATTTGAGCACTACAGAACATCTTAACAAGAAAAGGAAGTGATATCATCAGGGAAAACTGAGAGTTTTTGCTCCTAGGGTTTATAATTTGCAATTTAAACAAGTTGTATAGGCTGTGATTTCAGTCATATGGAAGGCTCCCAGGCAAGAAATATGTAATTTAACTTCTTTAATACATTCATTTCCATCATTAAAAATGCAATTCTTTGATCTCAGCCTTGTTCTGTTGTGAAAATAAAAATTCAGGCCACAGTATCACAGTACCAAAACGTTTAGGACTTATTAAGAATAAATTAATATATTATAATCGCATCCCAGAGGTTTATCAACATATTGTAGGAGCAAATAGGTGAGGGAAAAACGTTTCATATTTGAAGAGATTTTATGGTAAATAGGAACTAATGACTTTGACTTAAAAATCAGAAGTTCAGAATTGGGTTTCTGGGGATACGGTAGAAAGAGGTAGGCAAATGAGAAAGACACAGATAAAGCTAGCCTTTATTCCATCATGTGTGTGCGTGTGTGCATGTGTGTGTGTGCGTGTGTGTATGTGTGTGTGTGATTATGGATTGAAACCATGACCTCATAAATACATGCTTAGTACATGCTAAGCAAGTACTCTACCACTGAGTTAAATTCTGCCAGCCCCATTCCATGTTTTGGGTATTTTTATTACAATATGTTAATTCAATTACCTATTAATGAGAAAAGCTGGGAGGTGAAGAGGGATGAGGATAAGCCCAAGAGATGAATAACTATTAGGCCAAAGGTGAATCCTTGAGAACTAGCATTGTTACATTTCACCTAGCTCCTGAGTTCTTGATTGACGTTTTCACTGCCTTCTATAATTCCACTTGGATATTTTACGCTCACATCAAATCCACAGATCTAAAAAGCCCTTTGTCTTCATCTGGTTCCACTGTCACCCACTGCCGAAGCCAGAAATCCAGGGGCGAGCTTGATTCCACTCATCCTCTTCTGCCCTGACCTGACTCTATCAGCAATCTTGTGGATTTCATCCCCCAGATACAAATCACCTTCCATTTCTTATGGGGTCATGTCTTTGAAAAACTCAGAAATATTATGTCAAAAATGCATTTAAGGGGCTGGAGAGATGACTTAGCAGTTATGAGCACATGGCAGCTAACAACCATTGGTTACTCCAGTTCCAGGAGACTCTGACACCCCCTTCTGACCTCTGCAGGCATTGCAGGACATGAGTACACTGCAGGCAAAACACTCATACATACAAAATAAAAATAAAAAATAAAATATTTTGTTTTATGTGTATGAGTATGTTGCTAGTTGTTAGTCACCATGTGAGTGCTAGGATTCAAACCCAGCCCAGATTCTCAGCAAGAGCAGTGCTCGAAACAGCTGAGCCATCTCTCTAACCGCCATAAAATATATTTAAATTCATTCAATAGGCCTAACTTACAAAGCATGAAGCCTAGTCTGACCGTCTTTGACCATAGAGAGAATCCTCACATTACCCTATAATTGAGCAAAAATCATCTAGAACAAATCTGTTTATTTTATAATAAAAGTACCCTCTAAAAAGTTGGCCAGACAGTAGTACATTGTGGAGTATTAATTTGCCTTCATGATGTTAATGCTTATTGGAAGCTGAAGCTTGAGATCACTCAAAGACCATTGTGGAAGAAGGGGCAGGAAGACTAAGAGCCAGGGAGGAACTGCATTTCCATATGGAAATAGAGTCCTATAGGCTCCTGGCACCCTGCTCATATGAACCGACAGCAATTGTGTCAGCATACATAAGACTCATGCAAACTCAAGCAGACAAAAACCCTGCACAGAACTGTGGAAATGGACAGCGGGTCCCAATCTTAGTGGAATAACTATTGCCAGCTGATTACTTTTGTGTGAGGAAGAGCTGGTCTTCTTAAAGGGAGAGACACTACATAGGCTGACCAGACTCCAGTTGATGAACTTGTACTGAGGGATGTCTGGGGACACTAACTTGACTTGATAGGCCTTAACACAAGTGACAGAATACATGAATTCCAGTGTCGGGCTATGGGAGGGTGCAAATGGGGAAGGGGTATAAAGATGATTAAGACGTTCTTTGCCAAGCATGGTGGCACACGCCTTTAATCCCAGCACTCAGGAGGCAGAGGCAGATGGGTCTCTGTGAGTTCAAGGCCAGCCTGGTCTACAAAGCAAGCTCCAGGCCAGATAGAGCTACAGGGAGACCCTGTCTCAAAAAAACAGCAACAACAAAAAAAAAGACTTTCTGTATGAAATACACAAAAATTCAATAAATAATTAATTTAAAAGAATAAAAATAATTTTATAACATCAATGAAGGTAATATGTAAGCCTGTTATTAACACAGGGATGCATACATACACACATGTGCACTATGTTCTAAGCCATGTGTGGATAATTGTATAAATGGTGGTATTAAAATAAACACTTGGGCTGGGCATGGGGGCACATGCCTTTAATCCCAGCACTCGGGAGGCAGAGGCAGGCAGATCTCTGTGCGTTCAAGGCCAGCCTGGTCTACATAGCAAGTTCCAGGTCAGCTGGGGCTACAGGGAGACCCTGTCTCAAAAAGACCAATAAATAAATAAATAAATAAACAAATAAACAAACAAATGCTTAAATTATTTTCTCTTCCCTTCCTATGTTCTTACTAGGAACATAATTGTAAGTTTGGTCTAAATGGGGAAATATCAGCCAGGTCTTTCTATCTACTAAATAGCTTCTGTAGTCCAGCCAACCTACCTGGCTTCTGATCAGGCAGTTTTTCTAAAGACAAAAATATTTTTCCCAATAATCACTTTTAGTTGCTTTCTCCTGTCTCAATGAAAAGCTTACCCAAACAGCCCATGCTTCCTGCAGGATTCTTCCCCCTCCTGTCACCATCCCCTTCTCCTTGACCCTACTCATCCCTAGACAGCCAAGGATGTAAAACTATGTTGGAAGGTTTCAATGATGTTTAAATAGTAGAATTACATTCAGACACCAAGAAAAAGACAACAGTCTGTCTAGTTCATTTGTCATTAGTTTCACGGTATTGCTTTAATTGTGGCATGGCTTAATCACTGGTTTGTGCAGACTATGCTGGCCATGTAGTCAAAATAATTATGGGGATTTGATAAGATAAAACTCTGAATTGTTCTAATTCTTCTCTTCCAATGAGCTCTGCATTTTTAAAAGGAAAGAGCAAAGAAGGACATCAAGTTGATGACAGTATTAATCCTTTTCTGCTAGCCTTTTCAAGGCTGGCTGGAATAATATACATATATTCTTTGCTTTTAGTTTTTTGCCGTGAGTACTGTATTTCCAACATTTTCACTTCTTCCTCTGCCACCTCTAACTCCTGCCACTTCTCCAAGAAAGAGATTTAATGATCTCTTTCTTGATTAATATTGTTACTTAAACATACATACACATATGTATATACACATGCAAAAATATATATAAGCAATCAAACAATGCATATATATCCATATTTATCCACAAGCAATCAGTAGTCCTACCCAGCTGTAGAGATTATGAACCATAACAATGACCAGCCCAACAAAATATACCTAACATTGTAATAGTGGTACTTATATCTTAGGGGTATCCAACAGCTATCTAATTGAACTTACGGCCAGCTCATTAAGAGGGAATTCATGCCTAGTACTTTAAACATAGCCAAATACCCTTGGTTAGAGAGGTTATAGAGCCTACAAGAGAACCTATTATGCCAGTTTCCTAAGCTGATGTAATTTTTTACTATATTCTAAATTCTTTTTTGGGGGGGTCTTTTCAAGACAGGGTCTCCCTGTAGCCCCAGCTGTCCTGGAACTCACTCTGTAGACCAGGATGACCTTGAACTCACAAATATCCACCTGCCTCTGCCTCCCAAATGCTAGGATTAAAGGCGTGTGCCACCACGCCTAGCTATATATTCTGAATTCTTATTCTAACATCTACAGATAAGTGTAACACTCACTACTCATCAATAAGGCTTCCTTTTGCAACAGATAGATAGAGCCTATTACAAGGTTCCACAAATAGCCAAAATGGAGATAATATTCTTTTCTTTTAGGTCACCTTCCACCTGTACAAGGACACATTCTATCTTGTTCTGGAGATAGTATAAAGTGACTCAGACCCTATTTATAACTCAACCAACTAGTACTCAATACAAGCTCTGTAGCCTTGGCCCCTGTAGACAGATTCTTTCTGATTCCACTGGTTATGTTTACATAAGTGATATCTCCTTTCAACATGAGAAATTCTTTACCTTTAGAAGAATGTAATCTGACCATCAGTTTTGGTTTGAACTAGTGTGATGGTCAATTTTTTTTTTTTTTTTGGTCTTTATGAGAAAGGGTTCCCTGTAGCTCTGGCTGTCCTGGAACTCACTCTGTAGACCAGGCTGTCCTTGAACTCACAGAGATCTGCCTGCCTTTGCCTCCCAAGTGCTTGGATTAAAGGCGTGTGCTACCATGCCCGGCTTGATGGTCAATTTTATGTTTCAACTTGAATGGCTTAACATCTGTCCACATAAGTAGGCAACACATTATTTCTTGGCCTAACTATGAGGCTGCTTCTAGAAGAGATCAATGTTTGAATCAGTAGACAAACTAAAGAAGATATGCCTTCACCAATGTGAGTGAATGTAACCCAATGCCTTGAGGGGCAAGCAGATAAAAAAGGCACTTGTGTGTGTGTGTGTGTGTGTGTGTGTGTGTGTGTGTGAATTTACTCCTTATTTTAGAGCTGGGACATCAGTGCTCCTGTTTCATGGGGCCTTAAAACTGTGAGACTTGCATCAATTTCTGCAAATAACTTCTCAGGCCTAGAGTCTCAAAGTAGGAGCTGTCCCACCAGCTCTTCTGGCTCTCAGATTTTTCTGATTTATACCACCAATTTTCCCATTTCTCCAGCTTGCAGATGGCATTATTATGAGGCTTATCATCTTCTGTGATTAGATGAGCCAATTTCTGTAAGAAATCTCTTATGCATCTCTAGTTTTTTCCCTATCTATATATCTACATATCTGTATAGGTATCTCTCTCCCTCCTTCACTCTGTCCTTCCCTACCTCCCTCCTGTTAGTTCTGTTTGTTTTTCTTTTCTTTTTTTTTTTTTTTTGTCTTTTGAGACAGAGTCTCCATGAAGCCCCAGCTGTCCTAGAACTTACCAGACTGTCTGCCTCTGCCTCCCAAGTGCTGGGATTAAAGACATGCACCACCAAGCCCTGCACGCTGTTTCTTTTTTTTTTTTATTTTATATTTTATTTTTATTTATTATTATTATTTTCTATTGTTATTAAACTTTTTCCATAATCATACATCATTTCTCAATCTAATTTAGACTCACTTCCCTTTCCACACCCCCCACCCCACCTGAGTCCCTGCACTCTGCCATACATGTCTTGCATCTTTTTCTGAGTCTTTCCAGAGTTTTTCTTTCCAGTTCTTTTGTAGTTGTTGTTCTCTCTAACTTGTATTGCTTCAATATATATACATACATATACATAAATATATACATACATACACATATCATCTGAATTGGAGGATTTATTTATTTATTTAATTTTTTTAATTTATATTTTTTATTGATGCTTTGTGTATTTCATACATCATTTTCCAATTCAGTTCAGGCATATATCCCCTTCCCTTCCCCCCACCCCACCCCTACCCATCCCAGATCATGCATTCTGCCATAAGTTTTCTGCATCTTTCTCTGCTTTTTTGTTTTGTTTTGTTTTCATTTTTTTAACAATAAGTGATAAGTTGTGAGTACAAGCATCCTTCATGTAAAACCAATTTGCAAGCAGTTGTGCCCAAACCCACACAGCTCATGGGTCCCACCATCCAGCAGGGGAGCCTTGTATGTTCAATCAAGTTGATCAAATGAGTGTCCAGTCTATATTGTTGTAGTTTCACCATTCACCCCAATTGCAGCCCTTACATTCTACCGTGCCCCCTCTTCTTCAGATTGTTCCGTAGGCTTAAAAAAGGGGCACAGGTGGATGAGAAGCAAAACAGTCACTTCTTTCTGGAGCTGATGTCTTGGTCTCTAGTCAATTCTGGCTGTTTTCTTTCATGGGCTGCCAGCTTGTCCAGGCATAACCTTTCGATCCTACTAATGAAGCACATGCAATTAGATATATAGGTATTTAAACATATATATATATAGCCTTTCAATCCTACTAATGAAGCACAAGCAATTAGATATATAGTATTTAAACAGTACTAATTGTTATGGTAGGTTACCTTGTATATACACAGATGTTTTGATGGTATGTTAATTCATGAATTACATTTTCTTCTGTTAAGTATGGCAGGGTCTTCGTGTGGTTATAACATCTCCTAACCATTAGAGATGTAAGCTTGTGGCATCAGCCATGAGTTATTCCTCCAAGGAGAGAGCTAATAGCCAATTAATTTGGGATATACAGGCATATGGCTGCCTCTGCTGCACAGTATTTCCAGGCAGATGAGGTGTAGCTGGTGCTGATGGAGGGTCTTGCTTGACTCAAGGAGACCTATATTTGCTTTATTGGTTTAGTGGCTTTGGTAACACTCTCTGCCATTCCAGAGACTATTTGTATACTTGCAAGTGTGGTCTCCATACATCTTTCCCATGTTTATATCAGGTCTTCAACAGCAGGGCCTTATCCCTCTCTTCCTGCAGATATCCCTAGTTTGGAAGCAAGGAGCCTTTACCTTTTGTGTGGGGCTTTGTTTATTATTATTATTATTATTATTTTTTTTTTTTTTTTTTTTTTTTTGCTAAAAGATGTCATGTTTTCCTTAAGGAAGTGTTCGAAAGTTCTTCCTTGGCAAGCCCAAACAACCATCAATCCTGCCTTTGTGTTCCACACTGGGGTTTTTCCCTCCCACAGTCCCCCAAATGAAATCCATTAAGCACTTGTCCTGTCTTGATCCCCCTGCACTGGCCTCCATGATACAGCCCAGGTAGTCCAACAATGGCAGTCTATATTCTGATGAGGATGAAATCCCCTTAGCTACTTAGACCACAAGTTGGGTATCTCAGTAGTCTCCATCTGGCATCGAGGAGAGACATGACTCTTCAGTCCATATTGGAGGGTTAAAAAGCTGTGTCTCATGTCTTTGAAGAGTGGCAAAAGCAGTGGCAGCCTCAGAGTAGATGCACTTGCCGGTAAGAATTGAAGACAGGGCCAAACAACAGGGCTCTCTCTTTTTTCTTTTTGTCTTTTTACTAGATCTCAAGTTTTATATCTGAAGTACAATTTCTCTGGTCTTACTGATTATTTATTTCTGGTTATACTTTCCTTTTGGATGCTTAATGCCACACAGCCCAGATTAACCAAGGTTTTTGTTTTCTTGAGGTCAGTTGAGGATCTGGTCCTCAGGGTTCTCTTGGGGTTTTTGGGGGGAAGGGGGGAGCCCCTGGCTCCATTCAGCTCTTCATTTACCAGTTCCATCCTCTTGAGGACAAAAATCAGGTCTTGCTATATCAAGCTTCGTTTTCTCAAGCATGAGCAGACTTTCCTCTTTATAGACTGGACACCAGCTGAAGTCTCATTAGTGGATCTCCAAGACCTCTCAGCACAGGAAGACTGGTGACCCACATTTGCAGGACATTTCAAAAGATGTCCCCATGCATATTCCCCTAAGATTTGGTTGACCTCTGAGGGCAAGGAACAAAGTTATCCCTTAGGTCCCTCAGTCAAATTGGTATGAGAATTAAGTATGGTCATTAAGCACCCAGAAAGGCTAAGTTACACCAGCCTGTTATATTGCACCTATATTAAAATTGTATCTTTTGAAAACAAACTGTATGTTATTTCCATATCATATTTCTTGATTAGCATTTTTCCATTTTAATTTTATATTACTCTAAAAGATGTATATATACCCTCCATTATATACCAAAAATCCAAGGTCTAAAGATAAATGGTAGGTTAATTCTGGCTCTGTTTGTTTAGAGAACAACTGTTATATAATTTTATGACTTACTGAGTGCTCACTCATTCAATAGATATTTATTATATAACTATTGTATGCCAAGTGTTTTCCTAATTTCTATCAATAAACTGAGCAAAGTTCTTACCTTCATGCCCCTGGCATTCTAAATGCAGGGAAGACAGATAGTAAACAACCAAACAATGATTTCAGTTAGGAATAGAACAGAGATGTGCTGGAAAATAGAGAGTGAATAGAGGAAAGTTTAGATAGATTAGGAAATGCCTTTTTATAGTATTGGAAATGATAAATTTTACTTTTTGTATATTTTAATAGAATTTTTGTGTATTTCTTATGCAACATGTTAATCATCTTTACACTCCCCCTCCTCAACTGAATTTCATAATTCTGTCATATATGTCATGGTTTATTGAATCAAGTTAGTGTCTCCAGACACTCACCAGTGCAAGTTCATCTACAGGATCTAGTCAGCCTGTCTAGAAACACTCCTTTAAAGAAGATAAGCTCATCCTCACCTAACAGTATTCAGGTGCCCAATCGTTCTTTGGCTAAGATTTGGGCTTGCTGCCCATTTCCACAATTCTATGCTGGGTTTTCCTCTGCTTGTGTTTGTATGGGTCTTGTGCATGCTGACATCATTGTTGTAAGTTCATATGAGCAAGGTCCCAAAGGCCTGGAAGGCTCTATTTCCGTGTGTTCATGTACCTCCTCTCCTGGTTTTCACAGTCTTTCTACCCCCTCTTCCACAATGGTCCCTGAGCCCTGGGTAGGTAAAGTTTAATATAAGAGTCTTATCCAAGGACCCTCACTCTGCAGACTCTTATTCTTTATGGTATGGCCATTTGTGGCCCTTTGTGTTCATTGCCCTCTGTTGCATGAGGAGACCTTTTTTGATGAGAGTTAAGAAAAACATTAGTACTCTCTCTACCCCTTGTGTCACTATGTTTTGTGAGCCTTAGGCATAGAGGGTTCCATTGTAGATGAGTTACTTAGGCCTGGGCATCTCACAAATACTTAATCTCTGTGTATGACCAGTCGTGGAACTCTGTAATAGTCTCTGTCTTTTATAAAAGAAGCTTCTTTTTAAGAGCACCGACCGCTCTTACAGAGGGCCCGAGTTCGATCCCCAGCACCCACATGGCGGCCGAAAACCGTCTGAAACTCCAATTCCAGGAGAACTCCAGTTCCAGGGGAATCCGACACCCTCTTCTGACCTCCGCGGCATTGCACGGCACGGGTGCACAAACTTGCATGCAGATAGTACATTGATACACATACAGAAATAAATAAATGTCAGGCATGGTGGTGCATACCTTTAATCCTAGCACTTGGGAGGCAGAGGCATGTGGATCTCTGTGAGTTCGAGGCCAGCCTGGTCTACAGAGTGAGCTCCAGGACAGCCAGAGCTACGGGGAGACTCTGTCTCAAAAAGACCAAAAAAAAAAAAAGAAGCTTCTTTGCCCAGCAGTGACTGGCATAGTTGTCTTTAAATATAAGGATCTATATTTAGCCCAGGCATGGTGGCACATGCCTTTAATCTCAGCACTATGGAGGCAGAGGCAGGTGGATCTCTGTGAGTTTGAGGCCAGCCTGGTCTAAAAAGTGAGTTCCAGGCCAGCTGGGGCTACAGGGAGACCCTGTCTCAAAATATATAAACAAAAAGGATCTGTATTTAGCTAATAGTAAGAAATCACATTTGTCTAGGGATGTGACATTCTTGGGGTTTTCTCTAAGATCTATGCCCTCTCCAGCCATGTCTAGGTGGCTATGTTTAAAGTACCACACATGAGTTTCTTCCAACTGAGTGAGCTTTAAGTCCAATTGGTAGCTGTTGATTATCCCCAAGGTAAAGTGATACTATTGGCCCAATATAGTTTGCTGTGTCTGTCATTAATGTGGTCATTAGGCCTCAAAGCTGGGGTTGGACCTTCAGTTAATGTTTTCCCTTAGCAATTGCATATAGTATGCTCCAAAACTATGAGAGCTAGCCTTCAGGGGAGGTGGCTTCCAGGAAAATTTCAGCTCCATTGCTCAAATTCTGCTAAACTTTTCCCATCTCTAGCAATAGGGCCTTCCTTTCAGGTTATGGGAGGCAATCAAGGACCACTGGGCTGGAGAGATAGGTCAGCAGTTAAGAGTACCGGCTGCTCTTGTGGAGGACCTGAGTTTGATTCCCAGCACCCACCTTGGGGCTAACAACCATCTGTAACTCCAGTTCTAGGGAATCCAATACCGTCTTCTGACCTCTGAGGGCATTGCATTACACAGGTGTACATATATGCATGCAGGCAATACACTCATACAAATAAAATAAAAAGTAATCATTTTTAAAAAATAAATAAAATAAATTATCCCACCACTGACCAAGCTTCTTAAAGACCATGCCTTGCTGAAAAGACATTAACTCAGTATTGCTGTGATAAAAACACTGACCTAAATCAATTTGGAGAGGAAAGGGTTTATTTGGTTGATAGCTCACGGTCTATCATCAAAGGAAGCCAATGGAGAAACTCAGGACAGGAACCCTGGAGCACAGACCATGGAGGAGCACTGCTTCTGGAGTGCTCCTCTGGCCTGTACTCAGCCTGCTTTCTTATGAAACACAGAACTACATGCCCAGGGGTGGCACCATCCACTTTGGGCTGGTGGCACCCTCCAGTATCATTCAACAATCAAGAAAATGACCCACAAGACATGGCCACAGCCCAATCCAATAGAGGAAACCATTCAATTGAGTCAAGTTGACAACTAAAGCTATACAGCACATACTCCATTCCTTCACAGTTCTGTTCAACCAACACATGTAAACTGGACCTCTGCCACAGGTTAGGCACTAAGGTAGAGAAATCCAGGTATGTCATCATTCTATACCTTGGATCATGGCTTACAAGGAAATACACAAGGGAATAATTAGGCACAATAAGACTGACAGCTACTACGGGAGAAGTGAAGTGAGTGTACATGGTACCGCATTACAGTCCCATTCTTTTAAAAAAATATTTTGGGGGCTGGAGAGATGGCTCAGCAGTTAAGAGTGCCGACCGCTCTCCCAGAGGACCTGGGTTCAATTCCCAGCACCCACCTGGCGGCTAAGAACCATCTTTAACTCCAGTTCTAGGGGAATCTGATGCCCTTTTCTGACCTCCATGGCATTGCACAACACGGGTGCACCAACCTACATGCAGACAGTACACTCATACACATAAAAATAAAATAAAATAAATAAGATAAAATAAAATAAAATAATTTATTTTTATTAAGCTTTTGTAGTTTCATACCACAGTTCTTAATAATCAAGTTTAGACTCCCTCCCCCATCCATGCCCCTCCAACCCCCACCAGACCTCATGCATTCTGCCATACCTGGTAAGACCTATCCAGTCAAGCATTTGCACCCAGATGTCCTTAAGTAAAATTGCATCTGCTGCAGTCTAGTCAGCACATCTAGAATCTTAAGTAAGTAAACTCTCCCTCACCCAGTAACAATCAGTCTTCAATATTTCTCAGTCTATGGCTGGCCCACCACCCATTTCTCTCCTCCCCTCTAGATCCTTGTATAATTGAGTTGGCATGAGTCCTGTGCTCGATGCCACCGTTGCTCAAAGTTGACATGTACAAGCTTCTGGTGATCTAAAATCCTCTGCTCCCCTGTGTTCATGAACGAGCCCTGGCCCTTATAATCTTTCCACCCCATCTTTCACACTGGTCCCTGAGCCATGGGTGGGTGAGGTTCAATACAGGAGTCCTACCCAGGGACACACACTCTGCGGTCACTTATTCTCTAAAACCCAGGGACACACGCTCTGCAGTCTCTTATTCTCTAAAACTTGGCCAGTTGTGGCCTTCTGTGTGCATCACACATAGTTGTATGAGGCAGCTTCACTGATAGGGGTTGAAGGATGCCTTAATCTTTTCTCTACCCCAGCTCTGATATGTTCCATGAACCTTAGATGCAGCGATTCAACTATAGATGAGTCACCCAGGACTAGGCGTCTCAACAGACATAATATATATATATATATATATATATATTAATATTATATATAGTATTAATATTCTCTGTGTCTGACCCGTATGGAACTCTGAAATAGTCTCCATCTGTTGCAATAAGAAGCTCCCTTGATGAGTGGTGCACGGTACAGTTGTCTATAAATATAAGGATCCTTGTTTAGCTTATGGTAAGAAATATTACTTGTCTGGAGATATAACAGAGCTAAGGCTTTCTCTAGGATCTATGTCCTCTCCAGTGGCAGGAGTGAACTGATGGGTAGCACTGTAATTATTTCTTATTTTTATTTTCTGTGTACAAGTGTATTGGCTGCATGTATGTAGGTGCACCCATGCCATGCAGTGCCTGGGGAGGTCAGGCCCCCTGGAGGTACAAATGGTTGTTAGCCAGCATGTGGGTGCTGGGAATTAAACTCAGGTTGTCTGTAAGAAGATCAGTGCTCTTAACAGCTCTCTCTAGCCCCACCAGTCCAATTCTTAAAGCGCCGTAATATATATATATATATATATATATATAATAATATAATATATATATATCGGCACTGGGCCTGAATACAGCCCATATCCTGCTAACCTGACATGAATCAAGCCAACTCTCTTAGGATTAATTTACTCTGTAATCCAAGAGTGGGAATGATCTGTATTCATTAGTTTGTAATTGGCCAAGGGTAGGTGGATTTGAAAAAAACATTCCCTAGATTATCATCAAATTGTCTCATTTTACATGAAAACAAATGATACCAAGTGCTGGAGAGGTTGTGGGAAAAGGGAAACACTCATCCACTGCTGGTGGGAATGTAAACTCGTACAGCCACTATGGAAAGCAGTGTGGAGAACCCTTGGAAGACTTGGAATTAACTTGCCACACGACCCAGCCATACCACTCCTGGGCATGTACCCGCAAGACTCACCCCACTGCAGAGATACATGCATAGCCATGTTTATTTCAGCTCTCTTCACAATAGCAAAGAGCTGGAACCAACCCAAATGCCCCTCAACTGATGAGCGGATAGAGAAAATGTGGTACATCTACACAATGGAGTTCTATGCAGCAGTAAAGAAAGATGATATCATGAGCTTTGCAGGAAAATGGCTGGAGCTAGAGGACATCATACTGAGTGAAGTAACACAGTTCCAGAAAAACAAACAACGAATGGTATCCCTCATCTGTGGATGCTAGTGCCAATTACCCAGTTGTAAGTATTTCCTGTGCATGGCCCCCTGAGCTTTTGTCCAAAGCAGTTGGGAGTGATGCATATTAGAAACAACAACAACAACAAGAACAACAGAAAGGACCGCATCAAAGAACTGACTGAAACAATGAACTTCTGCTCAAAACAGTCAACTTCCCCATGGCGAATATTGAGAAAGACTGAGAAGGAGATGAATAGCATGTTTGGCAGAATGCATGAGTTCTGGTGGGGTGGGGGGATGGGGGGACATGGGTCTAGATTTTATATATATAATATATATAAATTGTCTCATCTTTGACTACTTTTTGTGGGCTGCATTCTGACCACCCATGTCAAGGCCTTATGCTTGACAAAACAATTTGAGTAACATGCTACCCACTTGCCTCTCTGCTGCCACAAAGACATCTAGATGTTGTGCAAATAGACCCTAACCAACTAAAGACTGTAAGTAGGGAAACTGACTTCCTTAAAAAGCAGATAGAACAGAGCTGCTGAAAGACTTTACAGGAGAATATGCTAGAATTGGGGAATTTTTTTTATTTATGTTTCTACAAACCCTGGGCAAGCTTGTCTACTAAAATTACCCCTAAGTTGAATTTCTGACCTAGCAATGGTGCATTTCTCTTATTAAAGACAGATCTTTTCTGTCTGTCTGGACTCAACCAGGACCCATGTGGGAAAACAATAACTCATCAGCCCTTGAGACTGGAGCCGGGATGCGAAGTAGTTAAGGTCAGCTTTGTGATTTGTGTCTCGAGAGGTCAAAAAAAAAAAATCAGTTTGAAGATTTGCTAAAAGATCAACAAAATAATTGATAACCTGCGCACTGGCATGATTCTGTGATTGGAATGTCTTTGAAACGGTTCCCAAATGGCACAAGAGATTAGGGAAGATTCTTGAACAGAGAATGACTTATATGACCTAGGGTGTATTTTAACTTTGCCTTCAGCCTGAGTGACTTTGGAAAAAGCATTTGGCCTCAGTGACCCCATCGTCTGTCAAGTAGGTAAAATAATGGCCGTACCCCAGATGGAACACACAAAACACTGAGAAACCCTCCAAAGCTGTCATTCATTTCTATGGGCTTCCTCGACTTTCTAATTAAACTCAGACAGACAAAAACAGATGAAAATAAAACCTGATTTCAATGCTCAATCCCAAATTATGGGATACTAACAGCTATTTTTGTTTGTTTGATTGCTTGTAGTTTTGGTTTGGGTGCTAGAGGCTAAACTCAGAGTCTCTTGCATGCTAGGAAAGTGCTTTACTACTAAGCTAGGTCATTAATCTCTTTTTTGACTTTTATTTTGAGATACAATCTCACTAAAGTCCCCTCTCTGGCCTTTCAATAGTTGGTAGCCCCAACTCCCATGAACTTGTGATCCTCTTGCTTCAGCTGAGATTACAGGTCTGCTTCATAAACCAGCAGAGCCATGTTCTTGCCTGAATGTTACAATGTTGCTTGAATGTTACAAGGTTACTTCTCATTCCGATTTCTGCTTAAAAGAAATAATGAGGACGGCAGTATTCTTTGAAGCCCTTTCCCTAAATTGCATGCAATCCTCACCACTATCCCAGGAGGTGGATATTCTACCTTCATTCTTCAGATAAGAAACCTGGGACTCAAACCCAATTGTGCTATTTTCTTCAGAAGTTCATGCTCCCGGGCACTAGTATAAATAAGGAATAAACTGCCACCTGTTCTTAAATTTCTGGATGAAATGTTTCAAATGTTAGTTAGAACATTTTAATGTTAGGAGCTTAATCACTGGTTGCCTAAGAGTTTCCTTTTCATTTACAGCCATGATCAAGAAATGTATTCAGGCTTGGCCTATAGCTCAGTGGTAGAGCACTTTCCTACCATAAATAAGGCTCTGGGATCCGGTCCCCAGCACAACAACAACAACAAAAACAACCAACAAGAGGGGTTGGAAGGAAGAAGGAGAAATAAAGGGAGAAGGAAGGAAGGAAGGAAGGAAGGAAGGAAGGAAGGAAGGAAGGAAGGAAGGAAGGAAGGAAGGAAGGAAGGAAGGAAGAGAGTCCATTTCATTCTTATTTTTTTCTCTGACAACTGATAACATCTTGTGTATATATGTGTGTGTAAAATTTAAAACTGACTAATTGCCAAGGTAAACCCTCTACTTAAACACTATTTATGCATCACGCTAAGTCTCTTTTTACAGTTCTTATGCTTTTTATAGCCTCAGATCATGTCCTAATTTCTTTTATATTATCAGAGTTAATTTTATGTTCCTTGAAACCCTATTTCCTTTTAGAGCCTATACATTATTCCAACTATTTATAAATTAAATCATTATAAACATCTTGATTACTCAATATCCCCTAGGGATGAAGCTTTAATGTCAGTACCAGCTTGATTTCTCCTTATTTATTCTATAGCTCATGTATGTAGTATCTTCAGCAGTTTACTATCAAGTTGTGGTGTGTAGCCAAGAGGAGAAGCAATAGCCAGTATCGTCTGAGGGTCTGTGGAACTCCTGGTCAATAGCTTTGAAAGAGAGAATCCATATAGAGTCTATTAGGGGCAATGTCCCCCCCCCCTCTTATCGGGTAACTCTTTTTAATATATTTTTAATTTTTTTTAATTTTTGTATGTGCGTGAATGTACTGTCTGCATGTAGGTTTGTGCACCCATGTTGTGCAATGCCATGGAGATCAGAAGAGGGTGTCTGATTCCCCTGGAACTGTAGTTAAAGATGGTTCTCAGCCGCCATGTAGGTGCTGGGGATCGAACCCGGGTCCTATGCAAGAGCAGTCAGTGCTCTTAACCACTAGGCCATCTCTCCAACACCAGGTAACTCTTTTTAACCTCCTTTTATAATGTATATGTAAGTACTTTAATAAGCTTCTTTAGTAGTTTTTCTAAAGGCTATTATTGTTAGTTATCCCTTCCCATACTCCCTCCTCCACCCAGCCCTCCCTTTCACCACAATCAGCCCTTCCTACTCTGTTATTCCCCTTTCTCCCTTGATATCATTCCATTTTATCTCCCCTCCTATGAAGTCCCACCCCCTACACCACTTACTTGTTTCTTGACTTTCTAATAGAGACATATATATGAGAAAGAGCATGTGATTTTTGTCTTTCTGGGCATGAGTTACCTGACTTAGAATGAGTTTCATTTTTTTTTTCTTTTTGAGACAGGGTCTCCCTGTAGCTCTGGCTGTCCTGGAGCTTGCTACACAGACCAGGCTGGCCTTGAACTGACAGAGATCACAGAGATCCGCCTGCCTCTGCCTCTCGAGTGCTGGGATTAAAGGCGTGTGCCACCATGCCTGGCCTAAGACAGTTCTTAGCCACCATGTGAGTGCTGGGAATCGAACCCAGGTCCTCTGCAAGAGCAGACAGTGCTCTTAACCACTGAGCCATCTCTCCAGCCCCAAAATGACTATTTTGAGTTCCAACCATTTACCTATGAATTTCATAATTTCAGGGGATTTTGACAGCTGAATAATATTGCTGACATACTTCTGTGCATGCTCCTGAAAGAAAAAATTAATCATTAACCTTACCCAGATGTGAATCTCCTGTGCTTCAACAACAACTGGCCTGGCATGTTATGACCTCTGGTACAATACTGCCATGAATAGTATGGCAGTGACCAGTCACTTTCTTATTGGATTGAAGGTCCACCCCATAAGATAAAGCCAATATTCAACATTTTCCTTGACTCACGTCAGACTAGAGAGATATCAACGGGAAAAATAAGACTATTCTACCTCCTTTCCTGAATTTTCCTTAATTTCTGAAGAAACATGTCCAATTAGGGCAAATAGTCTCTGTGTCTCTTGTAAAGGCAACAACTCTGTAAGAACTGTAAGTCCAGCTGAATGAAGCCACAGCTTGTGAACCAAGGTCAGAAGCACCAAATTTGGGGGAGTCCCAGCGACTGCAGCACAGCATGCTAATTTTCTTCTCTCAAGTAAAATCATTGCTACATTGGAAGTAAAGGCAAGTTTTCCCATACTAGTTTCTTCCAGAAGTTCTAATCACAAGTGCAGCTAAACTGCTGTAATTGATGGTTAATATCAGTATCCTTAGTCAATGAGCTATAGAAGATTAAGAACTATATTGCATGTTTGGAGCTGTATCCGCACACTTCACATAAGACCTGCTATAGACAGCATGGGTGTACGCTCTATAATGTAGTGCTTGAAGTCTTAACTAAAGCAATAAGGCAAGAGAAAGAAATAAAAGGGATACAAATAGAAGAATAAACCAAATTATCCCTAATTTAGGTGACATCATCCTATATTTAGAAGACTCTAAAGAGTCTACAAAATAAATTTTTAATTCTTTACATTGTTAGCTTAGTCTTTGTTTTGTTAATTCTTTTTTGCCCTGACCATTATTTCTTTCTATTTCCTGTTTTGAGTTTGGCCTCTTCTTGTTTTTCCAAGACCTTAAGTTACATCATTCAGTTATTTATTTGACATCTAGGATCAGTACTCTGATTTTTTTTTAATGCAAGTATTCATAGCTATAAACTTTCCACCTAGCAAGGTTTCAATTCCCCATAAAGAGACACAGACTACAGACTGGATTAGAAAACAGCATCTATCCTTCCTGCTACCTCCAAGAAACATAATTTATCATCAACAATAGACACAACTACAACTTTAGTGCAAAATGGTGGAAAAAGGTATTCTGAACCAATGGAATTAAGAAACAACCGGGGCTGGAGCGATAGCCTAGTGGTTAAGAGCACCGACGGCTCTTGCAGAAGACCCGGGTTCGATCCCCAGCACCCACATGGCGGCGGAGAACCGTCTGAAACTCCAATTCCAGGAGAACTCCAGTTCCAGGGGAATCCAACACCCTCTTCTGACCTCCACGGCACTGCATGACACGGATGCACAGACTTTCATGCAGACAGTACATTCATACACATACAGAAATAAATAAAATTAATTTAAAAAAAGAAGAAACAACCAACTGTAGCTATTGTAATATTTGACAAAATACACTTCAAACCAAAAGTGATCAGAAAACCTAAGGAAGGCCAATTCACATTTTTAAAGGAACAACCTACCAATAAGATATTACAATTCTAAATATATACTCACAAAACATAGGAGCACCCAGTTTCAAAAGAAATACTAACAGATCTAAAACCACAGGTTAACCCCCATACTGTGACAATGGGTGACTTCAATACACCATTCTCACCAAAAGTCATCTGGACAAAAACTAAATAGAGAAACATTGGCTTTAAATGATACCATAAATCAAATATACCAAACAGACATCTACAGAACATTTCACACAAACACTAAAGAATGAATACACATTCTTCTCAGCAGCTCATGGAACTTTGATCAGATATTAAGACATGAAGCAAGTCTCAACAAATATAAGAAAAGTGAAATAACTCTGACATTCTATCTGACCATGTGAAATAAAGCTAGAGGCCAGTAGCAATAGAAAGTATATAAACTCATGGGGACTAAATAACACTACTGAAATGGCAAGGAAGAAATCAAGAAAAAAATTAGAATTTTCCTAGAATTGAATGAAAATGAAAACATAGCATACTAAAATTTATGGGACATAATGAAGGCAGTCTGAAAAGGAAATTCATAGCACCAAATACACACAAAAAATTGAGAGGTTTCAAGTGAATAACAAAAATATAGCTGAAGGACTTCAAAAAACAAGAACAATTCACACTCCAAAACAGCAGATGGGAAGAGCCCATCAAAAGCTGGTTTGAAATTAATGAAACAGAATTTTGAAAAAGAACAGCAAAAGCCAGGCATGATGATGCATGCCTTTAATCATAGCCCTCAGGAGGCAGAGGCAAGTGGATCTCTGTGAGTTTAAGGCCAGCCTGGGGTCTACAAAGCAAGTTCCAGGCCAACTGGGAATACAGGGAGACCCTGTCTCAAAAAGACAAAAATAAATAAATAAATAAATAAATAAATAAATAAATAAAAAAAAACAAATAAAAAACACTACAAAGAATCAATAAAATGAAGAATTGGTCCTTTAAAAAGAAATTAACTAAAAGAAATAGAAGACCCAAATTAATAAAATTAAAGATGAAAAAGAGATATTACAACAGACTGAGGAAATTCAGAGAACTGTAAACACATACTTCCAAAACTTTGTTCTATCAAACTAAAAGTTCTAAAAGAAATAGATTGGGGCTGGAGAGATGGCTCAGCAGTTAAGAGTGCCTACTGCTCTTGCAGAGGACCCAGGTTCGATTCCCAGCACCCACACAGTGGCTAAGAACCATCTTTAACTCCAGTTCCAGGGGAATCTGATGCCCTCTTCTGACCTCCGAGGCATTGCACGACACGGGTGCACCACCCTACATGCAGACAGTACATTCATACACATAAAAATAAATAAATAAAAATTTAAAAAAGAAAAATAAAGAAATAGATTAATTTCTTAATGTATATGACATACCACAGTTAAATAGAGAATGGATATTTTAATAAACTTAAACAGGCCAGGCCTGGGAAGATGGTTCAGTAGTTAAGAGCACTGACTGCTCTTGCAAGGGATCTGGGTTTGGTTCCCAGCACCCACGTGGTGGCTAACAACCATCTATAACTCTTATTCCAGGGGATCTGACATCCTCTTCTGACCTCTGTGGGCACTGCACAACATAGTTGCATTACATATTCGCAGGAAATAACACTTTTACAAATAAAATAAAACAAATAAAATATTTTTTAAAACTTAAACAGGTCTATCACAGGCAACAAGAATGAAAAGACAATAAAAAGAAAATTCTCACTCACAAAAAATCCAGGTTCAGATGAATTTACCACAGAATTCTACAATTCTTCAAAGATGTACTAAAACTGATGTTTCTCAAACTATTCCATAAAATAGAAGAATGCTTCCAAATTCTTTATACAAAGCCAGCATTTCTAATTCAATTACATGTAAACCAGATAAAGACAGAACAACAATAAAAAAAGAAAATTATAGACCAATCTCCCTGATGTACATAGATGCGAAACTTCTCAATAAAATACTGCCAAGATTCAACCCAGAGATGCAGGGATGGTTCAACAAACATAAATAAATTTAATTCACCACATAAACAGACTTGAAGACAGAAACCACATGATCATTTCATTAAAGGCAGAAAAGAACTACAAAGTCTAACATTCCTTCATGACAAAAGTTCTGGAGAATTTAGAGATACATGGGTCATATCACAATATAACAAAGGCAATATGGGGCTGGAGAGATGGCTCAGTGGTTAAAAACACTAGCTGTTCTTGCAGAAGACCCCAGTTCAAATCCCAGCACTCACCTGACAGCTAACAACATCTGTAACTCCAGTTCTAGGGGATCAGTCACCCTCTCCTGTCCCCTCTGTGGATGCTGCACAGTGCTGGTAGACTTACATACATGCAAGCATAACACTCATACACAGACAGTAAAAACAAATCAAAAAATAACAAAGGCAATATATAACAAGCTCACAGCCAGCATCATACTAGATATAGAAGCATTCCCACTAAAAATAAGAACAAGAGTGACCACCCCTCCACTACTATTCAATGTAGTTCAATGTAGTGCTCAAAGTAGTCAAAATGTCCTTATTTGCTGATGGTATGATTCTATAAAATATCCTAAAGACTCCATCAGAAAATTCCTACACCTAATGAACACATTCAGCAAATAACAGGATACAAAAATAAGACACAAAAATCAGGAGCCTTCCTATATAACACTGATACGCATACCAAGAACGAAATCAGAAAAGCGAACCCACTTATCATAATAGCCTCAAAAATTAAATTTCCTAGAATAAATCTATCTAAAGTAGTTAAGCACTTCTATAATAAAAACTTTGAGACAGTGAAGAAAGAAACTGAAGAAAACATCAGAGAGGGAACCTTTAAATCATTCTTTTAAAGCATGCTGTACCTCCTTATGGGTCACAAGTTATACCACTATTTTAGGGGGCTATGGGGCCTAGAACCTAGTTATAGGTCTAGATATAATTAGATACATAGTCCAGAGAGGAATTGGCATTGTCTCAGGAGAGGCAATTGAGATTTCTTAGGCAATGCCCAGCTATTCCTTTCACATAGTAGAATAAAAACCATTTTCACTAAAGGTGGGAAAACCCTACCATAGGGCATTGTTAGGGGTCTTGCATGGGAGTAGATGTTTCCTCTGAGGAGGGGAAGGCCTGCTTCCATTAGTAGTTGGGGAGATTGCTTCCACTGATGAAGATGACATCAGAATTTAGGATTAAATGGCCAGAGCTCATCAGAGTCTTACATACATTTGCATTCCAACATATAAGATCCAATTAATTCCCAGTCAATCTCCTTACTTTAATGAGATGCATGATATGAGGCTGAGCTTCAACATGCATTATAATTATGTTGCCAACCCGATAAGTCTCTGCATTGATTTTCAGCATCTTCATCCCTGTAGCTACTGGAGATAAGGCTCTCCCTCAGAGTGCACGTAGAGGGTCGCCAGTTATTTATACTTCCCACATTTGTTCTTTGTAATTGCTGAGGAATGTTCCATAGTATAGAATATTTCTTTCTTTATCCACTGAAGGACATTTGGGTTAATTCATAATGATTATGAGTAAAGCCAATATAAATATTCATGGACGAGTTTCTGTGTGGACATTTTTCTTCATTTCTCTTGGGCAAATACCTAGGATTGGAATTTTTAAGTCCTCTGATAAATAGGTTTAACTGTATTAGTAATTTCCAGAGAAGCTTATCATTTTGGTTTTTCTTTTATTTTTTTATTTTTTATTTAAGTTTTGTGTATTTCAGACATCATTTTTCAATTCAGTTCAGGCATATTCCCCTTTCCCTTCCCCGCACCCCACACCACCCCACCCCAAATCATGCATTCTGTCATAACTGTCCTGTACATCTTTCTCTCAGTCTCTTTCTTTGCTTAGGAATTCACATGTTCCTCCATTAATTTTATATTACTCTAAAATATGGATACATATTCTCCACCCATATACAGTAAGTACAGAGTCTGAAAATAATTGGTAGGTGGATTCTAAAGCCCATTGAGAGATTCATATTATAACAACATAGTTGCTTTCAGATAAACAGAAATAGAACAATAATGTTGTTCAGCTTGCCTTTCATCTGGGAATTTGGTGCTAGCATCCACAAATGAGGGAAACCATTCACCATTTGTCTTTCTGGGACTGTTTCTTCACTAAGCATAATGGCTTCGAGCTCCATCCATTTACCTACAAAGTTCATAATGTCATCTTTCTTTACCACTGAATAGTACTCCATTGTGTACATTTTCCACATTTTTGTCATCCACTCATCTATTGAGGGACATTTGGGTTGGTTCCAGCTCTTTGCTATTGTGAAGAGAGCTGCAATAAACATGGATATGCATGTATCTTTGCAGTAGGATGAGTCTTTTGGGTAAATACCCAGGAGTGGTGTGGCTGGATCAGGTGGTAGGCTCATTTTGAGTCTTTTAAGAGTTCTCCACACTGCTTTCTATAATGGTTGTACAAGTTTACATTCCCACCAGCAATGGATGAGTGTTCCCTTTCCCCACAATCTCTCCAGCATCTGTTGTCTTTTGTTTCCTTGATCTTAGCTAGCCATATTGGAGTGAGATGATATCTGAGAGTGGTTTTAATTTGCATTTCCTTAATTATTAATGATGTTGAACACTTTTTAAGATGTTTCTCAGCCATCTTTAATTCCTCACTGGTGAAGTCTCTGTTCAGTTCTTTACTCCATCTTTTGAGTAGGTCATTTGTCTTCTTACTTCTTTGTTTTTGGAGTAGTTTATATATTCTTGACATTAATGCTCTGTCAGATGTATCACTGGTAAAGATTTCCTCCCACTCTGTGGGTTTTCTCTTTACCTCCTTGATTTTTTCTTTCATTTTACAGAAGCTTTTGAGTTTTATGAGGTCTCACTTGTCAACTGTTGACCTTACTTCCTGGGTAGCTGCTGTCTGATTTAGAAAGTCTTTTCCTATGCCTATGTCTTGTAGGTTGTTGCCAACTCTTTCTTCTATCACCTTCAGGGTTTCAGGCTTCACGTTTTTTCCAGATGAAAAGGCAAAACACCCGAAGTCAGTGAGGAGCATTTTGACTTTTCATCTGGAACATGTGAAAATTCTGATGCTATACATGCTTGCCAGTGCTTGGAACTGCCAGACTTAAGTCCAACAGTTAATTAGTAATATGCCATTATAGATTTAATTGGCATTGCCTAGTGATTAATGATATTTAAAATCTTTTGTTTTACTTACTTTAATTTAGTTTTATTGATCATTGATAAGACTTACAAAAAAGGATTACCTTCATATATATGTACGTGTATATGTATGTTTGTATATGAGATAGGATCTTGCTATGTAGCTGTGACTGGCCTGGAACTTGCTATACAAACAAGGCTATCCTCAAAGTCACAGACATCAGGCAGAGGCAGGTAGATCCTCTGTCTTTCAAGTGCTGGAATTAAAGGTATGCACCATGCCTGGCCTGGAGATCTATGTCTTTCAAACCTTTTTGATTCTTTTATTTTTCTGAAGGTCACATAATGCATTCTGATCATATTTAGATCCTCTTCCCTACCTGCACCCTTGTAATACTCCAGTCTAATTTATATATAATATATATATATATTTATAGTTATATATATATAGTATATATTTAAGAGTTCATTGGTGCTTCCCAAATTTTCAAGTGTTTATTTGCCATTGGTCATCATTAGTATTATCAGAACTGATAATACTTTCTCTCTTTCTCTCCCTGCCCCCGTATGTGCACACCATTTTATAAGTATAACATGATATCACATTATAGCATTGGCCCAAATAATTTGCTTTGTCTATTGGGGGTATTATTTATTTTTGAGACAGAGTCTCCCTGTAGCCCCAGCTGGCCAGAATGTCACTCTGTAGACCAGGCTGGCCTCAACCTCACAGAGATTTGCCTGCCTCTGCCTCCTAAGTGCTGGAATTAAAGGTATAAGTTACAACACCTGGTCTTGCTTTGTCTATTTCTAAATTTTGTGTTCTCTTCTTATTTCTGACCTTTTGGGGGAATTTGTCGAAATACAGTTTTAGCTATGTCTCATAAATTTTGATGTGTTGTATTTTCATTTTCCATTCAACTGGCAATATTTTCTTTGGAAACAAGAGTATCACTGTGTAGCTCAAGCTGGCCTTGAGCCTGATTCTCTGGTGTTAGCCTCCCCACAACTGGGACTGCTTACGTGTTCTACCATACTCAGTTTAATTTGAAATGTTTTCTAATCCATTCTTTTGCTTTCTCTTTCACTAGATCATTTAAAGGCGTATTATTTATTCTCCAGTTTTAGAGCTCTTCAGATTTTTTCTTTTATTGATTTTTACATTAGTATTTTGTGGTCAGTGAAAACATACTTTATCTGATTTAATCCTTTTAAATTTGTTATTTAGGTTTCATAATATTATCTGTTTTGGCTCTATTCACAAAGAAAAGGACCCACAGAAGCCATTGCCAGAGAAAACCTATCATATACTATAATATAAATTAGCTGACAAATTAATATTGGAGCTTGAGAAGCAATCTAAGCATTGATCTCTATATCTCTATGGAATTCATTATCTGAGCTTCCTTGTCTCTGGCTCCCATTGATTTTTGCTCCTCTCAGAGCATGAAGGATGCTAAGTTTAGAATTTTCACTCCCTTCTCCCTTATTGTCTAAAGTTGTTTCCCTGAAAGCCACAGATCTCGACCATCTACTTCTCCTCCTGCACAGCTCCAGCTCACACCAGACAATAGTAATGCCATTTCCTGCCCTTCCCTTTTGGTACAGGTAACATTGCCGCTCACCACCTCACTGTCCTTCGTTGGTTCCCTAGTACAGTCCTTTAAGCTTTCCAGTCTGATAAACATGCATCTTGCCAGGATTCCAGCTCTTCCTCTGCTTCTTATTCTTCTCTATCTTTCCCACACCTCAGATTGTCAATATGGAGCTTCAAATAAGATAACCTGATCATATTTCTGTTTCATTTTGGCTTGAGTTGTGTATCCTATCAGAATTTGCAGATGTATTTTTAAATAATTTATGTGATTTCTAGCTTACCTATCTCTCTGGTTTCTCTTACTCATCCTTCTAGACATAGTATAGGGTCAACATTTTTGTAGGACCTCCTCTGACCTTCCTTTCCACCCATCAGCAGATTTGAGTGGTTTTTTCCTTTGCTACCAATACTTATCACATTGCTCTGTGACGTACCCACAACCCTCTCTCACAGACTGCAGTCCCTCAGGACCACTCACTGCTCATCTTCCTAATCCTAGCATCTAACAAAGCTTGGCACGTAATAATTGCTCGATAGTGGTCTGATAAATGAGTTGATGAAGGAAGCTAGATTTCTCTAGACTGGATGGAAACATGATCTAGTTACACTATGGAGTTAAGGCCTCCATTAATCAAAAAATCTATGAATTTTCATGTTGGACGCCAGGAGAGGCCTTATCCAGTTCCAGCTGATCTGATGCCCTCTTCTGACCTTGGTGGGCACTATATGACACATGTCCAATACACTCATGCAGGCAATACACTCATGCACATAAAATAAAAATAATAAATAAATAAATCCAAGGGTCCAAGCAGTTTAGAGCAATGATGCTCTTGTAGAGGACCCAGGTTTGGTTCCTAGCACTTACATGATGGCTAACAACCACCCTAACCTCAGTTTCAGGAGATCCGATGCCCTCTTCTGAACTCCATGGGCATTGCAGGACATGGGTACACTTACATACCGCAGGCAGTACACTCATACACATAAAATAAAATAATAAATAAACTAATCAAACTATGGTAATGTTAAGGACTATGAATAAGCCAAGGAAACTTCAAACCTAGATAGTGATAGTGAACTAGATAGTGATGGATTATTTAAAACTCTCAAATGTGACAGATGGCCTATATCAAATGATCTAACACTGCAGCTAAAAACACTTGAGAGACAACAACAAATGAACCCTAAACCCAACAGACAGGAAGAAATAACAAAAATCAGAGCAGAAATCAATGAAATAGAAACAAAGAAAACAATACATAAAATCAAGGAATCCAAAAGCTGGTTCTTTGAAAAGATAAACAAAATAGACAAATCTCTAGCCCAGTTACCAAAAAAAAAAAAAAAAAAAAAAAAAAAAAAAAAAAAAAAAAAAACAAACAAAAAAACAAAAAAAAAAAGGAGAGAGCAACTCCAAATCAATAGTATTCATGATGAAAGGGGAAACATAACAACAGACAAAGGAAAGATCCAGACAATCATACAGGAATACTTCAAAAACCTATACTCGACTAAATTTGAAAACATTAGAGAAATGGATGAATATCTGAAATCCTGGGAACCAACAAAGCTTAATCAAGAAGAGATTGACAGTTTAAATAGACCCATAATATTTGAGGAAATTGAAGATGTAATTAAAAACCTTCCAACTAAAAAAAGCCCCAGTACAGATGGTTTCACAGGAGAATTCTATAAAATATTTAAAGAGGTCCTACAACCACTGCTACTCAAACTGTTCAGAAGGATACAGAGGGAAGTCTCCCAAACTCCTTCTGTGAAGCCACCATCACTCTAATACCAAAACCAGGCAAAGATACAACCAAAAATGAAAGCTATAGCCCCATCTCACTAATGAACATAGATGCAAAAATTCTCAACAAAATACTTGCAAATCGTATACAGACCCACATCAAAAAGATCATCCATCGTGACCAAGTTGGATTCATACCAGAGATGCAGGTATGGTTCAACATACATAAATCAATGAATATCACAAAACATATAAATGGACTGAAAGATAAAAACCACACAATCATCTCAATTGATGCAGAAAAAGCCTTTAACAAGATCCAGCATCCCTTCATGTTTAAAGTCATAGAAGGAATCGGACCAAAAGGAACATTCCTCAATATGATCAAAGCCATATATAGCTAACCCACTGCCAACATCATTCTAAATGGAGAAAACTTGGAACCATTTCCCTTAAAGGCAGGAACTCAACAAGGATCCTTATCACCACTCCTCTTCAACATAGTACTTGAAACACTTGCTAGGACAATAAGAAAAGAGAAGGAAATTAAAGGAGTACTAATCTGAAGAGAAGAAGTTAACCTATCCCTTTTTGCAGATGATATGATAGTTTACCTAATGGATGCTAAAAACTCCACCAGAAAACTTCTAGAAATGAGTAAGAATTTTAGTAAAGTGGCAGGTCACAAAATTAACCTAGAAAAATCAGTAGCCTTTCTTTACACCAACAATAAACAAGTGGGGGACTATAAGAAGACCTTCCCACTCACAATAGCCTCAAAAATAATAAGATACCTGGGAACAAACCTAACCAAAGATACCAAAGACCTCTACAACAAAAATTTTACACTCCTGAAGAGGAGATTGAAAATGACATCAAAAGATGGAAAGACCTCCCATGCTCATGGACTGAGAAAATTAATATAGTAAAAATGTCCATTTTACCCAAATTGATATACAGATTCAATGCAATCCCAATAAAAATCCCCATGAGCTTCTTCACAGACTTGGGGAAAAAAAATCCTTAAATTCATATGGAAAAACAAAAGACCCTGAATAGCTAAAGCAACCCTGAGTGAAAAATGCAACATAGGGAGGATTGCTCTACCAGACTTCAAACTATATTACAGAGCCATAGTCATAAAGACAGCCTGGTACTGGCACAAAAACAAACCCATTGAGCAATGGAACAAAAATTGAAGATCCAAACTTGAGCTCATACAATTTCAGCCACCTCATATTTGACAAAGGGGTCAAAAAAAAAAAAAAAAAAACCTCAGTGGAGGAAGGATAGCATCTACAGCAAATGGTGCTGGCAAAANGAGGACAGGGTCTCCCTGTTAGCTCCAGCTGTCCTGGACACTCCAACTTTGTAGCCAGGGCTGGCCTTAAACTCACGGAATCTTCCTGCCTCTGCCTCCCAAGTGGACTAGGAATTCAGGGTTACCAACCATGCCCCCGCGTCATTTTGAGTCTTTTTTTTTTTTTTTTTTTTATTATTAATTTCTTTTCTGTTGTGTACGTATGTTTTTGCATGCAGTTCTGTGCACCCGTGTCGTGCAATGCCGCGGAGGTAAGAAGTGGGTATCGGATTCCCCTGGAAATGGAGTTCTCCTGAATTGGAGTTTCAGACGGCTCTCGGCCGCCATGTGGGTGCTGGGGATCGAACCCGGGTCCTCGTGCAAGAGCGGTCGGCGCTCTTAACCACTATGGCCATCTCTCCAGCCCCCAGTTTGATCTTTTAAAGCTTTCTCCACCCACTGCTTTTCCATAATGGTTGTACAAGTTTACATTCCACCAGCAGTGGATGTGTTGTTCCCCTTTTCCCCACAACCCCTCCAGCATTTGGTGTCTTTTGTGTTCTTGATCTTGCCAGTGTATTGGAGTGAGATGATATCTGAGAGTGTGTTTTTAATTTTCATTTCTTTTAATTATTAGTAGATGTGAACACTTTTTAAGATCTTTCTCAGCTAATCTTTAATTCCTCACTGGTGAAGTTTCTGTTCAGCTCTTTACTCCATCTTTTGAGTAGGGTCTTTTGTTTTCCTTCTTTTTTTTTTTGAGTTAGTATATGTATTCTTGATGTAATACTGTGTGTCAATGTATCACTGGTGAAGATTTTCTTTCCATCTGTGGTTTTCTCTTCACATTCTTGATTGTTTCTTTTGCTGTACAGAGCTTTTGAGTTTGATGACATCCGCATTTGTTGACCTTATTTCCTGCAGCTGCTGTCTGAATTTAGAAAGTCTTTTCCTACACACCTATGTCTTGTAGGTTGTTGCCAGCTTTTCTTCTATCACATTCAGGTTTCAGGCTTCATGTTGAGATCTTTGATCCACTTGGAGTTTATTTTTGTACAGGATGAGAGGTAGATGTTATTTTATTCTTCTAAATGGTGATCCAGTTTTGCCACACCATTCTGAAGATGCTATCCTTTCCTCCACTGAGGTTTTTTTTTTTTTTTTTTTTTGACCCCTTTGTCAATATGAGGTGGCTGAAATTTATGAGCTCAAGTTTGGATCTTAATTTTTGTTCATTGGTCAATGGTTTGTTTTTGTGCCATACCAGGCGCTGTCTTATGACTATGGCTCTGTAATATAGTTTGAAGTCTGGTAGAGAAATACTCCCTTATGTTGCATTTTTCACTCAGGGTGCTTTAGCTATTCAGGGTCTTTTGTTTTTTCATATGAATTTAAGGATTTTTTCCCCAAGTCTGTGAAGAAGCTCATGGGGATTTTTATTGGGATTGCATGATGTGAATCTGTATATCAATTTGGGTAAAATGGACATTTTTACTATATTAATTTTCTCAGTTCCATGAGCATGGGAGGTCTTTCCATCTTTTGATGTCATTTTCAATCTCCTCTTCAGGAGTGTAAAATTTTTTTTGTAGAGGTCTTTGGTATCTTTGGGTTAGGTTTGTTCCCAGGTATCTTATATTTTTGAGGCTATTGTGAGTGGGAAAGTCTTCTTTAGTCCCCCACTTGTTATTGTTGGTGTAAAGAAAGGCTAACTGTTTTTCTAGGTTAATTTTGTGACCTGCCACTTTACTAAAATTCTTACTCATTTCTAGAAGTTTTCTGGTGGAGTTTTTTTAGCATCCATTAGGTAAACTATCATATCACTGCAAAAAGGGATAGGTTAACTTCTTCTCTTCAGATTAGTACTCCTTTAATTTCCTTCTCTTTTCTTATTGTCCTAGCAAGTTTTCAAGTTTTTTACTATGTTGAAGAGGAGTGGTGATAAGGATCCTTGTTGAGTTCCCTGCCTTTAAGGGAAATGGTTCCAAGTTTTTCTCCATTTAGAATGATGTTTGGCAGTGGGTTAGTCTATATTGGCTTTGATCATATTGAGGAATGTTCTTTCAGTCATTCCTTCTATGACTTTAAACATGAAGGGATGCTGGATCTTGTTAAGGCTTTTCTGCATCAATTGATGATGATTGTGTGGTTTTTATCTTTCAGTTCCATTTATGTTTTGTGATATTCATGATTTATGTATGTTGAAACCATACCTGCATCTCTGGATGAACCAACTTGAGTACATGATGGATGATCTTTTTGATGTGGGTCTGTTACGATTTGCAAGTATTTGTTGAGAATTTTTGCATCTATGTTCATTAGTGAGATGGGGCTATAGCTTTCATTTTTGGTGTTTTTTGCCTGGTTTTGGTATTAGAGTGATGGTGGCTTCACAGAAGGAGTTGGGAGACTTCCCTCTGTATCCTCTGAACAGTTTGAGTAGCGTGGGTAGGACCTCTTTAAATATTTTATAGAATTCTCCTGTTGAAACCACTGTACTGGGGCTTTTTTTAGTTGGAAGGTTTTAATACCTTCAATTTCACACAAATTGGGTTATTTAAACTGCCAATCTCTTTTGATTAAGCTTTGTTGGTTCCCCGATTCAGAATTCTATCCATGTTCTCTAATGTTTTTCAAATTAGTCGGTATAGGTTTTTTTGAAGTATCCTGTATGATGGATGTCTATTTGTCTGTTGTTATGGTTTCCCCTTTCATACATGAAGATATATTGGATTTGGAGTTGCTCATCTTTTTTTTGTTTTTTTTTTTTTTTTTTTTTTTTTTTTTTTTTTTTTTTGTTTTTAACTGGGCTAGAGATTTGTTATTTTGTTTATCTTTCAAAGAACCAGCTTTTGGATTCCTTGATTTTATGTATTGTTTTTCTTTGTTTCTATTTCATTGATTTCTGCTCTGAGTTTTTGTTATTTTTCCTGTCTGTTGGGTTTAGGGTTCATTTGTTTGTTGTCTCTCAAGTGTTTTTGCTGCAGTGTTAGATCATTTGATATAGGCCATCTGTCACTTGGAGTTTTAAATAATCCATCACTATCTAGTTCACTATCACTATCTAGGTTTGAAGTTTCCTTGGCTTATTCATAGTCCTTAACATTACCATAGTTTGATTAGTTTATTTATTATTTTATTTAATGTGTATGAGTGTACTGCCTGACGGCTATGTAAGTGTGTACCCATGTCCTGCAATGCCATGGAGTTCAGAAGAGGGCATAGGATCTCCTGAAACTGAGGGTTAGGGTGGTTGTTTGCCATCCTGTAAGTGCTGGAACCAAAACCTGGCCTCTACAAGAGCATCATTGCTCTAAACTGCTTGGACCCTTGGATTTATTTATTTATTATTTTTATTTTATGTGCATGAGTGTATTGCTGCATGAGTGTATTGTGACTGTGTCATATGGCCCACCAAGGTCAGAAGAGGGCATCAGATCAGCTGGAACTGGATAAGGCCTCTCCTGGCGTCCAACATGAAAATTCATAGATTTTTTGATTAATGGAGGCCTTAACTCCATAGTGTAACTAGATCATGTTTCCATCCAGTCTAGAGAAATCTAGCTTCCTTCATCAACTCATTTATCAGACCACTATCGAGCAATTATTACGTGCCAAGCTTTGTTAGATGCTAGGATTAGGAAGATGAGCAGTGAGTGGTCCTGAGGGACTGCAGTCTGTGAGAGAGGGTTGTGGGTACGTCACAGAGCAATGTGATAAGTATTGGTAGCAAAGGAAAAAACCACTCAAATCTGCTGATGGGTGGAAAGGAAGGTCAGAGGAGGTCCTACAAAAATGTTGACCCTATACTATGTCTAGAAGGATGAGTAAAGAAACCAGAGAGATAGGTAAGCTAGAAATCACATAAAATTATTTAAAAATACATCTGAAATTCTGATAGGATACACAACTAAGCCAAAATGAAACAGAAATATGATCAGGTTATCTTATTTGAAGCTCCATATTGACAATCTGAGGTGTGGGAAAGATAGAGAAGAATAAGAAGCAGAGGAAGAGCTGGAATCCTGGCAAGATGCATGTTTATCAGACTGGAAAGCTTAAAGGACTGTACTAGGGAACCAACGAAGGACAGTGAGGTGGTGAGCGGCAATGTTACCTGTACCAAAAGGGAAGGGCAGGAAATGGCATTACTATTGTCTGGTGTGAGCTGGAGCTGTGCAGGAGGAGAAGTAGATGGTCGAGATCTGTGGCTTTCAGGGAAACAACTTTAGACAATAAGGGAGAAGGGAGTGAAAATTCTAAACTTAGCATCCTTCATGCTCTGAGAGGAGCAAAAATCAATGGGAGCCAGAGACAAGGAAGCTCAGATAATGAATTCCATAGAGATATAGAGATCAATGCTTAGATTGCTTCTCAAGCTCCAATATTAATTTGTCAGCTAATTTATATTATAGTATATGATAGGTTTTCTCTGGCAATGGCTTCTGTGGGTCCTTTTCTTTGTGAATAGAGCCAAAACAGATAATATTATGAAACCTAAATAACAAATTTAAAAGGATTAAATCAGATAAAGTATGTTTTCACTGACCACAAAATACTAATGTAAAATCAATAAAAGAAAAAATTGAGAGCTCTAAAACTGGAGAATAATAATAGGCCTTTAAAATGATCTAGTGAAAGAGAAAGCAGAAAAAAGAATGGATTGAAAACATTTCAATTAAACTGAGTATAGGTAGAACACGTAAGCAGTCCCAGTTGTGGGGAGGCTAACACCAGAGAATCAGGCTCAAGGCCAGCTTGAGCTACACAGTGATACTCTTGTTTCCAAAGAAAATATTGCCAGTTGAATGGAAAATGAAAATAACAACACATCAAAATTTATGAGACATAGCTAAAACTGTATTTCGACAAATTCCCCCAAAAGGTCAGAAATAAGAAGAGAACACAAAATTTAGAAATAGACAAAGCAAGACCAGGTGTTGTAACTTATACTTTAATTCCAGCACTTAGGGCAGAGGCAGGCAAAATCTCTGTGAGGTTGAGGCCAGCCGTGGTCTACAGAGTGACATTCTGGCCAAGACTGGGGCTAATGGGCAGACTCTGTCTCAAAAAATAAATAATACCCCCAATAGACAAAGCAAATTATTTGGGCCAATGCTATAATGTGATATCATGTTATACTTATAAAATGGTGTGCACATACGGGGGCAGGGAGAGAAAGAGAGAAGTATTATCAGTTCTGATAATACTAATGATGACCAATGGCAATAAACACTTGAAAATTTGGGAACACAAACTTGACTTCTAATATATATCTATATATATATATATATAATATATATATATATATATTAACATTAGACTAGTAAAGGGTGCAGGTAGGAAGAGGATCTAAATAGATCAGAATGCATATGTGACACTTCAGAAAAATAAAAGAATCAAAAAGGTTTGAAAGACATAGATCTCCAGGCCAGGCATGGTGCAATACCTTTAATTCCGCACTTGAAAGACAGAGGATCTACCTGCCTCTGCCTGATGTCTGTGACTTTGAGGATAGCCTTGTTTGTATAGCAAGTTCCAGGCCAGTCACAGCTACATAGCAAGATCCTATCTCATATACAAACATACATATACACGTACATATATATGAAGGTAATCCTTTTTTGTAAGTCTTATCAATGATCAATAAAACTAAAATTAAGTAAGTAAAACAAAAGATTTTAAATATCATTAATCACTAGGCAATGCCAATTAAATCTATAATGGCATATTACTAATTAACTGTTGGACTTAAGTCTGGCAGTTCCAAGCACTGGCAAGCATGTATAGCATCAGAATTTTCACATGTTCCAGATGAAAAGTCAAAATGCTCCTCACTGACTTCGGGTGTTTTGCCTTTTCATCTGGAAAAAACGTGAAGCCTGAAACCCTGAAGGTGATAGAAGAAAGAGTTGGCAACAACCTACAAGACTAGGCATAGGCAAAAAAAAGACTTTCTAAATCAGACAGCAGCTACCCAGGAAGTAAGGTCAACAGTTGACAAGTGAGACCTCATAAAACTCAAAAGCTTCTGAAAAATGAAAAGAAAAATCAAGGAGGTAAAGAGAAAACCCACAGAGTGGGAGGAAATCTTTACACAGTGATACATCTGACAGAGCATTAATGTCAAGAATATATAAAATCCTCCAAAAACAAAGAAGTAAGAAGAAAATGACCTACTCAAAAGATGGAGTAAAGAACTGAAACAGAGACTTCACCAGTGAGGATTAAAGATGGCTGAAGAAACATCTTAAAAAGTGTTTCAAACATCATTTAATAATTAAGGAAATGCAAATTAAACCAACTCTCAGATATCATCTCACTCCAATATGGCTAGCTAAGATCAAGGAAAACAAAGACAACAGATGCTGGAGAGATTTGTGGGGAAAGGGAACACTCATCCATTGCTGTGTGGGAATGTAAACTTGTACAACGATTTATAAAGCAGTGTGGAGAACTTCTTAAAGAACTCAAAATGAGCCTACCACCTGATCCAGCCACACCAACTCTGGGTATTTACCCAAAAGACTCATCCTACTGCAAGATACATGCAATCCATGTTTATTGCAGCTCTCTTCACAATGCAAAGAGCTGGAACCAACCCAAATGTCCCTCATAAGATGAGTGGATGACAAAAAATGTGGAATATGTACACAATGGAGTACTATTCAGTGGTAAGAAAGATGACATATAAATTTGTTTAGGTAAATGGATGGAGCTCGAAGCCATTATGCTTGAGTGAGAAAAACGAAACAGTCCAGAAAGACAAATGGTGAATGGTTTTCCCTCATTTGTGGATGCTAGCACCAATTCCCAAGATGAAAGGCAAGCTGAACAACATTATTGTTCTATTCTGTTTATCTGAAAGCAACTATGTTGTTATAATATGTGAATCTCTCAATGGGCTTAGAATCCACCTACCAATTATTTTCAGACTCTGTACTTACTGTATATGGGTGGAGAATATGTATCCATATTTTAGAGTAATATAAATTAATGGAGGACATGTGAATTCCTAAGCATAGAAATGAGACTGAGAGAAAGATGTACAGGACGTTATGACAGAATGCATGATTTGGGGGTGGGTGTGGGGGTGCGGGAAGGGAAAGGGGAATATGCCTGAACTGAATTGAAAAAATGATGTCTGAAATACACAAAACTTAATAAAAAAAAATAAAAATTAAAAGAAACACCAACAATGATAAGCTTCTCTGGAAATTACTAATACAGTTAAACCTATTTATCAGAGGACTTAAAAATTCCAATCCTAGGTATTTGCCCAAGAGAAATGAAGAAAAATGTCCACACGAAACTCGTCCATGAATATTTATATTGGCTTTACTCATAATCATTATGAATTAACCCAAATGTCCTTCAGTGGATAAAGAAAGAAATATTCTATACTATGGAACATTCCTCAGCAATTACAAAGAACAAATGTGGGAAGTATAAATAACTGGCGACCCTCTACGTGCACTCTGAGGGAGAGCCTTATCTCCAGTAGCTACAGGGATGAAGATGCTGAAAATCAATGCAGAGACTTATCGGGTTGGCAACATAATTATAATGCATGTTGAAGCTCAGCCTCATATCATGCATCTCATTAAAGTAAGGAGATTGACTGGGAATTAATTGGATCTTATATGTTGGAATGCAAATGTATGTAAGACTCTGATGAGCTCTGGCCATTTAATCCTAAATTCTGATGTCATCTTCATCAGTGGAAGCAATCTCCCCAACTACTAATGGAAGCAGGCCTTCCCCTCCTCAGAGGAAACATCTACTCCCATGCAAGACCCCTAACAATGCCCTATGGTAGGGTTTTCCCACCTTTAGTGAAAATGGTTTTTATTCTACTATGTGAAAGGAATAGCTGGGCATTGCCTAAGAAATCTCAATTGCCTCTCCTGAGACAATGCCAATTCCTCTCTGGACTATGTATCTAATTATATCTAGACCTATAACTAGGTTCTAGGCCCCATAGCCCCCTAAATAGTGGTATAACTTGTGACCCATAAGGAGGTACAGCATGCTTTAAAAGAATGATTTAAAGGTTCCCTCTCTGATGTTTTCTTCAGTTTCTTTCTTCACTGTCTCAAGTTTTTTATTATAGAAGTGCTTAACTACTTTAGATAGATTTATTCTAGGAAATTTAATTTTTGAGGCTAATTTGATACAGTGGGTTCGCTTTTCTGATTTCGTTCTTGGTATGCGTATCAGTGTTATATAGGAAGGCTCCTGATTTTTGTGTCTTTTATTTTTGTATCCTGTTATTTGCTGAATGTGTTCATTAGGTTAGGAATTTTCTGATGGATCTTTAGATATTTTATGAATCATACCATCCGCAAATAAGGACATTTTGACTACTTTGAGCACTACATTGAACTACATGTGAATAGGTTAGTGGAGGGGTGGTCAACTCTTTTCTTATTTTTAGTGGGAATGCTCTCTATATCTAGTATGAATGCTGGCTGTGCTTGTAAATAGTATTGCCTTTTTTATTTTTGATTTGTTTTTACTGTGTGTGTGATGGTGTTATGCTTGCATGTATGTAAGTCTACCAGCACTGTGCAGCATCCACAGAGGGGACAGGAGAGGGGTGACTGATCCCCTAGAACTGGAGTTACAGATGTTGTTAGCTGTCAGGTGTGAGTGCTGGGATTTGAACTGGGGTCTGCAAGAACAGCTAGTGTTTTTAACCACTGAGCCATCTCTCCAGCCCCATATTGCTTTTGTTATATTGTGATATGACCCATGTATCTCTAAATTCTCCAGACTTTTGTCATGAAGGAATGTTAGACTTTGTAGTTCTTTTCTTGCCTTTAATGAAATGATCATGTGGTTTCTGTCTTCAAGTCTGTTTATGTTTGGTGAATTAAATTTATTTATGTTTGTTACACCATCCCTGCATCTCTGGGTTGAATCTTGGCAGTATTTTATTGAGAAGTTTACATCTATGTTCATCGGAGAGATTGGTCTATAATTTTTTTTTTATTGTTGTTCTGTCTTTATCTGGTTTACATGTAATTGAATTAGAAATGCTGGCTTTGTATAAAGAATTTGGAAGCATTCTTCTATTTTATGGAATAGTTTGAGAAACATCAGTTTTAGTACATCTTTGAAGAATTGTAGAATTCTGTGGTAAATTCATCTGAACCTGGATTTTTTGTGAGTGAGAATTTTCTTTTTATTGTTCTTTTAATTTTTTAAAAAGACCAAAAAAAAAAAAAAAAAAACAGATTCAAAATGAGCCTACCACCTGACCCAGCCATACCACTCCTGGGTATATACCCAAAAGACTCATCCTACTGCAAAGATACATGCACATCCATGTTCATTGCAGCTCTCTTCACAATAGCAAAGAGCTGGAACCAACCCAAATGTCCCGCAACAGACGAGTGGATGACAAAAAATGTGGTACATCTACATAATGGAGTACTATTCAGCAGTAAAGAAATAAGACATTATGAACTTTGTAGGTAAATGGATGGAGCTAGAAGCCATTATGCTTAGTGAAGTAACACAGTCCCAGAAAGACAAATGGTGGCTTCCCTCATTTGTGGTTGCTAACACCAAATCTCCAGATGAAAGGCAAGCTAAACAGCATTGTTGTTCTATTTCTGTTTATCTGAAAGCAACTAGGTTGATATAATGTAAATCTCTCAATGGGCTCTATAATCCACCTACCACTCATTTTCAGACTCTGTACTTACTGTATATGGGTGGAGAATATGTATCCATATTTTAGAGTAGTGTAAAATTAATGGAGGAAAATGTGAATTCCTAAGCATAAAAAGAGCTGAGAGAAAGATGCAGGACAGTTATGACAGAATGCATGATCTGAGGTGGGATGGGGGAACGGGAAAAGGGAATATGCCTAAACTAAATCAAAAAATGATGACTGAGATACACAAAACATCAATAAAAGCATAAAAAAAGAAAATTCTACTAAACTAGAAGATGACTAGAAATTGGTTGGAAAAATATAATAATCAAAATTATTCCATCTATCTGTCCATGAGGAGCCATAAGGCACTTCTAGATGGAGTTACAGCCCAGGAAAAAGCCTGAACTCGAAGAACTGAGTGAAAGAAAGGATACTGTATAAGAAACCCAGATCGACACCCACTTCCCATTATCCTGTAATATTTAAGCCATTTGCTAACAATGACTTACTATAGCCACAGATATGACTAACCCCCATTTTATCAATAAAGAATCAAAGATTAAAAGGTAAATGAGATTTGGAGCTTATTCGACCTAAACCTTCAGTCAAGATGTTTGGTGGATTGATTATTCTCCAAATAGATTAATGCCCTCATGTCTCTCACTACCCTGCCCCAACTCAAATGTGCACAGTCCTGCTTGCTTCTCCCCTCCCTGAAAATGTCTTCTCCACTGACCTCGCTATTAATTCAAACTTCAGACTCCAACTTCAATCCCATCTCTTTTAAGAAGTCTTTTCAGATCGAAGTGTCTGCAGGGTTGAACCCTTGCTAAAGTGTGATGGCCTCTTTACTCCGCTCACATGGGAAGTATTGTTTGAGAAGTATTAGTCACTATTTCCCAAATGTGACTCTTTTGTTTCCAATATAAGCAGCCCAAGGACAGAAACTGAGTCTTACCTCCATCCTTTGCTCTCCCACAGTTCCTAGAAACAGCACTGTGCACTTTAGTGGGACATTAATACATAAATATGCATTTGGAATAAAGGGAAAAACAAGTGATATACAGAGGAAACATTTTAAAACACATCCTTTATATACCTATCCAGACCCTATTGTCTACTCCTTAATAGCAACATTGTAACAGAAGTATGATTCCTTTTATTTTCTTTGGTTTCTTTTATTTTCAGTAATTTTTTTTTGTTTGTTTTATAAACAGAGCCTTAGGGCTGGAGAGATGGCCTAGCGGTTAAGAGCACCGACTGCTCTTGCAGAGGACCCGGGTTCGATCCCCAGCACCTACATGGCAGCCGAGAGCCATCTGAAACTCCAATTCCAGGAGAACTCCAGTTCCAGGGGAATCTGATACCCTCTTCTGACCTCTGTGGCATTGCATGACACGGGTGCACAAACTTGCATGCAGACAGTACATTCATACATATACAGAAATAAATAAAATTAAAAAAAAAATAATTAAACAGAGCCTTACCATGTTACCCAGTCTGGTTTTGAACTCCTGAGCAATTCTTCTGCCTCAACCTCCCAAGTAGCTGGGACTATAGGCACATGTCAACACACCTAGCTATAAGCATGATGCTGAAGTATTATTAGATTATCATTTGCCATAGGAAAAGGAAATCTAAAATAAGTAAATAAAGTGAAAATTATCTAAGTTCTTTTGTAAGCATTTTCAAAAGGAAAAGCTATGATCTGGGTTAATGACTCACTGACACTGTACACAGAGGCCCTGGTATGGCTTAATTTCTCCTTAAAAGATAAAGGAATTGGGCTGTCTACAAAGGGATTGAGTAGCAAAAGGCCTTTTTCTATTCCCTCTCAAACCCCTTAGGTGGCTCTGTGCTCTAAACACAAAACTATAAAGAGTGATAGGGTTGAAGAAGGTAGTGAGAAACACTCAAAGTTTCTACTGGGCCCAAGTGAGGAGAAAAATTAACTTGGAGGAGACCAAGGCCAAGCAAGCAGCTAGACTGAAGGACACCCCACTTCCTGGGAAACTGTCATTCCAAGGAATCATGAATCTTCACTCTTTCTTCATGCTATATGATTAAGTATGCCAACTAATAAGTAAAACATTTGAATTATGTATATTCCATACATTTCCAAGAAAAATGGAAATTAGAAATGTTCTCACACTGAAACATGTTTTTAAAAATTCACAAGGATCTATCAAACCATTCTGCTCCAAATAGAGGCTTTTAATACCATCTTGACCACCTGAGCTTTAGAACTGCTCTGTCTCCTCAGGAAGATAATCCTAAAAATAGATATAATCCTTAAAAAGATAACCCTAGGATCTTTCAGCAACATTCTTCATTCTTAGATCAGACCATGCCAGGCCAGAATGGAATCTCAGAGCTAGCAGGCATCAGAAGGAAACCTACACATTTTCTTTGGTCATTACATTATTTTTACTATCAAAGCAGGTTTTTTTTTTCTGAGACAGGGTCTCCCTGTAGCCCCAGCTGGCCTGGAACTCACTCTGTAGACCAGGCTGGCCTTGAACTCACAGAGATCTGCCTCCCTCTGCCTCCCAAGTGCTAGGATTAAAGACGTGTGCAACCACACCTGGATTAAAAATGATTCTTAGCCGCCATGTGGGTGATGGGAATCAAACCCGGGTCCTCTGCAAGAGCAGTTGGTGCTCTTAACCACTAGGCGCTCTTAACCACTAGGCCATCTCTCCAGCCCAAGCAGATTTAAAAAAAAATGGGACCAACAATTATACTTTAAGCAAGCAAAAATTATGCTTTCTTAAACAAGCAAAATTTAGTAAAATTATTGACTTTCTCCTTCAAAACTTTCCCCCATTTCCCATCCATTTTCATCTTGAAGAATAGTATTGCCATCCATCACACAGCTTAGACAAATCACAAATCCAGCAGATCCCCAACTAATTGGTATTTTGTTAATAACATCCTTTTATTTATAGAATTTTAGATTCACTTCAAACTCCATTGAGTTAATATTTTGAAAATAGCAAACAGGCAGGCATAGTGATGCACCACCTTTAATCCTAGCATTCCGGAGGCAGAGGCAGGAGGATCTCTGTGAGATCAAGGCCAGTGTGGTCTACATAGCAAGTTCCAGATCAGCTGGAGATACAGGGAGACCCTGTCTCAAGAAAAGACATTGATATATCTATATCTCTCTATATATAGATATAGATATATCAATATATATATATATATATAATCAAATCAACATTCTTTCTTCATTGTTGTTCAGCCATTATAGTCCCAAAAAAATCCTCCAAAAGCAAGGAGATTATGACACAGAGAAACAGATAAGATGAAAAGTACAGTGGCCCATCTTGCCCAGGGACTATGAAGAAGTGGCCGAGGCAGAGGAAGTGTGAAATATGACGTAAACCCATTCTCTGAGGTTGTAACCGATTAAGACTTGAGAGTCCTCTGTCACAGCAGTGTCACTCAGTATATCCTGTGCTATGTTATATCAAACCCAAGAAGCCCTAAGGAACAGGGTGATGCTCTTCTAAGTCACATGGTGCTACTGACAGCTGTCAATTTCTCTATCATTTCTCTACCACCTATAGAAGCGTCACAGGGGGGAAAATTGTAATTCATGGATTAACATATCCAAACATGTGTCTATGCTAAAGTAACCTACCATAACTATTAGTGCTGCTTAAATACCTATATATCTAATTGCTTGTTCTTCATTAGTAGGATCGAAAGGTTATTCCTGGACAAACTGTCAGCCCATGAAAGGAAACAGCCAGAATTGACCAGAGTCCAAGTCAACAGCTCCAGAGAGAGTGGACTGTTTTACCTCTCATCCACCTGTGCCCCTTTTCTAAGCCTAGGGAACAACCTGCGGAAGAGGGGGCGTGGTAGAATGTAAGGGCTGCGATTGGGGTGAATGGTGAAACTACAGCAATGTAGTCTGGACACTCATTTGATCAACTTGATTGAACAAACAACCTGTCACCCCCCACTGGATGGTGGGGCTGTAGGTGTTTGGGCACAACAGCCTGCAGATAGGTTTTGCATGAAGGATGCTTGTACTCATGGATTATCACTTATAGCTAAAAATGAAAAAAAAAA